>LPNX010686859.1:78010-123884 GCA_001517045.1 Pseudotsuga menziesii
TACCAATATGATTCATGTTCATCACAATACTAACCTGTACCCATGTTTAACTCCTCTAAGAAGTTCTTGAATACAGAAACTAGGTTTGGTTATGAAGCTTAAAGAATCAAAGAGAGGACGTAAATTCAAACAGAGTAGGTAAATATGATGCCTGCCCTTTGTAAGTAAAACTCTTAACTTATGGGATGAGATGTGATATGTTATAAATTTTCCATTGACTGAATAATATGCACAAAGTATAGAATCCATATCACCAAGTATGTATATATTTCAATACAATATATAATCATCCCAAAATTATTGAAGGGAGATACCTCCCGAGTTGGGTCATCCTGGTCTTGGAACTCTAATCCCGTCAATTCCACCTTTATTTTTCGTCCTTTCTCAACAGGGTTTTCATAACCATCCAGCACCTTATTAATAACCAGACTCAAGAGACAGAAGACAGCTCTGATGTGGACAAAAACCTTGTCTATATTGTAATGCAGAAGCCAAGGGAAAGGAGAGAAAGGAATGCACCCTTCCAAGTCAAGGTTCATCCTTCATGTAAGAAAAGGAACGTAAATGCTGATGAAGATCCCTATTTCAAAAAGCAGTTATAGCAAAGAGCTGTCAAACTTGTTAAAGATAATGCAACTACAAGACCCATTTTAGAAGACATGTTAAGATTATGAATTCAAGTCTTAAACTTCATTTAGTGTGTGTCTTGACAATGATTCTGCTAGCTGTAAGTTGAAGCCTAGTATTCCTAGAAAGAACTCAGAGGCTTTGGTTAATCCAGTCAATCAGGGAGTCCATTCTAGTGCGATTGAGTGTGATGCCACATCAGCAGATGATGATGAGGATGATGGCACATCTGATGGAGAACTGGCTAGTATGGATAAAGAAGATGATGATGAGAGTAACAGTGAACGGTCACTTGCATCAAAAGTTTGTACATTCACCACTAGATGTTGATCTGTATGCATGGACTCCTTGGGTTTTATTATACTGCAAGACTTTATTTTGATTGAATGAAACCAATGAACCCTGAATTTCAACGTTCCACTTGGGGGATTGTAGAAGGATTGGTTTCTGTACAATGTTGCAAGCATAGAATTTCGGGACATTTTGGTTGAGGTGGCGTTGTTGTAAGGTGGTTACTGTGTCAGTGATAGTATAGTTCTTCTCCATGATGAGAATATATATGTACCTGGGATTTAAAGGAGAGTCTCATGGCTTATCCGTACTGACTTCCTCATGTGAAAACAAAACTACTAGCAGATGGAAGGGTTGGAGAAAGCCAGATTTAGAGGAGAATAAGACTGTAGAAACTCCTGCTGCCTGCACACATCTCGTTTCAGAGCAGTAGTCAAAGCAGAAAAAGATGTGGAGAGTCATATGAAAGCTCTATGGACAACATACTGCTTAGTTTTATATGATAACTACAAAGAAAGGATGCACATGTTTAAGATGGATCAGTGAAGCTTATGATAGATGCTGAGCCTACCAAGGATCTAATGGCAAAAGAAACATGCTGCCAATATTAGATTAATTTTTGCATCTGATGGACCTTCTCACTTGAAGCCTATTCTTATGACAGGAAAAGCTTTTCCAGTATCGCCACTGAGGCTGTTGAGTGACTTCATGTCTGTTGAAAGCGTGCTGGTTTCCAATGTTTCAGTTTTCGATGTTACAACTGTAAATAAATAAACAAGTTACTGATCTAATTGCCATATTATTTGATTTTGGATAATGCAGCTGAAGTCCATCTGAATGACATGTTTTCTAAGGTCTTGTCATACTTTGGTTTTTCTTGACTTTTGGTCATTCAAAATGGGTGCATTCTATTGGTTACATTTGTCAGATCAAGTACAGAAGCAAATTATATTTTCATCATCTATCTTTTTGACATATGTGAGGTCTTAAGTCGGAACCAGGCATACAAGATATAATATCGTTGCTTGTGCATAGTTTCTTTCACAAGAACCTACTTACATTACTTTGAGGGATGCAAATGCAATTATCATTTCCTAAAAAAATACCTCCAAACCCAATATTACATCAAGATTGCCTTTCCTCCACCTACTATTCATGCAATCAGGGGAAGTGCATACAATTCTATATCCTATATCTTGTTTTTCTTTTGCATATAATTGAGGAAGTTACAGACACATTGATTGGAGATAGCAGAGAATTATTTTTAAGGTTAACCTAGGTTATTCTAGAACAACCATAAAACAAGCAACATCCCTCTTGGAATACTCTGATTGTGACCTAATAGCGTAGTGACAGCCAATAACACTAACAATAGTTAGATACATCACAAACTTCCAGGTAAATAAAACCCATTACAGACATTAGCAAATGACAAAATAACAATAAACAGGACTCTAGCTATACTCATCTGTATGGATCTGCCCACCATCGGAAAACCCATTTGGCCCTGGGTCGATTTCGGATTCGCCCCCAACCCTGAATAAAATACCCTTGAAGATACTCGATCCGAGATCTTGGAAACCAGCTTTTCACAAACTGTAACAAAAACTACACGCCGACATCGATCCGCAGCAGAAAAAGTCGATCGAAATTCCGAAATATAGAATTTCGCCCTTCCCCAACAAGACTACTGGAAATGAAGTAGAGATTGGTGCCATAATGTGATGCAAGTTCGCCTTACAGTCTATGTGAAGGAGGCAAGTACAGGGTTTCCCCCCAAGGTAAACAGTATGATCCCCCGCCCACGAGTCTGTGTAAAGAAACCAAAAATAGTCAATTAGGGCCGAGCTGAATCTAAGAAGTAATGACTCCCCCAAAATTGCTACTCGCAAAGTTAGAGACTTTGCAATAATAGTACAAATTTGAATGGCTTTAAAACTTTCTATGTCTCACTAATCTCTTCAACATAAATCAGTACTACATACACATGGTGAATATTTCACAAGGTGAGATGTTTTGTTCTTATTTTATGTAAAGGTATAAAATATAATATAGTTTGACTTTCTTTTGTTTTGTATTTGTTATTGAGTGACAAAATATGTTTTTTAGTCGAGTTTTTGGCAAACGTTCTCTTCTTCCATATTTGGAGTTGAAAACTCAACAGCAATGCATTGCAGAACTCCCAAGGGTTTCAATCAAGGAAGCTTAAAAAGGAAATCTTTCTATTGTGGGATCTTTGGAATGCAGAGCATAGGTCTTGGACTCTTGGATGGACTGAAAAACTTTGGCCCGAGCTAAGGGATTGTTGTGATCCAACAAAGCGACTATCTGGGCGCTGCAAAAACTCATTAAAGATAATAATCTCCCTAAAATGAAAAACATTATGCAGGGTTGCATTTGGAGTTATTAGAAGTGGGTTGTGCTGTAAAAACTCATTAAGATAATGACCTCCCTAAAATGAAAAACATTATGCAGAGGTACATTTGGAGATATTAGCATTGACCTGTGCTGCATAAAATCATTAAGATAATGACCTCCCTAAAATGAAAAACATTATGCAGAGGTACATTGGAGATATTAGCAGTGGGTGTACAATAACCCCATCTTTGATTATAATAGAAAAATGTAATACCTCCTCATGCATAAAAAGACCCCACTAGCCCCAGGCTTGAATGCAAGATGGTCTTCTTCAGATGCTGAATTTCAAAGGATCACTTGAATGAGCAATGTTTGGTCCAGCTACGAGATCTCTTACAAGCTCAGAGTTTTCTCATGGTCATGCTTTATCAAGGCTTACCTACAAAGTCCAAGCCTTTCTAAGAGTGGGTCCACCAATGACAATTTGCTCATCAATGTTGGACAATGGTTGAGCAGAAATTTAAAAAATTTCATCTTTGTTGCTTGTATATCATAACTCTCTCATTTCTAGCCTTCGGCATAGGCATTGCATCTGGATCTTAGCTCTTTATTCATTCTGGAAATTTCATTGTAAGTGTCTCTACTTTTCAAAAGACGGTGTCCCATCGTGAGAGGAATTTAATTCCCTAATAGAAAACCATTTGTGTGTGATCCCTATAGACCCAAATAGTTAAGGAAATACCATTAAGGTTTATAGTCAATTCTTACAATTTCCCTATGTCTCAATCCTTCTACATATTCTTTATTTTTCATATTTTTCATTTTAAATTACACTACGGGGTTAGTACCACCCATTACCCTTTCGTAGAGACGTCCTTCACAGTCCTTACACCTTTCCTAATCAATTGGAAAAACAAGAATGTGACAACATTTCCTTTGTTCAACTTTAGATTTGAACGAAGAGAATAATTCACACACCTGCATATTTTTTACTAACTTTTGGTTTAAATAAAAGGAAGCATTACAACATAGGAATTACATGTATGTTTACTAGTACATTTGAATAATTATTATTTCATGTAAAATAAATTTTCATAAATGGTTAATTCCATATTCAATAAAAAATCACTTAATCATATCTTTGTATGTTTACTCAACCATTTAAGCATATATCAGTGCGACGGTTATCACCTTCTTCTTCCATGTTAAATAATTGACCAATTAAGTGTATTTATTTAAATGGTTGACCAATTTGAAGTGCCGTCGCTTAAGCGACACTTATGAGGACATCCGTCGCTTAAGCGACGCTTATTGAGCCTAGCCGTCGCTTAAGCGACGCTTATTGAGCCTAGTCGTCGCTTAAGCGACGCTTATGACCACAATTTCAAAAAAAAAATTATCTTTGTGATTTTTGGTACAGTTAAAAGAAAAAATCCACGCGTCGTCGGATGTTTCCGTCGGATTTTGGATCGAAATGTAGTAGTCGGTTAACCTTCTTTTCAGGTTGCGGCCCTTCAGGTATCTCTTCTATCATTGCTTGTAGTTCTGCAATAACATCTTTATCTTGCATTAGCATTAAACAACTTGACAGAAAGGTCCTTAGCTTACTAACCTTTGGGGGAACTTTTTCTGGAATATGCGTTGAAACCGTCCAGGCATTTCCTTGACTTCTGTAGATGTCGAGGGTACTTCTGAGCCTACAAATTCTGATTGTACATCCCAGAATACTTCCTTCTATTTATGGGCGTTCAGTGGCTCCTTTTTTGGCACCGCTGGCCTTACTTGTGGCTGCGGTTGTTCTTGTGGTTTATCCTAGTCTGCTCCAATCGTCGCAGCTCCTCGAGTTATGACAGCGATGTTCAGGTCTCGTGGTTCAGCGATAATCATTTGAAAATTTACGTTGGGATTTGGGTTTAGGTTTGGATTCAGGTTTGGTACAGGGTTAGGTCCCGCGATGGTCCTTGCTTGCCACTTTGCGATTAGCTGAGCACATTGTTTGACATTATGGTCCTATCCCTTACAGTACGAACATGTCTTTGCAGGCTCTAAACAATCTCTGGCATAGTGACCCGATTGTCCACAATTATAGCATGTAACTTGACCTCTTCCTCTACCAAATACTCCTCCTCCACCTCTTCCTCTGAAGTTTCTGCCACTCCTTCCCTACAGGTGTGGTTGCTATGGTGGATATTGGTTCTAGTGATAGGTATTTTCTTGCACGTACGACTGTTGAGGTGCATACTATGGTTGGTACTGATTAGGTGGGAACTGTGCAGGATGACACAAGGCTTGCGCCTGTTCAGCCTGAGCGAATCCTTCATTTTTCATTAAGTAGGTGTCGAAAGTCTTTTCTTTCAAGAGCTGATACACTCTACAATCTTTCTCATCATGTCCTACTAATTTACAAAATTTACAAAATAGCTTTGCAGGGGTACTTACAGCTTTTTGAAAATATAAACATTCTTCGTCACGATGGCCTCTTGACTGGCATATGCAACACCCATGGTATCCCATGGCCATTTAATGGGTTGGGTGCACTTGACACGACATAGTTCATGAAGGTTGGACAGTTATCCTTAGTGTGTTCGTCTGTTCTGCATTTTGTGCACCACAAATATTCTTGTGCTTCTTTACCCTTCTTGATGTCTTGAAGTTGTATCCTCAGATTGGCCAGTTGCGATTGGATCTACAAAGCAATTGAGATATTTGGATACTTTATAGTGAATGAAATTATGAGTATTACCAGAATCAATCAACACTATTACCCTTTTATTTTTGCTATATCCTTCGATCTTGAGAGCTTCAGGAGTGTTAATTCCAGCCAAAGCATAACAAGATATGGTGGGAGTAATCACTTCTAATTCATCCCCTTGTGGTGGTTCATGTCCTTTTTGTTCTTCCTCCTCACATTCTATGTAGAAGATTTTATTTTCTCCACACTTATGTCCATTACTGTACTTGCTATCACAATTAAAGCATAAACCTTTCGCCCTTATTTCCTCTAGTTGTTGAAATGTCAACCTTTGACATTGGTTAGAAGGAACATCATTCTCCCTGTATGTGTTAGAAGTGGTAATTCTAGTAGTTGTCGCCATATTTTTACTTTCAACCTTCCTTTCCATCATGAAATCCTTCTCTACGGATGATGGTTCAAAGAGACGCACCTCATGTTGAATATTATCCTTCAAGGTTCTGTTCGGGTACACAGGGTACTCCCAAAAGACCGAACACCTTCAGCAACCGCTTCACACAAATAGATCACAAATCAACACACCGATGTTTGTCATGTGGTTAAAACCCTCAAGAGGGAAACAGTCCATGGCCCCAGCCAAATAGCTACTTGGAGTAATTTATTATGCAAAAGAAAGAAAGTTACATATGAGCTTCTCATAATCGATCAACTAGCCAAGGACTCTCTATGCTCTTTAAATAGAGATCATAGACCAATCAGGTGTTAAGCCACGGATCAATGGTAGATATGATCTAAGAGAAGTTGAACCATCGGATCACTCTATGTCTAGAACATATCGTGACCATCAGATTAGAATATTTACAAATGCATACTAAAGAAACACACTTTTACCTAACGGATATATTACACAAGTTGATCTTAACTAACTCCTAATTGTCTAAATATCCTAACATCCCCCCTTAAGAAAAACTTGGGATAGGATTGAAGGATTTACAAAAGTGACACTATTAGGAGAATGGAGGAGGAATTAGAGCCTATCCCCCCTTAAGGACACATTCCTAAACTCCTAACATAGACCGAAGTTTAGAAAACTTCGCTTCTGTAAGAGACTTGGTGAAGATGTCTGCAACTTGATCATCTGTAGGGTAATAGAGCACTTCAATAACACGATCATGAACAAGATTTCTGTTGAAGTGCATGTGTAGCTCAATGTGTTTGCTGTGTTGATGTAGAACTGGATCTTTGGCAAGCTTGATGGCACTTTGATTATCGCACCAAACTGGAGTAGGCTGCTGCTGCTCGAATCCAAACTATGAAAGGATCTGTCGAATCCATAAAGCTTCTTGAATGGCATTAACTACGGCTCAATATTTTGCTTCTGCTGAAGAAAGAGCAAGAGCTTGTTGTTTCTTACAATCCCAAGTGACAGGTCCAGATCCCAAACTGAAAACATAACCTGCAGTAGACTTTCGATCATTAGGATCGCCGGCCCAATCTGAATCAGTGAAACCAACCAACAAAGGTTTCCCCCTGTACTGTAATGAATCCCAAAATGAATTGTACCACGAATATATTGAAGTATTTTTTTTGCTGCTTTGCAGTGACTTTCATGAGGATTTTGCATATAACGGGCAACACGACCAACGACAAAGGAAAGGTCAGGACAGGAATGAGTCAAGTATAAAAGACTACCAACAAGCTGATAATACAAGGTGGCATCTACTTCAGGGGAAGTACAAGTGGCAGAAAGTTTGACTCCGGACTGGAAGGGAGAAGGGGCTAGTTTACAATCTTCCATGTGGAAGCGACGAAGAAGGTCACAAGCATACTTACACCGGGAAAGAAAGATTCCTTCTTTGGTTTGCAAGACTTGGAGACCAAGAAAATAATGCAAATGTCCTAAGTTTGACATTTCAAAATTTCGCTTAAGATTGGATTTCACATGGGTTATAAGTTTAGGGTCATTACCAGTAAGGATAATATCATCAACATAAAGAACAAGTATGATGAGATGATTTCCTACTTTCTTGGTATAGACATTGGGGTCAAAATGGCATCTAGAAAAACCAGTGTCAAGGAGAAAGCTATCCATTTTGGCATACCAAGCTCTAGGAGCTTGCTTAAGGCCATATAAGGATTTCTTAGGGAGACAAACAAGGCTAGACTTATTTTGAACATATCCAGGAGGTTGTTCCATGTAAATTTCCTCATGCAAATCACCATGTAAGAAGGCAGACTTGACATCCATTTGATGGACTTCCCAGTTATGTAAGGTTGCAAGGGAAAGAACAAGGTGGATGGAGTTCATTTTTTCTACAGGGGCAAAGGTTTCATTGTATTCAATCCCTTCAACTTGGGAAAAACCTTTGGCAACTAACCTTGCCTTAAGTCTTTCAACACTTCCATCTAATGCATACTTAGTTCTGTAGACCCATTTACATCTGACAAGTTTTCTTCCTTTTGGAAGAGGAACAAGATCCCAAGTATCGTTCGCCATTAAGGAACGATATTCTTCATCCATAGCTGCATCCCAGTCTGGATTTCCTGAAGCTTCTGCAAAAGTTTTTGGATCATGATTCTCGGAAACTTGAGCCAAAAGAGAAGAGGCTCACTGAAACTAAGAACGTGTTCGACATTGATCTCTAGGATCACCGGCAAGATCACCAGTTGCTTGACATGTTGAACGGACCCATCGAGGAAGTATTGGTGCTGGTGCAATTGGAGGAACATGAGCAGGTGGAGGTGGATTTTCATCCTCACTGTCATCATCAGAAACTAGAGTTGGAAACCTATCAAAGAAGCTGGAAGAAGAAGAAGAAGAAGGCACAATCGTCGAATCAGGATCGCAGGCCAAAGATGGCACACCCGCCAAGTTAGGCTCGCGGGCCAAGAGATTTTCATCAGATTTAACATCTCTTCTAATTCTTATATCATGAGAATGTGGTTGAAGAAGTCTATAACCTTTTACATCTTCAGAATATCCAACAAATATGCACTTTTCACTTTTAGGTTGCAATCCTTTCCGTTTTTCATCCGGAATGCGAGCCCATGCTTCACAACCAAACACACGAAAGTGACTTACATCTGGTTTAATTTTACTCCATGCTTCTTCCAGTGTTATACCCTGTAAAACTTTAGTGGGTGTGCGATTAACTATGTAATTTGCACAATTTATGACATCGGCCCAATATTGAAGACTTAGTCCTTTAGATTGGATCATACAACTAGCCATTTCTTTTAAAGTGTGGTTCTTCCGTTCAGCTACACCATTTTGTTGTGGTGTATATGGAACAGTGTGTTGTTGTTGGATTCCTTGTTTAGTGCAAAAATTAGTGAACTTGTTGTTAACATATTCTCCTCCATTGTTAGATCTTAACTTAATAATTTGATGACCAAATTGCTTTTCAACAAGGGCCTTGTAGGCCAAGAACATGTTAAATACTTCACTCTTAAGTTTTAGGAAGTAAACCCAAGTGCGCCTGGAGTAGTCATCAATGAAGGTTAAGAAATATTTGAAACTAGAAAAGGAAGCAGATGGAAGAGGGCCACACAAGTCACTATGCACAAGCTTCAAGGGAACCGAGGTGTGCCAAGAGGCACATTTGTCAAAACTGTCCCCATGATGTTTTTCGAGTACACAACCGGAATAAACACCATCCTTGCAAGATACCAGCGGAAGACCAGTCACCATATTGTCTTTAGATAGTTGTTGCAATGAGTAATAATTTAAGTGACCAAATCGCTCATGCCAAAGTTTGCTCAAGTTATCACTATGAGCAACAAAACTGAAGGAAAAGGTGATGACCCAAAGTTGTTAAATTTGTACAACCTAGTAATATCATCCACAGTACCAGTAGCAAGGATATTTTGAGGATTTTTAAAATCCTTGATTACAACTTGGTGAGGTGTAAACGTCACAGTTTTACCTTCACCTGAATGAGTAATTTGATAGACTGATAACAAATTGCAGGAAATTTTTGGAACACATAGTACATCACTAAAATGACCATTTTCTACTGGAACTGTTCCAGATCCTACAACACTTAGAGATCTATCATCACCAACAAATATTTGTTTGGTGTTACATTCATGCATAGTAGAAAAGATGGCTTTATCCTTAGCCATATGATAAGATGCTCCAAAATCAATGAGCCCTTCAATTGAAGTAGAAGAAGAAGATGCAGTATAAGAGTAACCAGAAGCACAAAGTGCATGTCCATGAGAGGTAGATTCTGAAGACGAATCTAGGCTGATGTGGTGCTTCTTCATTGCTGCTTCCAAGGCTGTCATCTTCTTAAAACACATAGATTCAACATGATTATCTTTCCCACAAAATTTCAATGACGCTTAATCTTCTTTCCTTTTTGCTTGGATCCTTTGTCATTTTTTAAAGAAGGAGCTGACTGAGAGGGTTTGGGACCCTTGTTGTTTGGCTTATTATTGGGAAAATTATGTTTCTTGGGAGGCTTGGACTTTTCTTTCTGTTGGGACAATAAGGCTTTCCCAAATGTATCTGCATTGTTAATTATTCCAAGATGAATGAGCTTATCTTGCTCTCTAATTAAGCAATCACAAAAGGATTCAAGGCTAGGCTCTTGATAGCTAGCTGCAGTCAAGGATTCCTTTATGGAGTAGAATGTAGATACAAAAACAGAATATGCAGGTCCAAGTTTTGAAAGAATATGATAAATACATTATTCGCTTTCTTTCTTAATCTTGCATTCTGCACATAATAGTCTAAGAGTTTTATACTTAGATAAATAGTCTTGAATGCATGAAAAATCATTTGGATTCAAGGAAAGCAACTCATTCTCAAGTTGACGACCCTGAATTTCATTGTGTTTACCAAACACAGATTCCAACTTTTCCCAAGCGAGATTAGGTTCATCAATTTCAGATATGTGGAATCGCAAATCAATAGAGATTGACATCCCAATCAATCCATGAGCTTCATCACATCTATTTTCCCATTTAATTTTCTTATCATCATCAATGGGTTCTATTTCTTTCCTTGAGGTTATCCTGAAAAGTCCCCTACTTCGCATACGAGATTTCCATGAGAAATAGTTAGAACTTGTAAGTATAATATCACAAGGGGCGGCCATACTATAAAATGATGGATGAAAGAACAAAAACTAACTATCTAGATGCAAAGAGCTCGAAAAAATATGCAGTTTTTAAAAAAATGGCACTTAAAACTGATTCTGGATGATGAAGTTATGCTTGGTCAAAGAAAATGTTGAAGATGTCCCCAATAGTGACGTGGCAGATATTAACTTAACCAACTAAAAAAAGAAGCGCCATCTTCCCAAGATCAACCTTTGACAATCACTTTTACAATAAAGTTGTTTTGAAGTGAATCACTTTTGTAGAATAAGTGATGTTCACTTTTACAATAATGTGACTTTTAAATAGTGCGACAATAAATTAAAAGACTTAAGTGACTCACTTTTATTTTATTTTATTTATGTGAGATGCACTTTTACAATAAAATAACTTGAAAATAGAAATTGCATGCACAAAAAAGTAGCTTAATAAGACTTGAACTCAAGACCTACCTATTAAGTAATAAAGCAACTTTGGACCAAATAAGCTAAGTTTAAAAGGTACGTAAAATAATGGAAAGAGGAAGGGAGCTTTTTTTTTTTTACTATTATCTCTCGTTCTCCGTGCTTGCTTTCTTTTCCTGCAAATCACAAAAAAATGAAAAACAAAAACAAAACAAAAAAACTTTTTCCACACAATGGGGTTAGATCTTGGTTAGCTTACCCGGAAACTCTGCGTTTTCAAGTTTTCTTGCTGAAACTGATTTGTTGTGATCGCACAAGGTGCACGGCAAAGAGCATATATAGCCAAGAAGACAAGAAAAAAAAACTTTCCCTTACTGTTTCTAATTCGCCGCGATCGCGCAAGGTGCACGGCAAAGAGCATACGCAGTCAGGGAAGGAAACAATTTGAGACTAAAATAGAAAAGATCTAATAACAAACTGATAAAATATGAGAGATTTAAAAAAACAAATCCGTCACTGTAACATTATACCTTCAGATTTGCCGAAATAGGTGTTTCTGGAGCAAACAGAAATGGTTTTTGGTGAAATGAAGACTGTTTCTAAATGGAAACGGTGCTCCGAACGCAATGGAACAGCTCCCATGGGCCACAAATGCACAGAAAATCTAGAACCAGAAACCCTTTCAAAGTTTCAGCAACATCGGTTCCAGATCTTGATCAAAACCAAAAGCGGCTCTTCATAAAAGCTCTGATACCATGTTCGGGTACACAGGGTACTCCCAAAATACTAAACACCTTCAGCAACCGCTTCACACAAATAGATCACAGATCAACACACAGATGTTTGTCACGTGGATTGTTTCCCTCTCGAGGGTTTCAACCACGTGACAAACATCGATGTGTTGATTTGTGATCTATTTGTGTGAAGCGGTTGCTGAAGGTGTTAGGTCTTTTGGGAATACCCTGTGTACCCGAATAGGTTCCAATAAAGAGATCTAACAAATTATCTTCTGAAATATCCTTCAGTCTGAGACTTAGCTGTTGAAATTGCTTAATGTGCTTTGTAATCGGACCTTTTTTTCTTGAGATTTACCAATTGGATAAAGAATGTGTTGCTATTTATATTTCCATAATGTGCAATCAATTCTTCTATGAATATATACCAAGATATAATATAGTCATTTTTACAGTCACAAAGCCATTGGTACCATACAAATTAATCAGGTTCTAAATATTAGGATGCAATAGGTACCTTTTGCAAAGTTGGCACCTGGTGTATATCAAAGAATTGCTCCATCTGAAAAATCCATGTGATTGGGTACTTGTTATCAAACTTTCTCATATCATATTGGGGATAAAGTAGTTCCTTGGACCTGAGTTGAACCCATGATGTTGTAGTGAATCATCAAATTTTGAGGACTCAAACTTCCTACTCTCCAATTGTTTTTCAATTTTCTCAAGACGTGACAGAAAAAAGTCCCATTTTTCCTCCTTATCATGTTCTTAAGTAGATACATGAGGAATAAAGCTATGTTTTATATATTTCATCAATTCATTCAATTCTTGAAGATCTTCTTTTCTATCCATCCCTTTGAGATTCTCTTTCCTAGTCATCCTTTTGAGATCCTCTTTACTAGCCATCTTATTTTCCAATTTAACCAAGCCATCCATTTTCACATTAATTTTCCTCTAATCATATCTTCCAACTTGGACAATCTAAAAGATATGACTTCCATTTCATCGTATGTCGGGGATGAATCCTATAGGGGTTTGAGTGGAGTGTGATTTTTCCACTTCCTTTTGGTGGAATTTTGAACAATAAATATATATCAAACCTTACGGTTTGCCACAAATAGATCCTTCTATTCAAAGCTATTCAAATTCAGAATGGCATACCTTTTTCAAATCCTAACTAGAAGATTTATTTTATGGTCGACTTGAATTTTGACTCCTCTAGGTCTAAAACTTCTACCTTTGGTACTCTGATGTGTCCTCTTTCCAATGTCACAAGTCTGACCTAATTTGGATGTGCCAAAAAAAGTTATTGCAAATCACCCAAAGTTTCTTCTTTTTGGCCTATCCAAAAGACAGAACTTGTATGGTGTGCCATGTTTCCAATATTTTGTTTCTACAGTTGAAATTCTACCGTAGATACTCTAGTCCCTCTTCTTTCATATGCAACTGGTCTCACTCAATTTGGATCTTGGATGCTTTAGATGTGACCTTTTTCCTCAGGACATTTGTTTTAGACTAGGTTTTGGACTAGTCAAAAACCCTAGATTCCTCTGCAATTATCTCCAAAATTGTATGGATCGAGATCTAAATTTCGTATTGGAGATAGTTCTGCATGTTTTAGAAGTGGGTTTTTAACCTCAATCTATGAATCCTTGTAAAAAAAGTTGTAGTGAAAATGCCAAGATGACTCGTTTTGCAGAAGCCAATCCCGAGGAAAGAGATCTGATACCAAATGTTATGCAACCAAGTCCCAAAAATAGAATAAAAAGAGAAGAAAAGACAAGAAGAGAGTATTCCACACCTTAACAATGAAGAACAAAGATAATTAGCAATCCTCTTTGAGGGAGGAACCTCCTTACACAATCTACTAAGTATAAAAGACAGGATACAATGATGACTAAAATGAAAATGTCTCCTTCATATATATAGGATACCAAGGTGTACAATAACAACTAATAGGCCCAAGCCGACATGAATAATATGCAATACACCACAACATAGGGGTTAATGCGCCACCCTATAGGGGGGGATGTGCCCAACATTTAGGGCTTAACAAAATCAATGAAACCCATCTCCAAAGCCATTTTCTTTTCAAAGAGTACCCTAGTAAGAAAGTTTAATGGGAAATGGTTCATCCATGAAAGCCTAGTTCTTAGGTAAGAAGCAACTAGTTCCCAATCACAACAACCTTAATTAAGTTATTTTCTTACAGGAAATACATGTATTCTTTATTCTTGAATACAAGGAGGACAAATACAAAGTATTCAAAGGGGAGGTATAGTTTATGGGCCACACCTAAACCACTAGTAACTCATCTTTGACCTAGAGGAAGAAGTTTCCATAGAAGTGACGTGGGTCCATCTAGCCTTCTCCTCATGATATTTTACGATCCACAAACCCTCAAGGAAATTGAGAATGCCCTTTTGAGATATATTAATGAATCAAACCTTGAAAATGGCATATATGTATGAGTCAAAATATATGTTGAGGTAAACCTACCAAAGGGGTAGCCATAAAATAAATATCTTGAGATAAACAATTGGATTCGTGTCCATAAATTAGACTATTAGAAGATCTTATTTAAACACAAACTTTCCACAATTAGAAACACCTTGAAAAATATTTCCCTGGGAAGAACCTTCCTCCAAAGGCTTCTTCCCTTGAAGATGCCAACTCAAAAAATATCAAACCCTAAACAGAGAAAGACATGATCATCAACAACAACAACACCAAGATCATAATCAAGGAAAACCCTGATAGCAAAGCAAACATCTTCCTCAAGAGAACTAAGCAAAACAAAACAAATCAAGTAAGAGGAGAAATGATTAAACGTATAAAATCAAGTCTAAAAAAAAAGGAATATTCCCCTTACCTGGGAATAAAGAGGAAAGAGAAAACAAGTAAAATCTTCCTCCTACATGGGAATAAATAGGAAGGAGAACCACCATGAGGAAGAAAAAGCAAGAATTTATTCCTAACACAAAAGCATCATAAGATGATACCCTTAAAAATTCTTTGAATGTGAAAAATTAAGAATATACTTAAGAACAAGAAACCAAGTCCACAATCCTCCATTGGAAGAATGGTCTCCTATCTCTCCATATGAAAACCAACAAATAACATTATGCATGTGTGTGTGTATAGAGAGAGAAAGAGACGAGGAGGTGGTTAAAAATCAAGTCCTCGGTGCTAAAGTGGCTATCCATAAATCTATTTAAACTATCCTAATGCTAAATCTAAATCAAGGAAACCCATGAGAATTATATTTTATAGTGTCAAATGGGTGTAGCTTGGGTAGATGGGAGGAATGATTGTAATCCTCTCCACCTAGATTCATTTCCTGCAAGTGGCATGTTGAGCTCTTAATAAGTGTATTGTTGTAACAAACTTGAGCTCTATGTTGACAAAGCCTAGAACTTCTGTGGAATACACTTTACCCTAGCTACCATCCTCAAATGAGGGGATGTAGACAGAGAGTTTCCCCAGGATATGCACTTCATGAAGAAGAAGAAAAACTCTTCTATAGAAGGCTAATGTTAGCTAAAAATTAAATAGAGTTAAGAAACTAGTTAAAACTTAGAAACCAGATTTGAGTATTCTCCAAGAGACAAAGTTGTGACATAAAACTAGTTTTTTCCTTCAAATAAAGGACTTGTGGAAAATTGCCATGATCGCTCAAAGGAGGCAAGAGGTGCATTTGAAATGACTATTGCCATATGGAACTCAGACATCCTATAAACTAGAGGTGTGATATAAACATTGTATATTTATGTCTTAAAAAAATATTAACACCAAGACATTAAATTTATTTTTAACATTAATGCTCCCAATAATAGGCATGAAAAGTTAAAATCTGGGCTCTTAATCGTAGTTTTTTTTGCTTACATATTCATAGACACAACCACATCTAAGTGAGAGTTTTCAATCTTGTCATTTACCTTAAATAAAACAAAGGAAGCACTTCAGTAAGGGGCCCATGATAAGAGTATCTAGAACCCATAATTTCAAAATGGGACTTGGTAGATGACAAGCAAAAGATAGGAAAATAAACCTTTACACGTAAATTATATTATGGTGATCATTTATAGCAAAACAACGATACAAATTCTTAGTACAATTTGCAAAAGACCTGTTTCCTTCCGGGGTCAGTTTAGAGCATGAACAACACTCAAATGACTAACACAAAAGCTCTAAAAAGATACTTTTCATCTAGTGGCAAACTGATACAAGGCCTAGAGGTCTGCAAACGCATATTTTGATTTCAAGTTTAAAATAGCAAATGTAAAGTTTTTTTAATGGAAAAAGAATCTGAGTACAATTCCCATTTTGAAAAAAGGCCTCGTGGTTTCACTAGTATAATGCATTGTTCAGTTTCAAATCATAGGCCAATCCCTATTAAAATTGTCAATTCAAAACGTTTTGGATGTATGCCCTTTCACTTCAAAAATACCCCTTGGGCATAAATTGAGGGCTTTATGGTGTTCGTATCCTTTCTCTAGAATGTTATGCTTTAAGAGTATGGCTTTTCTTCACAAATATAAGGTAAAAAAGAAAAAAAAGACACAAGTTAGACCTAAAGAAATGGGCAATGATAAACACCATTGATCTCTCTATCCTAAAAATTAATAGCAATAAAAGTTGGAAAACATTTAAGTGAACATTAAAGAACAAGGATATAATGAAGATAACCTAAGAAAAGGAAAGAGAGGCAGTCTCCACATGACCAAATCTAGTGAAGCATAGGAATCTTATTGAAAATTAAAGTCAAGAAGTTTATAGCTCTAAAAAGTAGTCAACACACTAAATACTTACATAAAAAAAGAAATGTAGGAATTAATTTAGTGGCCAAATTGTGATGAAATCCTAATTTTATATGGCATCGAAGTTTAAAATTTTAAATACATCAAAGAAGTAGCCTACTCCCATTACAGGAACATGTATAATATAAGAGCTCATATGATAAGAGGTATAAACCAAACATGCCAAAGGTATAAACCATCTACAAGCTTTGGGTGACTCCAAGCTTCTTATGGATTGGGGAAACCAAAATGGTAATATTAACAAAATTGACATGACCCCTATCTTGAATCAAATTTTAGAGGTAAAATATAATTTTCAAGATATTTCATTTATCCATGTATTTTGTGAATTCACTACTAAGGTTAGCAACTTGTTCAGGGATGATTTACTCTTACACAAAGGCACCTTAATTGAACAAGTCTTCAGGTGGAGGCACTCTCCTTTCAGCTACATAATCACTCCTTTATTAACTCTATTGTTTTTAGAGCTTGTTTCCCATACATAATCAAGTAGGCAAGGGAAATTATGAAGTATTTTATGGGATGTCATGACTTTGAAAAATGATGTAACTGATAGTTCAAGCCGGTATTATGTAGAACATAAAGAGTGCTTGTTAGCTCTAAGACAATAGGGTTAATTTCTTTCGACAATGTCCCTTTTTTGAAAGAAAATGTATATTTGATTTCAATCTCTAAAATACCAATATAATTTTTTTTTTCTTTGGGTAAAATCTCACATAAATAGAGAATAGGATCAAACTAAAGTGTTGAAATATATCACAAAGCTTATCATTGAGTATGATATTGAAATTTTGAACAAATCGGTTAATGAAAAGAAATCTATTTCCACTATCTACACAATGAATTTAGACAAGGCGTTAGGCCTAGATGGAATCTTCGTCCATTTCTTCAAGATAGGATTTGCAGACTCTTGGGAATTTATGACCCCAAGAAGTAGACATACTAACTAGGCTCTACACACTCACGTTCCTTTTTCCACCTCAACTCGCTAGGTTAGATTTTAGAGTTTTATGGTGTTCACCTCTTAGAGTTTTTAGAAATTGTGATATAATGTAGTTTCAACCTCTTGTTATGGGATTTTAATGAATGAGCATCAATGTCACATCTCTTCTTAGAGATAAAATACCACCATTCTAGCTATAGTTGTTTTCATTACTTGATTCATTGATAAATTTGGTTTTCATTTTAATATTTTGCTTTGAATATTGTTCTTATGTTATATATGTGTGTTTGTATTCTTTCTTTTCATTCTCAATCCAATCCAGATCATATCTATGTGAAACATATCATATAAAATTACACCAAGATCATAGCAACAAGACTCATATCAATGATAACAATGTCCATATCAAAATAATAGAGGGATGCCATCCCCAGGAAGCTCATAATAGAGAACATTATCTATATTTAGGAAGCCATTCATAGCTCTAAGATTCACAAAAGACAAGACATGATTATAAAATAAACACGACGAATTCAATTAATTAGGTAAATCGTGAACCAATACTACAATGCACAACCTTGGCATCATCTCTAGCATCATCATTTAGCATATTTTTTATTCATGTTTTTATGATGCACCTAATTAGGTAAATAGTGAGCCACTAATACAATGCACAACCTTGGCATCACATCTAGCATCATCATTTAGTGTCTTATTTATTTATTTATTTATGTTTTTATGATGCAACTAATTAAGTAAAGCATGAACCACTACTACAATGGACAACCTTTTTTTTAACGTGGAAAAATTGTCTTCTTGTTATTGCGAAGGAATCAAGGAAAGCTCACATGCATGGGAAATCTCAACAAGCTTCTCAACTTACGTGGATGATAGGTCAAGCAAACCGTCAACCAGTCATCCAAGCCAAAATCTGTCTCAACAAAATTGAACCCAAGTGAATGGAATGAAATCCATCTATCTTCACCAATAGATCGTTATATTCTTGACTTGGACAACCTTAACATCATTCTTAGCACCATCATTTGGTGTATTTTTTTTCATTCATGTGTTTATGATGCACAAAATTAGGTAAATCATGAACCACTATTAAAATGCACAACCTTGGCATCATCATTTAGTGTATTTGTTTATTCATGTTTTTATGATGCACCCCATGATGGTCTTGAGGGTGATGTACCTTGCATCACAACCATCATACTCGGCGTTTCACCCTAGATGACACCATATTTGCATACGGATCTTCTTCATTGTAGTGGGATCACCATTGCGTTATCATCGTACATGCTAAAAGTAACGTGCTAAGCATTATTTTTGCATCGCGTTTGTGTCATAGGCTAGTTGCTTTGCTTTGGGGTCGCAAGGGTGTTATTTGTATTTTATTTTTGCACCGCGTTTGTGTCATAGGCTAGTTGCTTTGCTTTGGGGTCGCAAGGGTGTTATTTGTATTGGATGTGCATGGTTGAGCATTGTCTAATCATCATAGTTGTTGCATTGTGGGCATGTTGGAGTGCATCATATATGTATTGGTATGCAAGTAAATTGAGTTATTTTTCATTGGATTGGTGTCAATGTTGCATAATGGGTTTCATTAGTTTGTTACATATATGTATTCTTGTTGAATTGGTAATGACGTAATGGCATTATGGTTATATTGTTAATCTGTTTATGGTGTCGTGTGTGTAGTTTTTTGCATTCTAAACATGTTAGATGTGTTATTTATGCATCTACATTGGATTGATTATGTATATTTTTTTATTTTTTATCAAAATAAAATAATTAAAAAACATAATTTCGCATTTAAATAAATAAAGAAGGCTATATTTTGAAAATACTACGAGGGCATTTTTAAATGACCACAAGATAGTTATCACTAGAAAAATTTAATGGCTAAAGAAAATGCACCAAAATGAGGTGTCATGAACTAACGAGAAACATTGTCCTCAATCCGACCTTTGTTCCCTTTCTTCTTTTTGAACTGTATCCACCCCCTAGAGAAGGGTCTATGAGAACTAATTGTAAATCATAATTATGAATTCCAAAGTTTGAAAGTTGAGATGACTACTTATTAGAATTAGAATTGTTAGATTCACAAGTTCTTTCATTCCTCCAAATGGAATTCCATTCACAACTATCTCCCACATGGGGGAATCCCATTATTGATCATTGCTTCTTCTTGGATTGTTGAGGATGGATATAATTTTTCAGTCTGCTCCCATTGTCCAACATTGATATCTTTCTCTACCTCTGTTGACTTGAGCAATATGATCATCTTCATAATTCAAGAGCAAGGACTCATGTGGTTGTTAGCTTTTGGATACTCGAGCAAAAGTAAAAGTCCCCGTGTTTACTTGTTCAATATCGAAATTTAAGTATCCAATATCATTAAAACCTAAAGATGCCAAAGTTGAAGTGAAAGATTTGGGTGATGAACCCAAACTAACTTTTGGGTGACAACCAAAATGGACTCATGAAATTTAGGGAACCATGGGATGATAAAGAGACCCGCTCTTCCACAAAACTAGGGTGCTTCGTCAATATCTTTATGATAATTATCTTGATGAGTAAACCGATAAACAAATACACCTTTAGAACACAAATATATCTAAATTGCTTGGTCTAGTTAAAAAAAATCAACTGATACAAATCTATTATGTAGGGCCAAAACCCATTGAAATGACAAATGTGACGTCAATTTTGGAATTTGGTCTAGTAGGTCTAGTGGCGCAGTGAGGTGATTTTCCTGTGGGTTCCAGTCATTTGTGGCATATGATACTGACTCCCTTTCCTTGTATGCATTCATTGCTCTAAGCGAAAACTCATTTCCTTCTACCATTTTTTTTTAAAATAGGCCCTGTCAAAGTGAGTAGAGGTGGAATCTTAATAAGAGCCTGCATAACCATTCGTGTTGGTATGTGGGAAGATTATATGTATATTCTACATAGACTATGCCTCCATGGTTAGGTCATTAGTTGTCTACACTTCATTTTGATGTTACAATAAATGTTGTTAATGTACCAGAAAACATACTATATATATATATATTGGTTGAGAATATATATATATATATACTCAACCAATATTTTTTTTAATGAAAAAATATGTTTCTTGATATTCAATTAAAATCAAAGAAAACAACATATATTACATCTTCAGTGAAAAAGAGAACTCAGGTCCAAAAAAATATTGGAACTACACAAAAGAAACCTGCGACAATAAGGCTACTAGTTAAGAAAGAAAAGTTGGCCATACCAAACCTAGTTATTACAGAGGATCTTATACAATATACAATAAACAAAACTGCGAGAAAACACAGTTCCTAGAGATAAAATAAATCTATAATATTCCAAAGGAAAGTGAGCTGCTAATATGATTTCATCGACCCATTTGAGACAAGGATCTCATCCTTGAATTCTTCAAAAAAAGAAACCCTTAATGGACACCTATATCCTTTTTAGAAAGGTTGTATGCAACCTGATTTAGCTCGATATAGATATGTTGAATGGACATATCAATGATTTTTCCAATCATGATATGGTCCAATGAGATCACCTGTAGTCTTGGGATACCATTAGCTTAGTTAACAATCACCTTGGAGTCGCCAAAAACCTATAAGGAAACACTACCAATTTTGGGAGCAAAATACAATAAGCCCCAAAAAGTGGTCGATTTTGCTCTTGTATGGATCCCATTTCCACCCTCCATCCAGAGTTTATAAGAATGCTTTGAGTTTAATTTTATAAATACCCCACAACTACATCTACCATGAGAAGATGCACCGTAAAAAAACCATATGCTCTATCATGAAACAGATTCAGAATAATGGGAAATCTATGCTTCCTAGGCTTACCTTCTTTATACCATTCTCGATACAAACACAAAATAATTCTATAGGTAGCAGAAACACCTTGGATCTTATTATCAAATAAGATATTGTTCCTAGCCCGCCAAATTCCACAACAAATAAAATTTGGAAGCTCAACATGTTTATGGTTCCTGATCACCCAATTTTTTAAATTTTCATCCAATCCCAAAGATCCCCAAATAGAACATAATTGAAGATCATATAATCATTTGGAACAAACATGTTTACCAAAACAACATTGAATAAACAAATATTGAACAACTCTACCTTCATCCTTGCATAAGATACAAAGATTTGGACCGGACTAACCCCTCCTCATTAAATTGTCCCAAGTTAGAATGTCATTTTCTAAACATAGCCAACTAAAACACTTGATATTGATCGGTAAATTCCACTTCCATAGTCTATTATACCATCACTTATTTTCTTAAGATTGTTCCTCATGGGAAAGAACATCATAAGCATCTTTTGTTGTGACATGACTAGTGGATTTCCAAACCCGATATAAAATATCTTCATTCCCATTTAATCTAATACCTGCACTGTTAATCCCCTTAATGGACCTTGACCACCCATCAACTCCAAAACCATACAGGCCAAGATACTCATGAAGATAGCAGTAAGAATCACAACTCCTCCACCAACCAAGTCTTTAAATCGGATCTAGAATATTAAAACCAAATTCAATTAGATATTCAATGATGAAAACTAGAAGCTTGTAAAAATCATCACCTACAATATAAGGATCAACACCCACCAAAACCTATCTACCATTTCCCAATAAATGGAAAATTCTTAATGAACCCATTCCATATATTATAACCCCCTCCCCACCCCCACCCACAATTTTATTTGGATTTTGGATCCATTCAAACACTGAAATTTTCTTGAGATATTTGTCCTTAAGAAGTGAGTTCCATAGACCCGAACCAAATAAACCTATCCATAAACTTTTTTAAGTTAAATCAAGATTAAACCAATGAATATTTTTTATACCCCACCCCTATGATTTTTCGGGAGAGATATCCTTTTCCAATTTTCCACGTGAATTTTGTTCTTGTTAGTTGATCTTGACCACAAAAAAAATAATCATTTTATGTCTTAACAACTGAAGAATGGACGACGGAATCCTAGCTAAAGTCATCCAATATATAGGAATTCCTACAAGAACAAACTTAAGTAGAGTAAGTTTTCCTCCCAAGGATAAACTCCTGGAACACCAATTCTCCATTCTTTTTTCAAAATTTGATTAGCCATATATAGGAATTCCTACAAGAACAAACTTTAGTATAGTAAGTTTTCCGCCCAAGGATAAACTCCTGGAATACCAATTCTCCATTCTTTTTTCAAAATTTGATTAGCCACATCCAATCTACTTTCTGGTAGTTATTGGGCTTGAGGTTTAACCAAAAATAATTTAAACCTCTGTCCATTGGATCACAATTATAAGGAAACAAGGATATAAGTTGTTCAAAATTTTTCTCCTTTACACAATTCCTCAAAAAACAGGATTTATTAGGATTGGCCTCCATTCCAATGGATTTACAAAATAAGGAAATGATCTTATAAAAAGTATACCAATGCTTAACAATCTCATTTCCAAATAGAACCACGTCATCAACAAAGACAAGATGAGTAATGAAATGAGAGGAAGAAATTTTAATAGCCACAAGTCTTACCTCCCTTTTTGCAACTGGTATAAGTCCACTGAAACCCTCAATAATCAGAAGAAAAAGAAGAGGTGAAAGAGGAAAACCTTGCCTAAGTCCTTTGGAGCTCTTGAAGAAATTAGAAGAGGAACCATTAACCAAGATGGAAAAATTGGTTGAAGTGACACAAGCCATGACCCAATCAGTGACATCCAAAGGAATCCCAATTTGAAGAAGAATCAATCTTAAGAATCCTCAATTAACCTTGTCATATGTCATTGCTAGATCCATTTTGAGAATCAAAGCATCCATCTTTTCAGTCTTCACAAAATGCATACATTCCTAAGTCACTCCAATAATGTCCATAATTTGTGTTTTAGACAAAAACCCAAACTGCTCATCTGATAATCTCTCTTCCAAAAAAAATTTCATTCTATTGGAGATATTCTTAGTAATAATTTTGTACATCAAGTTACATAGAGAAATTGGTCTATAATCATTGAAGGAAATAGGTTTTTCACCTTTGGGAATTAAGATGAGGAAGGTGGAATTCAAGGCCCCATAAATATAACCATGCACTCTAGAATATCCTATCGATTCCTACAGCTCTTTCCCATTAATGATGTCAAAAATTTTGATAAAGAACTCAATAGTCTAGACATTAGGGCCTAGAATTTTGTCTTTGTAAAAATAATTAATCATCTCTTCAACCACCCCCAAAGTAACAATTTCTCCAACTTCTAGTCCTTCTTTTGGAGAAAAAGGGTAGGACAGTATTTGATCACATCTAATTAAGAAATAATGCTAGTTCCAACATTGTCAAGAAAATGCTTAGAGAAGAAGACAATAGTAAATTTTTCCAAATCATCGTGGGAAGAGACAATTTCCCCTTTAGAATAGTCGTTGAGATCCCAAATAGTATTGTGGTTTCTTCTGAAATTGGAAAATGTATGAAAACAATTGTATCCATATCCCATTGAGCTATTCAGATAGCTCATCTCTTCAAACACCACGTCTCTTCTTCAGTTTTTAAAAGTTCTTCTTTCTTATTCTCCAACTCACAAAACAAAAGCTTTTCCTCAACTCTGAAAACAAATGTTATATTTAGTTCATAAATCTTGTTCAAATTTCTTTCAATATCTACTCATTGCCTTGAATCTTTTTTCTTTTTTTCATTTTCCCAAAGAATCATAGCTTTCTTAAGTTTTCTCAACTTCAAACAGTAGTCTGTACATAACATTAACACCATTAGGTAGCAAAAAATAATTTCATTGAGTGATCACCATATTTCAAAATTCAACATCCTCCAACTAAACATGATTTAATTTAAAGGAAAAAATACGATGAGATGATTGTCCAATGCCCATCTAGCTGAAGACAAAAGGGGCAATGGTTTTAAATGTTAGAAAATTCAAACCAAGACCTATACCTATTCATTGATTCTACCAAACCATCAACTATGAAGAATCTATATATTCTCTTCCCAACCCTCTACCCACCCACTCTGTTATTCCTCCAAGTTGGGCATGGTATATTAGGATAGACATCAATAAGACTAGATCTAGAGAAAATTTGTTGAAAATAATCTAAGAGATGATCCATGTTTGGGTTACAACCCCAAGTCTCAGTAGAACAATGAGTGAGATTTAAATTTCCTCCCATAATTAGTCTGGGGTCCCTTAAAATTCCATTGGAAAAGAGTCCCAAAAATCGTTTTTGTTGCTATATGGACCATAGAAATTTATGATCCTAACATTTCTCTAGAACCTTAATTCTACCTTCCAGTAAGATACCTACATGAATATGATAGGGTTTGAGAGAGGCTTCATTGCGCCAAGAGGCGCTCTACAGCCCAGTATGGGGGAGATCTTGTAACGTTACATAATGTTATGTAACGTTACATAACGTTATTTTTATTAATAAAAAATTAAAAAAAAATTAATTATAGACCAAAATAAATGTCGGCCAGAAAAAACAACCTAATATGGGGGAGATGTTGTAATCTTCCTACTTGCCTAACAAAACAATAAAAAAGTAAAAATTTAATTATCCATAAAAAAAAGTGTAGGTGAGGTAAAAAACACAATATGGGGGAGAAGTAATGTTCCTACCCAACAAAATAATAAAAAATAATAAAATGAATTATCCCCCAAAAAATGTTGGCCTTGCACATGGTTTTAAAACCATGTGCAATGCCTTCTAGTGAACCCATGGTTGTATGAGGGCCTTGCATATGGTTTTAAAACCATGTATGGAGAAATGTTGTAATGTTCGTTCCTAACAAAATAAAAAAAAACAATAATAAATATTATATTTCAGTCATAAATAATATTAAATATTAATAATAAAAATATTATATGTGGACCTTAAATAAAAAGATGTGTATTTTGGTTTGAATCAAATCAATGGCTATATATAGGACACACCAAAGTTGATAGTTCATTGAGTGCAATACCTAGGAAGAGGTTTTCACCTCGAGAGATTTGATCCCTTTGGGCACTTGATAGCGTCGAGGATTTGGATCTACGCTGGTATGGGTTACAAATAACAAGAAGTCCCCCATATTGACCCATAGCAAAAACCTCCCAACATGAGATTTTTTTTTTTAAACTCACAATATGTCGAACTCTCAATCATTGTTTCCTGAACTAAAAGAATGTCATGATTAATCACATTAAATAGTCTTTTAAGGGCCCTACGTTTCTGGGCGCACCCTACCCCTCAGATGTTAAAAGAGAGGTTAATAACATTAATAAACATTACCTTTGAGTGAGGTTGCTCTAAGGTCCCGAGAGATTGAAGCCGGAGCTAGAGAAGATTCAACGATTGATTTTTTATTCTTAAAGAAAGAGGAATATAATCATTTTCCTCTTTATGACTAACCCTTGAATTAGTAGGATTATTATGAAAGTTTCTTGTTTTCTTGTCCTGTCTCCTAATAGTCACATTTTGGTGCTCACATTTTGGAGATTGGTGTCTCCCATTGTATATAGAATTTGTACACACACACACACACAAACATAAATATTTGCTACACAAATTCTTTGTGCACTCGTGTCTTTTATTGTTTTGTTTGAATTAGAATTGGAGTATAGTTTGTTTAAGTGAAAATTTGTATAATCTATGTTTTATATTGATACACTCCCCTCTCGGTATAAATAAGAATTCCATTAGAAACTCTATAGAATTATTTTGATTTGGTACTGAACGCTTGGTTGATTTGAGCACGTGGCTAAGGTACAAATATCATATTCTTGTTGCAATACTTATGCATATGCATATTAAACATTCACAATGATAAATGCAATTAAACAACAATGCACAACAACAACTCATTTCTAGGATATGAACATACATTCTATTGAACGTGAATAGACATTCATCCATCAAAAAAAGTTCTAAGCACTCATAAACAACCGAACACTTATCTTTTCAATTGCAAATCGCCTAAGCAACTTGATACGTGACATCAACGTTCCACCCAACATTAGGTCTCTATCTAGCCTATATTATTTTAGTTGAGAGACCACCCCCAAGATGGGATATTTTATTCACTAAGGATATCTATACTCTGACTCACTCATGGCCCTGGGCACAATCACTCATGCTAAGCCAACAAACTATTGGGTCTATCAAGCATGGAGGGAGACCATGAAGGTGAATGTTAATATAGTGAGGTCAACCACAAAGCTACAAGCATATCAACCGATTCATCCAGCCTTGGCACCCACAATACCTACCACACCCAACACAAGGACCCTTATCTGCCACACAATCCCTCAATAGCCCCTTCCCTCCAATGTTATTCATGGTGGGCTTAGAAATATCCAAGCCGCTAACCTCTAGAGGTTCTTTCCTTCTCTAGGTTTATCAAGCCATTCAAGCTCTCGATCTTCCCCTAATTTCAATCCCTAGTAACACTAAGGTTCAACCACCAAATTTCAATTTGCAGGCTTCAATTCTCCTCTCCTCGCTCCTAGGAATGCATCACACACTATGAATTGGATTCTTGTTTTTTGACGTTGGTTTAGGATAAAATAAAATGAATCACGCTGTGTTCAATTGGGTCACCTCCCTCCCGTACTGTCTGATTCAAAAGAAAAATTCTCATGCCGGGGTCAGGAGTCAATGGAAACACATTTCCTACTACACATTTCCATGGGACACTTGACTACTACGTCCAACAATTTTTCCTATACCTGACCATACCCTTTCTGAACCCATCCCCCATGCTTCTTTAAACACACAAGCTAAATTCTCAACCACTCTCTTAAAACATAGTTAAGAGTGGTAAGTATGCCTTCTTGGGTTCTCAAGATGATATTTGGAAATATAGGGTTTACCTTCCCACGCCCCCTCACCTCTCCCTAGTGGATAACACACAACCCCATCGTTTTTGTTTCCTCCATATCCATCCCTAGAAATTTTATTTGTATTATAAATATTTATAGGATTTTACATTTTCCATGTCTTACTAGCACATGGTCTATAAAACATAAATTAATTGCCTTTATAAATAGACCATTCACTAGCATGGCCTTGGCCTTCATATCCATGCTAGGAATCATACATTGCATATACATGATATTTACACATTAAGTCAATATGTACACTAGGGTTCAAAAATGGGGTATTGCAATCCCCTTCCACTAAAAAAACCACCGTCCCTGGTGTTCTCAAAACTCAACAAAAATGGGTATGACACTCTCATGGCATCCTCCAGCTCCCAAGTAGCCTCATATGGTCCAAGGTGTTTCCATTTCACCTTCACATTTTCGATGGCTCGGTTCCATAGTAATTTTACCTTCTTGTTGAGGATGCGCATAGGTTCCACTTGGAACTCTCCATTAGGTTCCACTTGAATTACATTCCAATCAATTACATGATTAGGATCATGTAAATACTTCTTAAACAAAGAAACATGAAAAAACATTATGAACTTTCATGTTAGTAGGAAATGAAATCCTATTTGCAACTATTCCTATCATATCAAGGACTTCAAATGGACCACAATATCTTAGTGCCGGCTTGGCACAAATCCCAATCTTCAAGCAAATTTTCTTTGGATTTACTCTCAACTAAACATGATCCCCAACTTTAAATTCCTGATGCACTCTTTTTAAATCTGCATAACTCTTCTGTATTTATTGTGTTGCCTTCAAATTCTGCCTGATCCTAACAATTGCATGTTCCATCTCCAATCTTTAAATCACAGATGCACTCTTTTAAATCTGCATAACTTTTCTGTATGTACTGTGTCGCCTTTAAATTTTGTGTGACCCTAACAATTTCATGTTCCATATACTTGACCATTTATGGCCCAAGCACTATCCCGTTCATTGGATTTTTGCATCCCTTTCTATATAATGCCTCGAACGATCTCAATCCCAATGCTGCTTGATGACCATTATTGTCTGCAAATTCAACCAGTTGTAGGTAATACTCCCACTTGAATGGCTTATCCATCACATACATCCTTAAAATATCTACAAGGACTTCATTTACCCTTTCGGTTTGGACATCTATTTGAGGACGATACACTGTACTAAAATTTAGTTGAGTTCCCAACTCTTGAAACAACCCTTTCAAAAATTGGATGTGAACTTGCCATCTCGGTCCGAGACTATCACCTTGGGTAATCCATGAAGTCTGAATATCTCCTTCATGAAGATATTTTCTATGTCACTTGCTTTATGAGTGGACTAGAATGGAATAAAATGAGTTTCCTTTTTTAGCTTGTCCACTAGAACCATGATTGAATCATGCTTCTTACTGTCATTGGAAAACATGTTATAAAATCCATAGAAATTACTTCCCACTTCCATTCCGGAATGGGAAAAGGATGTAACAATCTTGTTGGATGTTGATGCACTTCCCTAACTAGTTGCCACTTTCAACACTAAGAAATATATTTTGCTTTATCCTTCTTCATCCCATGCCAAAAGTATTGTCTTCTTGCTACTATTATTGTCTTTTGATATCCTAGGTGTCCGGAGTATGGCCTTTGGTGAATTTCATCCATTATTATATTTTTCAAATCTGCCCAATATGGAATATACAGTCTACCTTTATACACAAGAAGGTCATCTTCTTTGAGCCGGTAACCTTCCCACTTTTCATCTACCTTTCCCTAATGCAATTTTTCTTATCATTTCAACTCCAAGTCGTATTGTAATTTTGATCCATCATAATGTAAATAGAAATTTTACATGGGGACATGTTCTTTATGGTAAGGACATGGTCCCCATACTCTTGGGACATGGGTACTCCAAGGGAGACGTTTCTCCACTTCCCCTTTTTTGGGGACATACTCCCCTAAAAAAATGAGATGCTCCCATGCTCCTTTTTTACCAAAGCATGCCTTCTTGAGAAAAAAATAAAAGAAAGCCAAAAAAATAAAGAAATGAATGTAAACCTAAGGCATAGGTAGGATGAGGAGGGACTTGATGAGGCACAACTCAGGTTGGATGGTGTGCAATTGCATATTTTAGAGAATGCAAATGATTTTGATTCATATAGTGGCATTCCCATGGCTTGTCACTATTCCTTCATTCAATAGTTGGATGCAAAGACTAATGGGACATTGCCTTGAACAATAATGCTCATTTATCATTTTAGTTGTTCTTAGATCAATTATCTTAAGACTTAGATCTTGTCTTTCTAAATATAATGAGAAATACAATGGTAATAGATGTTTATACATACATGTAGTGATGTTTTCTATTGGTGAATTGTTATGTATAAGATTTCAGTTATTTATGTTTTTGTTTTCATATAATTTAATTTAATTTTCTCAGTATATCTAAAAGGGTCCCCTCTATTGGAGACCCCAACATCCCCTATGATGTTCCCTAGAATTTGAGGGTTTCTTCCACACGTCCTCTTTATTTTATTCCATGCTCCCACATATCCATGTTTTCTTTATGGTTTTCCCTACCTTCGCATCCCCATGTCCTAGAAACTTGACACGGAACATTAATAAATAAAGCGTTAATGTCGACCAGGGAAATGTTGATACCGTGAATTAACTAGTCATTGGGACAAATATTGTGATTAGCATGAAGATAATGTATCTTTGTAACTTTCTTCTTCTTCGTTTAGTTTTAGTATAAACCTGATTCATTTTAATTGAGTATTTAAGTATTTGTCATAAACTTGTGTTATTTTGTTGGTCAATCGTATTTCATTAATATAGACATTTGGGATTTCTAAGTTGAGTTCATGAATGTCTATTTGTCCACAAATTTGACTTCAACCCTTGAACACATCCATCCTTTAATTGAATTGGTAGATGTCCCATTATTCAATTTTGGTATTGTTAATCCTTTTCGTTTGACTTTGGTAAGAAAGGTTTGTATTTGAAATTAATTTGAAAAACTTGTTCAAAAAACAAGTGACTGAAAATGTTAATATTTAGATATTTATCTTCCTAGTTGTGTGTAGTATCAAGTCACTCTTTAGCATATTGGAAGAAAACTAACACCATCATATACCAATTATATTAAAACACCTTTAAGTAGGAGAGTTTTTGGATAACAAGTTTGAATAATATAACTACTACCCCAAATATGAGATCTAACAATGGCATTGATGATAGTTAGAGATCTAAACCCTGTTAAAGTCTTCAGTCATGTCCTTTATCCCTTTGAATGCTAAATCCCTTCTTGTGATTGTGGAACTAAATTCTAAAAATAGAAATGTGGATCTTTCCCCCACTTTCCCACCTTCTCCCAAAAGTAGGATCTTGTTGTTTTTTATTTATTATCCAATAACCATGTTGTCACATGGCATGCTAGTTGTTTTATTTCTTCCAATGTTGAGCAACATTTGATGATGGCCATACTCTACTCTTCAAACCATTAAATCTAATCCATATATGTCAGAACCTTCCTATTTAACCTCCACTACAAAGTTGTTTAAATGATGCACCTTTTGAAAGAGATTCTTCTACGTTGGAAAAGGATCAAATAAGAAACTAGTAGCATTATGTGTTCTTCAATTGTCAAGAACATATACAATTTTTTTCCTTTGGCACATGAACACTAATTAATGGAGCTTTGAACTACATTTCATTGCTCCAATAAGGTAGACAAATTATCCATGTCATTGTTGATCACCCAAGTTAATTTGTAGATGTCATCCTACAATCAATGCCATTTGATGGTAAACTCCCATAACCACTTGGGTTCCCTTTGCTGGCTATCTCTTTAGTATTTCTGCTTCAAATATATTGTGATTATAAAGATTTGGGGCCTTATCATTTTCTTATGAAGTTTTAAGTGATGTTGCAGAAACAAGAAGTTAATTTAGAAACGGGCTTTTAAATGGATATGAATGCCAATTTTGTAGCGGAACTGGCTATTTTTTAGCAAAAAGCACTGCAAAAACAATTATGTAGCGAAACTCAAGGAATTTTAGGGTTTAAAGCTATAAAATTGTGAACTCTGCAACAATACTAAAGTTTTGCTAAATAATTGACATTGGGATTTCACTGGTTGAATATCATGAGATGTTGAACTTGGGATTTCACTTGAAGAATGCCAGGGTGAATAATAAGATGACTAGGTTAATTTTCAAACATAATAAGTTATGTGATTTTTCCCAAAGAATATCAAAGAAGAACAAGGCATTGAAAAGTCAGAATAGGTATTGGAGATTTAAGTATCTAAAAGAAAAGTAAAAGATTCAATCTAGCCGTGACAGGCTAGGAATTTTGGCAGACCTTGGAACTCAGGTCTTACATGACACCTTGCAGACTCCATCATCTTAGGCTTGATCAACCAACTACTGCAGTAGGTTTTGGTGCAAGGAGGAGTATAATGTGGATCTACACTCAACGTCGGGACTTATATTTTGCATCATTGGTTTCAACAGTTATCAAGATGGGTTGCATAATTCTTCCAACCAACCTAGTTTCATTTTGTAATTTTGGTTAATCAACCTTAATTAGTAATATAGTTCAGAGATACTGTCACTGTTTGTTTCATATTCCATTGTAATAATTTTATAAGTTTTGTATCTTTATCTAGGTCAAGTCTATGTGTCATGCCTATATCACACCCATGTATATTTGACCTAAGACTTAAATTAGAAAGTTGATCCTTTTGAAGTGGATCTTAGATCCAACTTTTCTGACTAATGTATCTTCTAAAAGGGATGGTTTATGTAAAGAAAGGGGTTGTTGTAAAAAAAACTTGTACTACTTCACTGATTTTGTATTTTACAGAATTTTCTTGAGGAAATCAAAATTAGATTGCCTTCAATGATCAATTCTCTTGTGGTATGGTTTTAATCTTCATTTCTTTCATTAGCAATGTGTAATGAATGCAGTGTGATTTTGCATAGATTTAAAGTGTTTCATTGTTTGTAGATCAAATAGCAAGGTAGAACTGTGTATTATATGTTTTGTAGATCAAATGACAAGGTTGTATTGTTTATTGCCTATAGCCATTGGATTGTCTTTAATATTTCACTTGTAATCAACATATTGTTGTTTATGATGTTTTGGTATATTATTCCACCCATCATTTTCACTCCCAATAATTTGACATAACCATTTTGATCATGCCATTGAAGTCACAATCTGCCAATTAAAAAACCTATTGAAAACCTTGTTCGATACTCAACCTTAGGCCAAACGCAATCTATCCATCAACATCAAATGAATATTTAAACCATTTATTTTCCAAGTGCCCTAGCTTTTCCATTTAGTAGTAAAGATGCATACTTTAGGGATAACAACTAGTTTATTTATTTTTGTGCATGTCACCATTGTAAAAATTAACGGTGATGCTTAATTTTGTGACCGCCGCTATTGAAAAATTAAAAGGTGACATTTAATTTTGTGCATGTCACCATTGCAAAAATTAATGGCAATGTTTAATTTTGTGACCGTCACTATTAATGAAACTTTGGTGACTATCCTTAAAGGCTCGTAACATTTTTTTATAAATTGAATAGAAATGGTGATGGTCCTTTATTATGCATCGCCAATGAGGTTATGGTGATGGTCATTAAAGCTAGGGAAGTATTTATTTTGGAATTGGTGACAGTCATTGACCATAACTAATCATGTTTATTAGGGACAGCCCTAACACTTATCCATATCTCCTTTACTTTTGGCTATGCTACCTTTGGCGACGTTCATTTTTGGTGACCGAGGCCCTTTTGACCGTCACTAATGAGGTTATGGCGACGATCATTAAAGGCATGACATTTTTTTCCTTTGGAATTGGTGACACAATCACTAATAATTATTATTGGTGACGGACCTAGTGCATGTCCATATCTCCTTTACTTTTGGCTGCGTTGCCTTTGGTAACACTCAGTTTTTGGTGACAATCCCTTTTGACCGTCACCAATGAGGTTAGGGTGACTTTTTTCACTTGTCGTTGTAGGCCTTTTTTCTTGTAGTGAGACCAATTCATTATGGCTTCAATATTGTATGGGTCCACTGCAAATCCTTCCTCTGAAATAATATGACCCGAATATTGTACCTTGCACTGATAAAAGTTACACTTGCTTAGCTGAGCGTACATTCTATTCTGTAAAAGAACTTGCAACACCATTCTCAAGTGTTCCTTATGCTCTTCTTCGGTCTTGGAGTAAACAAGAATATCATAAAAAAAAACTAACATGAATTTATACAAATACTCGTTAAAGACGCTTTGCATGAGATAGATGAATGTGGCAGGTGCATTGGTGAGACCAAATGGCACCACCGTGAACTCATAATGGCCATATATCATCTAAAAAGTTGTCTTGTGAATGTCTTCTTTTATCCTCACTTTATGATAACCAAATCACAAGTTAATCTTTGAAAACACCTTGGCTCCCTTCATCCGATCAAACAAATCATCAATTATGAGCAATGGATACCTATTATTGACTGTCACTTTATTTATCTACCTGTAATCAATACACAACCTTAATGCCCCATCTTTATTATTAACAAAAAAAAATAGTGCTCCTCATGGAGACACTTGGTCGGATATACCTCTTGTTCATTAATTATTGTAGCTGCATCTTCAACTCTACCAATTCTGGCGTGCTCATCCTATAAGGAGCTTTGGAAATTGGTGCTACCCCAGGAACAAGATTCATTGTAAAATCGATGCCCCTTGTTGGTGGTAGTCCTGACACTTCATCTGGAAACACATACTTCAATTCTTGCAACAACTGGTAGTCCTCTATCCTTGGACCTTTGTCCTCTAATGAATATGATACATGGGCTCCATATAGTTTGCAACCTTTCTTGCATAGTTTCCTTAACTGCAAGGCTGGAACCTGCCCGACTAAAAATTTCTTGGGAGTCCCTTTCACTAATCTTGATCTTCCCTATTCATCAATGCATTCAAGGGCCTTTTCACAATAGTCTACCTTGTCTCTATGATTTTCCAACCAATCCATACCAATAACAGCATCACAAGACCCTAATGGTAGGACATTCAAATGTTCTTTTGTGAGGAGTCCATTCAACTCTATGGGGCACTCCCTCATTACTTCACTCACTCTTCTCTTTGTGTTAGTGGCTAATTGAACTAGCCAAAACTTATGATGCCGTATTTTTCTAAGGGAACAATCTTCAACAACATTTGAAGTAACATAACTATGAGTAGATCTTGGATCAACCAAAATAGAAAAAAAAAAGCAATCTCACCTTCAACTTCCACCACTGTTGATTAATGGTCCGCTTGACGATTATCTAGCGCTGCATAAATTCGAGCAGTTTCCCTTGCCACCTCCTCCACTGCAACTGCTTCTTCCAAGTTATGCAACCTTTAAGTATTATCTCTTCAATGCATACAATCCCTAAGCATGTGATTTCCTCCACTTCCCCAACAATGAAGGGGTCCTACAATCCCTAAGCATGTGATTTTCTCCACTTCCCCAACAACGAAGGGGTCCTTTCTCTGCTGCTACTCCTGGTTCATTTCCACTTCGTGATTGCTTCCCTAGATGAAAATTCCTTGGTTGATTTTTAAATGGAGGTTTAAATCTACTTTTCCTTTAATCAAACCTTCCCTTTGTATTTCCTTTCCATGTTGGGTGAACTTATGATTTTCCTTTCCTCTGCTCATAACAATGCATTTCCATTCTGATGGCTTCATCAAGACTAGGTGGGTTAACAAACTCAATCCTTTCTCTGAAATTTTGGGGCAAAATTCCAATGAAACTTTGAATATTTACTCTTTCACCCTTGATGTAATCTACATACCTCAACAATTCTAGGAACTTATGGACATGCTCTTTCATTGACTTTTGTCCCAATTTTAATTCATTGAAATATTTCATGTTGTTGTCATAGTACCTGGCAGATAGGTACTTTTCCTTGAAATACTTTTTGAATCAATCCCAGCCGATCCTTCTCTCATTAATATCTTTTACATGCATGAGGTTCTCCCGCTATATTGAGGCTCATCCATTGAGGTTGTAAATATCAATTCTGACCTTTTCATTTTCTGAATAGTCATGATTCTGGAAATATTTCTTCATTCCAAAAAGCCATGCTTCTACCTCTTAACCTATCTTATTTTCTTTGTCAAATGTGGAGGCATTTCCTTTATAAACTATCCTTGCAGAATCCTTTTGAAATTCCCCTTGCTATCAAACTTGTGGGAAGTATGCTTTGGAGTACTATGAGAATCACACGACCTGCTAGAAGAAGAACGTGATGAAGACACCTCAAATGCCCTACTCGCAAATCCATTTCTTGGACTTGGTATACTCTTCCTAGTCCGACCTCTAGAGTGAAGATCTGTATTTATTTGACCAACTTCACTTGGATTAGTTTTAAGATTATCTCACAGCTAAATATCGATGAGGCTTTGAAGGATGGAAGCATTAATCTGGTTATGCTCTTCTTGAGCTTTCGTAAACCTTTGATTGAAACTCCTCATTGTTTCAACAAAATTATTAGGAGTGATGTACTCTCTTCTCCCATTGGACGCCATCTCAATATTCTTCTCTTGCATATTTTCTCCAAGGACATCCTCACTATGCTCAAAGGGGTCCTAAGAATCATTCATGGTCACCTTTTTTTTGAATACTTTCCCTTTTGTTGGATACCCTCTGCTATAGCTGCTCAAAGACTTCCAACTGCAAACACTATGCATTATATAAACATTTATTGGACACATTAGTAACACATGTGTTATCACTCCAGGAAACTCCTCTAGGTTGTAGCTCGAGGATGCCTGGTAACTTACAATGTTTTTTGGGGTTTTCAGATATGGGTCAATTCAGTCGACCTATGTAACCTTTCCACTCTCAAGGCATGCATAAAACTGACTCGTTTACAAGGCTTTTAGTTGCAATTTGCTCAGAAGCTCGACAATAAGGTGCAGGAATGGAGAACTCACCAGGCTGGCAGACTTACACACATAACACATGCATATAAATGGCTAAATCCTACTGAGGATGGTATTTATAAATCAAATATCACTAATAAACCAATAGGATGACAACTATCGACTTTTTAATAAATCTGAAAATGACCTAAATGCACATTCAGGCATAAACACAGTAAAGAAAGAGATGATGGCTGCACAGATCACAACCAAAAAGCTTATATCATGAATAAGTAAAATGAGAAGATTGAAAGCATTATTGGCTCATAAATCCCCGAAGTTGAACCCTTATTATAAAATTAATCATGGGATTTATAGCCTTCTACAAAAATGATAGATCCCGAAAATCCGATCTGTTTACACAAAAAATTCTTGAAAGTGATAGTTTTCTCAGATTAGGGCTTCAAACCCTTGCTAACTATTTGTCTATCTATTGTGAAGATCTAGTTCACTGAGCTAATTTTTAATAACTGAAGTGGTCGCTGATAATCATCGCTACTGGTTCACTGTGAAATTGCCGCCAACAGCCAGTGTCTCGGTGTTTAACTGAAGTGACCTTCCTTGTTTAATCTGCCAGATCTTTCTACCTTGCTGCCGCGGTCGCTGATCGAAAGCTCTGTCTTCTAGCACATTGGTGCGCTAGACCGGAATGCTGCCGCTATTTCGGAGGTGAAACGACCTAGTTTTATTGTTGTCAGAAGTCGTTTGTCAAAGGAATCGAGGCATTAGTCCTCTGCGCTGCCGATGGAAAGTCTTGTTTTCGTCGATGCGCACAACTGTTATGTCGCCGCTATTTCGGAGGTGAAACGACCTAGTTTTATCGCTATCGGAATGATTTTTGTCATTGATCGAAGGCCTTGTCCGTTGCCTTACCGACACTGCGGAGTTGCTTAGCTTTACCTCACCAATCTGTAGTCCTTAGTTCTTTCGATCGTCGATGATTTTCTATTGATGGATCGGAACCCGTAGTCAGTCTGTCTCCCGTCGTTGCGGCCCCTTAGTGGACTATTGTGCCGACGATTAGTGTTTTCAAGTTTCAACGCATAGTCCTTAGTTCTTCCAATTTCCGATGATTTTCTATTGATTGATCGAAAGCCTTAGTCAATCTGCCTCCCGCCGTTGCGGCTCCTTAGTGGACTATCTCACAGATCCGTAGCCCTTAGTTCTTCCGATCGTCGATGAGTTTCTATTGATTGATCGGAAGCCTTAGTCAGTCTACCTCCTGCCATTGTGGCTCCTTAGTGGACTATCTCACCGACGATTAGTGTTTTCAAGTTCCGACGCGTAGTCCTTAGTTCCTCCGATTGCCGATGATTTTTCGTTGTGGCAGAACTCGTAGTCAGTTTGTTTCCCACCGTTGCGGCATCGGAACCTCAAAGATGAATGTTGCCGCAGTGTCAGAGGTTTCAACGACTAATATTCTCAGCATCAACGATGATTTTATGTTATGGCGAAACCCGTAGTCAGTTTGTTTCTCGCCGTTGTGGCTCCTTAGTGAACTATCTTGCCGACAGTTTATGTTTTCAAGCTCCGACGTGTAGTCTTTAGTTCTTTTGATCACCGATGATTTTTCGTAGTGGCGATGCCGTAGTGAACTAAAACCCCGAAACATCAGCGTAATAGAGGACTACACCTCCGATCACTATTTAAAAAATGTTCCAATGGCAGTAAAAAGTTTAGCAATACGCCTAATAGCCAAAGGGGTTTTCCACCTGTTATTTATCTTCCATCTTTCGGTGGCTAATGAGATGTTCTGATCCTCGCCCAAGCCACCGAAAGTTACAGCTTGTGAAATTTTCATCAAAAACAGAGGCTTTCAAACTGTTAGTGACATTCATATCCCTCATTGCGTGAATTAAATTCTTCATACGAAAATAAATTATTTTGGGAGATAACAACATGAAATGATACACAATTACCATACTTTAACAAAATCAGTCTCATGGATGAATTTATTGGAATCCTGGTTCCTTGGTTCTTTTATCCCATTCATGCATTTATGTAAACTACCATTATTGGTAATTTTTTCAAATTAAAATCATATGCACTTAATTTGCATCTCTGATTCTCTTCCTATAAGTATTGATTCGGCCCAAACAACCCCAATGCTGCAACTGTTAGCTATGATACCACTCTGTCACCTCCCCAATCACCTCAGTGGCCTTTTGAGGAAATTGGGAACTCTTTCAAACAACCCTTCTTAAAATTTTCTTGCTTGGATACCATCTTGCCACATTTTCCCTTGACCAAACTGATCACTGGAGGAGATATTACACGAAACCATACTTCTAAATTTCTCCCAATCTATCTATTTCAACCTTATAATATTTTAAACACATGCACATAGCTAATTATCACCTTAATCCTGGTTAATTAGCTCCTTAATTAACCCTGCAATAAAGCCAGACTGTTAATTTCCACGGCTAAATTCCAACTTGGCGACTTTCCTTTTCCTTTCTAACATTTCTAACACTGTGAGTAAGAAATCAAAACACACAAATGGTTCTTAATGAACCATTCTTGGCTTCCAAACTCTGACTACTATACTCCATATGTCGGGAACTGGAAGTCAAAACCGAAAACAAATCTTCAACAAACAACCTTGACTTCCCGACTTCGACGACTATCTTCCATACATCGAAAGTCGGAAGATGGAAGTGCAAATGGTTCCTCCACAAAACCGTCTCGAATTACCGACTCCAATATTCCAATATAAGGATTTGAAAGTCAGAACATTTAACGGGTCTTCCACAAATAACCTCTCGACTTCTTGACTCTTACCTTTCGTATGTCGGGAGTCGGAAGTCGAAACCGCAAATGAGTTTTCACAAAACATCCTCAACTTCTTGACTCTGATATTATGATATTGGGAGTCAGAGGTCGGAACCACAAAATACTACCAACTAACCACCCCGACTTTTTGACTCTGATGTTCTGACATCCGGAGTTTGAAATCGGCACGACAAAACAAATCCCCATCAAAACTACCCTAACTTCTTGACTCTGATGTTTCCAAAATCAAAAGTCGGAAGTTGGGACCCCAAATTGATCCTTGGAAAGCACCCCTGCAAAGCTTGCCCCGATGTTTGTACATCAGACCTAGGAAGTCGACACCTCTAAAATTTAACCCCTCCATGACTTCTTTAATGTTGATATCGCTACTTCTCATAGAGTTAGAGGTTGGGATCCGGGACACCACCACTGTGCTGCCATGTAGTTCTGATTCCCGACTTCCGTCGTTGGTATCTCGTGTCAACACTTTAGTGTCGACACCAGGTCAACAACACTTCACAACATTTTACACCGATTCCGACGTCGACACTTTGGTGTCAACACATCGACACTGGGCACAATGATAGACAACCTTATGTTCAACACTTAGCCAAATTTCCTTTCTAGCCTTAGACTTTGGCCTTGTTATTTCAACCGTGGAAACTCTATAGAATTCTTCTTATTTGGGACTAAATGCTTGGCCGATTTGAGCACGCAGCTAAGGTACAAATATCATCTTCCTGTTGCAATACTTACGCATATGAAAATTAAACATTCACACTAGAAAATGCAATTGAACTACAATGCACTCCATGCATGAAATAGCCTACTCATTATAGGCAAAACAACAATCAAATCATGCACAACAACAACTCATTTCCAGGATATGAACAAACATTCTATTAAACAATTCAAGATACCTTTTCATTCAATTAAACATGAGTAGACATTCATCCATCACATAGACATTTTGAGCAGTCATAAACAATTGAACACCTATCTTTTTAATTGCAAATCGCCCAAGCAACTGGCTACGTGGGGTAAACATTCCACCCAACCGTAGGTATCTATTCAACCTATATTATTTCAAATGAGAGACCACCCCTGAGATGGGTTATGTTATCCACTAAGGAGAACTACACTCAAGATCACTCACGGCCCTGGGCACAATCACTCATGGTAAGCCAACAAATTACTAGGTTTATTAAGCATGCTGGGAGACTAGGAAGGTGAATTTTAATCTAGTGAGCTCAACCACAGATCTACAAACATATCAATTGGTTCATCCATCCTTGGCACCCACAATACCTACCACACCCAACACAAGGAAGGTCCCCTTCTCTGCTACACAGTCCCTCAAGCACCCCTTCCCTCTAGTGCTATTTAGGGTGGGCATAAAAAGGTCCAAGTTGCTAACGTCCAAATATTCTTGCCTTCACTGGGTTTATCAATCCATTCAAGCTCTCGATATGCCCCCAATTTCAACTCCTAGTCACTCTAAGGTTCAACCACCAAAATTCAATTCGTAGGCTTCAGTTCTCCTCTCATCGCTCTTGGGGATGCATCACACACTGTGAATTGGATTCCTATTTTTCCACATTGGTTCATGATAAAAAAAATGTGTCATGTGTTGTTCAATTAGGTTGTCACCCTCCCACATTTTCCAAATTGATAGTGAATTTACCATGCTAGGGTCAGGGGTTAATAAAAACACATTTCCATGGGGTACTTGACTGTTGCGTCCATCAATTCAGCCCATACCTGCCCATACCATTTCTAAACTCAACCCCCATGCTTATTTAATTGAAGGAGCTAAATTCCCACCTACTCTCTTACATCAGAGTTAAGAGTGGTGAGGACTCCTTATCGAATTCTCAAGGTGTCACTTGGCAATAAAGGGTTGACTCTCCCACACCCCCTGACCTCTCCTTAGTGGATAACACACAACCCCATCGTTTTTGTTGCCTCCATAACCAACCCTAGACATTTTATTTGTATTATAAATATTTATAGGATTTTACATTTTCCATGGTTTACTGGAACATGGTCTATCAAACATAAATTAATTTCCTTTATAAACGGACCATTCACTAGTATGGCCTTGGCCTTGAGCTCCACGCTAGGAATCATACATTGCATATAAACAATATTTACACATCAAGCTAATATCTACACCAGGGGTCAAAATGGGGTATTAGAATTATGAGTATGTTGTCTATTATTTGCTTGTTATAGATGAATCCCCCTTGATTTTTAGAGATAATGTTGGGGATAATATTTTTAAGCATATTGGAAATTACGTTAGCTATAATTTTATATGAAGAGTTGCATAACAAGATAAGTCCGAACCTTGAAAAGTTGATAGGAATTTTCTCCTTAGGGATGAGCATCGGGAAAGTGGAGTTGGTTACACCTCCAACCTTTTGTTTTGTCTCCACCCAACGCAACATATGACATAAATATCTTTTGATTGTGTCCCAACATGCTCTATAAAAGGAGATAAGAAATCCATGAAGACCTAGCCCTTTGTCTTGATCCAAATCCCAAATTGAAGCCAATATTTAGAATTTTGGTATTTCTTTGTCTAACGCTTCGTTGCCTTTATTGCTAACTAGGATAGGTACTACCCATAGCAAATCCTTCATGCATTATGGGAATGCTTTCCCCTCATTCGTTAACAAACCTTGGAAATAGTGCACCACCTCATTTTTTTGTCTTCATAACCTATTATTTTTTCTCCAGTTTCCATTTGAATCACCTTTTCATTGTTCCTTATCATCCTTGCTCTTGTCTGCATATGAAAGAAATAAGTGTTCTTGTCTCCTTCCATTGGCCACAAGCTTCACGACTTAAGCCTCCAATGTGCTTATTCCTTTAGAAAGGTTGAATATAATTTATTGTAGGTATCTTTTTCTTCTTCTTGCAGATGTTGGGTAATATCTTCATTATCCCTTTTGTGTTCTATCTGGTTGAGTTTCTCTTGTAGCTCCTTTATCTCTACATATGATTCCCTATAGCTTATGTTGGCCTATGGTTTTAAAGTGTACTCAATCCCTCTAAGATTGGATTCCCAAATGAATCTAGGAGAGCCATCAATTCTTGAACTCCATGTTTTTATTATTATTATTATTTCACTTACTTTCTTGTGTTTTAATCATAAGGGGTTAAATATGAAAATCACTGGGCTATAATTTTCCTTATCATTCATTGTGATGGAGAGAGGTTGATGGTTTCATGCAGCTGAAGGAATGATGTGAGAGTAGCTGTCCAATTCCTCTTCAAGAAAGCTTCCATGTATGAGAAAACAATCTAATTGACTGCTATATGCCCAATGCCTTTCCTCTTTTTTGACCAAGTATACCTACCTTTTTTGGTTTGATATTGTACAAGGCCCATTTTGTCATTACGTCTTCTACTGCTTTTTGAGCATTATCATTGATAGGGTTCCCCCACACTTTTCTTCTTGCGAAGAAACTAAGTTGAGGCCTCCAACCAAAATGAAACACTCTATGTCTATATTGTTTTTTCAGATATGAGATTGTTATCCAATAGTCCTTTTTTATTTCTTTCTTTGTAGCGAATATGGGCATAAATGTTCATAATTTTGTAGTGCTTACTAGTTATCTTACACTCTAGATTTGTATAGAACTAGTGTTGGGTACTTAAATGATGTCGTAGTTCCCATTTTTTCTTGTCAAAGAGCGAGCACAAGCCCCTTGGTACTCCCCTTGAATTGACTATCGCATATTCACTATCTTTCTAGATTCTTTTGCTTGCTTATGTTGTTTCTATCACTTGTAGCTTCATCTCTTCTAGTGAAAGGAAACTATGTTTCTCTAGCTTGATGAGATCTTTGATTGCTTCGATTTTGTTCTATCTTCGTAGTCCTCTATAGTTCCAAGAAACAAACTTCATTATTTCACTGCTTGTTTGGTGGTTCTCCCTTGCTCTATGTTCCTTTGTGCCATTGGACTCTTGATAACTACGTGTTTATGGCTTACTGGCATCGTATTTTCTATCATATTCTGAAGTCCCAATTTTTTTCTTTAGTGGCTGCTTCCTCTCTCTTTTCTTTCGGGGTTTTTCTTCCAATTTTTTTCTTCTTCTTTGGAGTCCCTCCTCTTTTGATTCTTCTTTTACCAACATTTGATATTTTTGATGAGTTAGAGAAAGCGATGGGAGGTTTGGGTAATGAAGGAGACGCCTTGACTAGAGGAGAAATTATCGAGGAGGTCAATAAAGAGGGAGGGGAATATTCAACCCCTTTAAAGGAAAGATGGGAAAGAACAACGATTTTTTTAGGGTTTGAAGCTGCACCTGAGGGCTTGGAAGAAGAGGGAGCATAGGCTGCATGGTTTACAGAGGTGTGAGCGGGGACTTGAGTTTTCTTGTTGATTGTCTGCCATTGCTCCTCCATTTCTACTTGGCATTTCTACTTGAGGTGTGACTAAATGTGCCTTGTGGAAGTCTTTGGTGAAGTGCCCATACTCATGACATATTTTACATTTAAAGGGGAGATGTTCATAATCCATTTTTTGTAGATGACTCAAATTGCCCAATGATATTGTTATGACTTCAAGAAGCTCTTTTTCCAAATCTATCTCATCGAAAATTCTTGCATAGGCAAACATTCCATCTTTGGGCTATGATCTATCTATACATTTCTCAATTTCATTCCCTAATGTTTCCAAGGATTCATCATCCCAAGAATCTAGTGGAAGATGTGGCAAGTGAACCAAGACGGGGATAACTAAAGGTACTTCCGCTTCTAGATCGAACTCTATAGTCCATTTGTTCAGGTATATGCTCGTAGAGCCCATGAAGTAGGGGCCATTCCTGAAATTAAATCATCGTCTTCTTTTAGCTTGGAGAGGAAGATGTAGAATCCTTTGTCACAAAAGAAATAATTCATCTTGCCCTTGATGAGGGTCATCTAGTTGTCAGTAAACCATTTATCCATCGATCGAAGGGAGGGCCATAACCTTGTGAATTACCCGATTAAGCTACGTTATGCCAGAGCTAGAGATTTCATACGAGAGGTTGTGTGAGGCAGAGCTATTTTTGGAACATTGGTAAGTCTCTTGACAGACTTAGAAATCGAGGGCTTCATCGACGGTTTTTGAGATAACTGAGGAGAGCTTGGAATGTTGTCATGTTTTTTTTTTAACAGAAACAGAAAGAAAATATATTTAAAAGTGGCTGTGCACAACCATTTAGTACAAGCAGAGTGGGATAGAGTGTCTGCGCTCAACAAAGAGGCAACACCATGAGATCATCCACTGAATTTCCTTACACATTCCAAAATGAGACTGTTCAAAATTTATATAGCCGCGGGTTGTGTAAACCCTTACAAACTGTTTGCTAATTAAAAGACAGAAAAACATTTAAAGACAGAAAAACATTTAAGCAAAGCCAGACAAAATAAAACTAAGGATTGCCTCTTGGCTGCAAGACTGACTCCTCCTCCTTTGGAAGCACAACACCATCAGAAGCTACATGGACTCTGCTGCTCTGGTTCATAGAGATGAATTTCTGCAAGTCCTCAACAATTCTTTCAACCTGTCCTTGAATTTCACGCAAGCGACTCTCATTGTCGTCAATGCGAGCATCATGGTTGCTAATTTGGTTCGAGGTGTAGCTAACTGTATCCTCCATCTTCTTAATCACCTGAGCCGTCTCTCTATTATCCATAGCACTCATGGAAAGCAGCTCGTAAAGTCTCCTCAAGTTCTTCTTTATGTCCATCAAACCAGAATTTTCCCCTTGCTGCACCATTTCGCTTGCGTTTGACCAGAGAGAGAGGCAAGCGAACTGCCTTTGAAGAGAGGAACCAGAACTGAAAGGGGCCACAGAATTGATTACAGAAGCACGAAGAGCCAAAATTTCTTTAAACAACCTAAGCCCACTGTCACTACAAGCCAATGTGCCCACAGTACCCTGTCTCCATCCTGTGCACTTGCAGCCGATGACCAAGCTGATATCGCTATTGCCGAGACGAGAGCCTGAGTTCAGAGCAGCTGGGGTCGAAACAGAAAGGGATATGCACGAACACGGGGAGAAGGCCGCAAGAGCCACTCTCTCTTTCACCACAGAGCGAATGCAAGGAAGGTCTTGCCACAGAAACCCATATAAACTTCCCTCGCAAAGACCAGAGATAATTTGCAGGAGGAAACTCAGGGCATCAAGAGAGCCATGACCGAGAAGAGATGAGGAACGGATAGGCATTACACTTCCCGCAGAAGCCAT
>LPNX010686859.1:124276-200133 GCA_001517045.1 Pseudotsuga menziesii
CATGGAATGTTGTCATGTTAAGAGGAGGGTCGACATTCCCTTTTGGATTTGCATTTGGGAGGGACATCATATAAAGGCCTGGACAAGAGAAGGAAAATAGGAGCCTACAGTTTCAAAGCAATTGCTTAGCTCCTTCAAAATTCTCCTCTGAAAGATTGCTTTTAATTTCAAGTTGAAAAGCTAATTTTCTTTTAAACAATTTTAGACTTGCAGTTTAATTATGTTTTATTCATTCAAATTGCAATTCTTTTAAGACCATTCTATTAATCTTCAAAATCTTAGTTTATGAAGGTGGAAAAACATCACCACCTTATAACTCTTATTTTTAAATAATCAAAACTTAAAACATATTAATAAATGGGAAAGAGGAATGCAAACTACAATGCACAAGGTTTAACCATGACATAATCCTTACTTTTATAACTTATTTTTAAATAATCAAAACCTAAAACATATTAATAAATTGGAAAGAGCAATGCAAATTACAACGCACAAAGTTTAACAATGACATAATCCTTAATTTTATACTCATGAATGCACAAGGTTTAACCACACGACATAATACTTAATTTGACTTTGAATCCGGTGATTTTAATTCATAAAATCTGTAATTTCTGTTGTTTGTTGGGCGATTTTAAGATCAGAAATAAAATCAGGTGAGAGGAAAACCCCCAACACCCACACTTTGTAAGATCTAGTAGTGTTTTTGAGGCGTTTTGAAAATTCCATGAAGATTCATGGCAAAAAACTAATAAAAACCAGCCGAAAAGAAAGGTTAAAAAGTCCCATGTTTAGACAACTCGTTCATTTTATACTCATGAATTTGTAAGCATCCGTAAGTTGATGCATTGAAGAGGCTAAAACTTAATTTTATTCCAAACCTAGATGAATTTCAAGGCCTTGGATGGGTTGACTTGGACACATGCCTTTTTTGGGGGTTGAGAAGGGAAAGACCTACATGGCTCTTCATAGACAAAGTTCCCTAAAGGCTAATGTGCCAAGGCATGACAATGGAGTTCAATCGTATTCAGACCAGACAATATTTGTGGGTGTCAATTTCACCACAAATCTTCTAATAAGAGTAGAAAACAAAAGAGAACCTCTTTGTGAGATTACATTGGTGTTGGCAACACCACTAGGATTGACATAAAGCATGGCGGACCTTATCCACCCTTTCGTGACAATCAAATATATATTAAGAATTTTAACTCAAATATGTTTGTATTTTTTTCATCACATTTTACGGCTCGAGAGGTAACACGTGTCAGCTAAATACTTCATTGCATTACAAATCCTTAAGCACACTATCCTGCTAGTGCTGCTTAAGCTCCTCAAGTCAGCTCGCCACCTGATTTCCGATTTTGATGCCCGAAGATGGCTGCCGCTCAGCTTGTACTCCAATTCGGCTCTCTGAAATACTGTTTAAATGAGTACAATCTACACAGAATTCCGCACTCAAGGCAACGCAATGGGAATAGAACCTTGCTCCTTAGTACCTCATACGGCAGCCACTGCAAAGGCCACACGAAATTATTTGCAAAACCCTCCTTTGTCTGCCGTTCTCATGCTACAGACATTGCTCTCTTGGACGCCAACCAGAAGCAGCAGCAGCAGCTAGCGAGTGAGAGGACTAGTTCGAATTCTCTAGTGTTAGAAATACAAGGTATGATGTGCGGAAGCTGTGCCGCGCGGGTTCGAAACCTCCTGCTGGCAGACCCCCGCGTCGAGTCCGTTGCCGTTAACATGCTGACGGAAATGGCGGCAGTCCGTCTAAAATATGACGGAGATTTTCTGGATGTCAGTGCCGTGGCTCAAGAGCTGGCCCGTAGTTTGACAGAGTGCGGATTCCCGTCGAAGAAAAGGGAGTCGGCGACAAATGTCGGGAGTAATATGAAGAAATGGGAGGAAATGATGAAGGAAAAGGAAGAATCGCTACAGAGAAGTCGTAATAAAGTGGCCTTCGCTTGGACTTTAGTCGCATTGTGCTGCGGAACGCACGGTGCTCATTTCTTGCATTCCGTCGGTGTCCACGTAGCCCATGGTAGAAATCTTTGCTCTGTTAAAACATTAATTTTAAAAAATAAAAGAATATTACAGATTTATTTAGAAAATTATGAAGTTATTATGCATCTTCTTCAATACTTTAGATTCCTTCTTAAACTTTAAATGAATTTCTAAAAATAAAAGAAGAGCACGCATTTATTTAGAAAAAAATTGAAGTTATCATGCATCTTCTTCAATTATGCAGATTCTTTTCTTAAACGTCAAACTTGTTTCTAAAAATAGAAAAGAATGACAGATTTATCTTGGAAAAATGGAAGGTATCTTGCATCTTCTACAACTATGCAGATTCTTCTCTTTAATTTCAAATTATTTTATAAAAAGAAAAGAAGATTACACATTTTTTGATAAAAAAATTGAAGTCTTCTTTTACTAGGACACAAACGCAAACGCAGTAAGACTTGGAACTTCGCCTTACTGGCTAAACATTCTTTTCTTTAACTTTAAAATTTTTTACTAGGACACAAACGCAGACTGGGAACTTGACCTTACTGGCTAAACATCCTGTTACCGGTTGAAATGGCAGTCTAAGCCACCGGTAAGCATATAAGGTAAAGTGACCACTGTCACCTTAGTTGCTTGTCCCCAACTACTTTGGAAGCCGAGGCCTCCTAGGGAAGAGCCCTAATTCAACTCTGGAATGTTAAATTTTCAACATTAGCATAAACTTTATAAATTTGCAGATAAACATAAATAGATCAGCAGTGCAGTAGAAACACATTCAGCACATTAGCACACATGGACACAATATTTTTCACTGGGGAAACCTTCAAAGGACAAAAACCCCAAAAGCATTAATCGCTCATCTCGTAAATGAGATGGCTTAAGAAATTCTTGAAAAGTTCCTCAAATCCAGATCTGGATTTTGACCACAGTAACTGTAAAATTCATCAGTAAAAATTAAACTGATAATTTTACCCACAATTTCCAGAATTACAGAAAATTACCAATTTAGGGCTTTCTCAGAAAAACTGAGATTTTTTCTCTCCTGCCTGAAAATATCAGATTGCTGAAAACTGCCTGAAAATATCTGTCTGTCTGAAAACTGCCCAAAAATATCAGCCTGCTGAAAACTGCCCAAAAATATCAGACTGTCTGAAAACTGCCTGAAAATATCAGACTGCTGAAAACTGCCTGAAAATATCAGACTGTCTGAAAACTGCCCAAAATATCAGCCTGCTGAAAATTGCTTGAAAATATTAGACTGCTGAAAACGGATGGGGTCGGAGATAGTGGACAGTCTCGATTCTCCAGCTCTAATATGTATACAGTATTATACTATATACTATATAATATATATAGTATATACTGTACTGTATACAGTATATACTATATATATTATATAGGAGTAAACTTTCTACCCGACCATTTGCACCGATCGGACGACTTGGCTCGCGTGAGCTGTCATATCATGCGTTGTTGGTCGTCCGATCGATGCAAATGGTCGGGTAAAAAGTTTACTCCTATTATATATAGTATATACTATATATATAGTATATATAGTATATACAGTATATACTATACAGTATATAGTATATACTGTATAGTATATATACTATATACTATATACTGTATATAATATTTATATACAGTATATAGTATATAGTATATATACTATACAGTATATACTATATACTGTATAGTATAGTATATACTATACAGTATATAGTATATACTGTATATTATATACTATATAGTAATATACTGTATTACAGCCACAGTATATTAATGTCTTTTTAATCACAATACATTTTTAATCATAATGTCTTTTTTTTAAAATTTTTAAAATTTGTAATATACTAAATTTTTAATCATAATGTCTCTTTTTTTGTTTTTTTTGCAGCCACAGGTTTGACTTTTAAGTTTTGAGGCTATACATTTTGCAAAAATGCCAAAGCTATTGGACCCATTTTGGCAATATGCTGACCCTGAAGATGGAACAAACCAACAATGATTGAATTGCAAATTGTGTGGACAACATATGACAGGATGCATTAGCAGGTTGAAGTACCATTTGGCAAAACTCCCTAGCCATGATGTGGGGCTTTGTAGTGCAGTTACCCTCGAGATTATGAGAATGGCCCATGATGCAATTCACTCGAAAGATAGAAAAATGGAAGAGTCAGTTGCAAATAGAGCTGCACTTGCTGCAGGTGGAGTGGTTAGGACTTCAGGGACATATGATTATGATCATCCGGATCCCACTGAGGGTAGTGTTGGGGGCTTCACGGCCATGGGTTCAGCTTTCGTGAGGGCTGCTGCCTCATCTTTCTTTGTTCCACGGAATAGCATCAAGTCCATGGTTAAAAAAAGGGAGAAGGAAGAAGCAGATAGGATTATGGGGAGGATGTTTTTCTAGAGTGACCTGCCTCTTACAATAACAAGAAACAATCCTTTTTTTCAGCCTATGTGTGATGCCATTGCTATTGTTGGCCCAGGGTACAAGTGCCCTACATATGAGGAGATTCGAGGCCCAATTCTTCAAGCAGAGAAGAAAGACATCAATATTAGATTGGAGGAATTCAAACAGTCATGGGAGATTTCTGGATGCACATTGATGTTTGATTGTTGGTCAGATGCGAAGGGTAGGACCCTTCTCAATTTCTTGGTACAGTGCCCTAAAGGTACCATGTTTATCAAATCCGTTGATGCATCAGCACAGGTAAAAGAAGCAGCATTGTTATGTGAGTTGTTGGATGGGGTCCTTCAGGAGATTGGTGTGGACAATGTGGTGCAGATCATAACAGATAATGCAGCCAATTATGTGGCTGCTGGTAGATTGCTTATGGAGAGGCACCCCTCACTATTTTGGAGTCCATGCACTGCACATTGTATTGATTTGATGCTGGAGGATGTGGAGAAAATTCCCTTCATCAAGGAGGTTGTTGATCAGGCTAGGAGTATCACCAAATTCATATATAACCATGCTTGGGTTCTTATCCTCATGAGGAGATGCACGAGAAACAGGGAATTGTTGCACCCTAGAATCACACGATTTGCCACCAACTTCATTTCTCTTCAGTCTTTGCTTCGAGTTCAGTTTGAGCTGAAGCAAATGTTTGTTTGTGATGAGTGGCGAGATTGCACATATAGCAGGAGAGAGGAATGGGAAAGCCATCGCTAGATTGGTTTACACCAACTCCTTTTGGGAAGGAGTGGAGGAAGTGTGCTCAATCAGTGAACCTTTGGTAAAGGTTTTGAGATTAGTTGACAGTGACAAGCCCGCTATGGGCTATTTGTACGAGACCATGGATAGGGCCAAAGAGTCTATTCGGTCTTATTATGTCGGGAAGGGTACCCCTAGACACAATAGACACATGATGCTATGGGAGTTGATTGATACACGACGGACTAGGATGCTCCATCGACCTATTCATGTAGCTGCACTTTTCCTCAAGCCTGCCTTTTCATACAAGTGTAAGTTTGATTTTGATGAAGAGGTTTTGGAAGGACTTATCGAATGTATGAATAGGATGGTACCTAATTTTGAGACTTGGGAGAGTATTACTCGTGAGATGGAGATGTATCGAGAGGCTATTGGACTATTTGGCTACGCCGATGCTGTCCGTGCAAGGAACAATTTGACTCCAAGTAAGTGATTGCAAATTAGAATTTATTTGTATTTTGAACTTCAAATTCTTAAATTTTAATTGTGTTTTATGATTTATCATTTTATTTGAAATTTGAATTATTTAATCTGATTCTCTTTCTTTCTTGTTTATTGTAGGTGTTTGGTGGAGGACATATGGTGCAAGGGCACCAAATTTAAAAAAATTTGCCATCCGAGTCCTCAGCCAAACCTGTAGCTCTTCTGGATGTGAGCGTAATTGGAGTGTTTTTGATAAAAATACACTCAAAGAAACACACCAGGTAAGTACTAAGAACTTTATCAAAGCAATTAGATTCATTGTAATTTAAGATCCTGTTTCATATTGGTTTCCTCTGGCATCAAGACTCAAGAGTCAAGACTCATTAAATCTTTTTATCACCCTCTTACAGGTTGGATTTCCCACGCCTGAATGACTTGGTGTATGTCCACTACAATCTTTGATTGTGGATGAAGCAAGTGGAGAAATCACTCGATGTGGATGCCATTTGCTTGGACAATATTGATGTATTGTCCAAGTGGAGGGTGGAGGTTGAGTTACCTATCATGGAGGAGGCACTTGCATGGTTAGATGAGGAGTAGCAGCAGCAGCAGCAGGGGCAGGAGGATGAGGAGGAGCAAGAGGAGGAACAGGAGGAGGAGGCGGACCGCTTTGACCCAGAGGACTGCATGGAGGGTGATGTGGCTTCATCAGGACTGCATTCTACAGTGGTCGATGCATCTACTCCCTTATTGGCACCAAGTCCTCATTGGCACCTAGTAGTATAGGGCCAGGACCTTCTACTGTTAAGGGCAGGCTTGGCAAACAACCCATTATCTTTTCCCCTAAAAGGGGAAGAGGGCATTGATTTATATTTCAGAGACAGATAGTTAGCTACTAGTTTTGTGATGTCATTTTGTAATATCATATATGTATTGGACCATTGATTTCCCACTTTTGAGTACTATTGGACAACTATATTCAGACTTTCAGTATCAACTTCTATGTCTCATATTATACTTGGCATGCCTACATGATATCTATCAGTGTTTTTTCTATATTTATGTGTCAATGTATTTATTTGATGTCATTGTTGCTTTATATGCTTAAAATTATGAAAAAAATGAATATATTTTGTGTTTTTTAATATTTGCCGCGGTTTGCCGATTTTTGTCGATTTTTTTCGCCAATGTTGTCGAGAAGATGTTTTTTGGACCCTTGCCGATTTTTTGCCGATGCCGATGTTTTCTTCTATGGGTAGAATCAAGCTAGATCCACACCGTTTTGAAGCTAGAAAACCTAAAACTCAATCAAAACTCAAACATACCTGTGAGATCTTGAAATCACATACAAAGAGAGGTTAATAATGCATGAAAACAAACTTATTAACATGATAATGCATGAAAACAAACTTATTAACATGCAATGTTTGACCTCTAAGCATACATGATAATATAGAAATTAAAGTAATCTTACTTTCAATTGCTATTCCTACCACTTCAGAGAAACCATTATAGGCAAGATCTAAACCACAAGTAATGCATAAAAATTGGAAAAATACAATTTTTTACCTCAATAATGCATGACAATTTTAATCCACACAACAGAGCACACCACCACTAGCCTCCAAAGCTTTCTTTTATTCCAAGCAAGATAGTAAATAACATTACGGATTACAATAGCATGCGCTCTCCTACTCCAAACCCAACTAGTTTGTGAGAAACGCAGAAGCTTTATTTATAGCCAGAGCAAACCCCTGGGGGGCTACCAACACTGAAGATACACTCGAAGTCACACTGAGCTTAACTGAGTCAAAGTGAAGAAGGACTGAGTTGAATTGCAGAGGTGATTGACACCTTTCTCAGTTAACTCATAATCACTTGCCAACATACCAAGCTGACTCAACAAGATCACCAACCTTCCAAGGGCGTCAATCCTCCACACGTGCGATTTGAATGAAGGTTGGTGAAAGAGCGTGAAATGGGTGATGTCACCCAAGTTTAAATTTGCGCTACCACCCACCACATCACCATGCATCGGCGCCCTATCTTTCATGTTATCCACTAATTCTGCACTTAGTGGATTTCTATTGAGCTGCCAGTTATTGAGCATGATGAATGTTCATCTCCAGAGTTCAGAAGTTCAGTGTGTTTTAGTTGGCCAATTTTGGCTAGCCATTTTTAATTTTTTGTAAAAATGACCATGCCCCTTAGGGTTGTAATAAAGTGTGCTAGTAGGGGGGTCTTGAGTGGCTCGGTTCCCTTAGACTTAACAATCAAATAGGGTATTCCAAGGATTTTTTTCCCTTGTTGATTATTTCTTTGCCTTTAGCCGAGTTATAATCGATGAGTTTTTCTCCTGCTACCTCCAAAGCTGGAATGCCCAAATTTGGCAGTAAGCCCTTAGGGGGTTATTAGAGTCCAACATTAAAATATGAACCTACTAGACACTATTTGTAAGTTCTATGGTCATTTCCTAGGTCCCGGGATGTATTAAAACATTGTCCAAATTTTTTTTTTTCCCGAACGTCCTCGGATTTTTTTATTTTTTATTTTTGACTATAGAGAAATAATTAAAATTTTCAATTAATTAAACCATTTTTCCTATGGTTTAATTGAAAATTTTCCTACTGTAATAATTAAGTGGTCTACAGAGTGGATTTTGACAAATAAAGACTTGTTTTCTAAGCCAAAACACTCATTTAACCCCTAGACACATTTATCTTAAGTTTTGGATGATTATTTTTCTCTTAATTAAATATTTCCTCAAAATCAATAAATGAGGAATATTTAATTAAAATAATCATTTTTTTATTAAATGGAGAAAATCAAAATATCTCCAAAAAAGACCAAATTGAATAAAATAAAGGGCCAATTAGCTTGGCACAGACTATTGGAGGAGATTCCAATCATCACTAATCAGTTTTGAGTCAGTATCGGGGTGCAGCAGTTAACTCTCCCTCAAGATTTGTGCCTCTCTTCCTCATGTGGGCGAATTACCTTGTGTGGCCTCTTATGATTGGCTGGGTGATAAAATCAAGGAGGGATGAGGCCACCTCACCCCCTCTCATTACTCCAACACTCATTTCATTATTCATGTCAAGAGATTATTCATTTCCATTTTACTCACACGTGTTCACTTGGTTCTTTTTTTGTAAGTGTTTATCAAAGACTCCTAAACAACACGCATCCTCATCACACACTTAAAAGAAAAACATCTTTAAAATACTTGAGCCTTAGAAACTCTTTAGGGACTACCCCCCTTGGCTTCGTTAGGAGTTTGCCTAAACGAAGGAGTCGGGATTAGGTGACAACACCTGACTCTTTGCTTGCCCCCAAGGGCTGTACCTCTCCCGTTTGCCGGGAGACAACCATTCGAAAGATTCACGGCTGACAGTGTGCACATCGGCGGGCAACACTTCACATGCGGGAATCCCTTACCAACAACTCGCATCTTCATTTATATGTGATTCCATACGACACAAGATAAGACTTTATAACAAAATTTAACCAAAGTCTTATGTCAAAACGGGGTCCACCCCTCCCTCATGCTTGATTGGCGCATTCATTTAAGCTTGACGTCACTCTTTTAAGACCATATGATACACCTCCTTTTAAAATGCGATTTCATGTTCAAGTTGAACCAAACTTAAGTTTATAACCAAAGTTTGATATTAAACTTTCACATAGAGAGGGTTGCATGCTCTATAGGGACCCATGCCATGTCATCCCATCACCTTTTTTTATTGATTTTTTTACTTTTAACTTTTGACTTTTAGTGACAATTTGTTGTAATTTAGCATTAAAATGCCCTTCTGATGCATCTTTAGCTGAATAATGCTCCACGGGATGGTCCGGTTGCCCCACTGATGTGGAAAGTGGACGCTCTGGGTGTGAAAACGAGTGTCCCCACCTCAGAAACGGACTCTATATTTGACTTTTATTACAATTTGAAATTTTTTAATTAAACCATTAAAAAATGGCTTAAAAAACAAAAAAAACTATATCTCTTGGGAACTGACGAAACTCTAGGGGGACCTAGCACATCTCCATAAAACTCAATTTCAATGCTTAGCATGTTGAAAAACACTAACACGAAGGCTCTAATAACCTCCTAAGGTCGAAACACCAAGACAACTACCCCAACTTTGGAGGTGTGAGTGAAAAAATCAGAAATTATTAGTCATTTGTTCAACAACCAATAATAACCGAGGGAAAAAACACTCTGGGCTAGTCGGCTTGATGCTTAAGTCTGGGAAGCCGATACTTTAATAAAAAATTAAATGCTAGGACATTTTTTACAATTTCCCAAGGGGGTATGAACATGTGTTACAAAAAAATTCGAACAGACTCCCAGAAAAAGGCTGGCGGACTTCTGAATTTTGATCATGAACAAGTGTACTTGTTCTACTTCGTCGACTTGCTTGAAAAAACCACCAAGTACAACTTAGGTGGTGTTGTCCGCTGATTGCACACCAGCAGCAGAAATCAGTTGAAAGCTGTCTCCTCACTTGAGAAAGTGGGAGAGGTGTGACCTTGGGGGCAAGCACCGAGCTAGGTACTGTCACCTACTCGTAGCTCCTCCGTTTAGGCTAACTCCTAACGAAGCCAAGGGGGGTAGTCCCTAACAAAGTGTTTTCTATGGCTCAATGTTTAACCGTGGAGGTTAGATTCACCAGATGACTGCATATTCTTATCAATTTTGACAGCCAAACCCTGAGCTAGAAGTAAAGTAGCCGGCTCCTTATCTCTAATTTGGTATTGGATTTTACCACTTAAAGCTTCGATGTAATAGTCCAAAACAGAAGCTGCTGGAGGAGAGTAAGTTGCAGGGATGGAATTTGCTAATTCAGTGAACCTGTTGTTGAATTCGTCCATTGTTTCAGTTTCGGACTTCTTTATGCTGGTCAAAGCCGCCACTTGATGTCTAGGCTCCTTTCTGCTGCCAAACTTTCCAAGGAAAGCAGCCTTGAAGTCTGCTAAGGTGGCGAAAGAATTGTCCGGCAAATTATCGTACCAGTTGCCAGCCTTGCCATCCAAAGACAAGGCAAACAAGGTCATGTAAACATCTTCATGCCTATCAGTACCCCTGACATGGGCACCACAGTGTCTGGTGAAAATCCTGATATGTTGCTCAACAGAGACGGAGGCATCAGTGCCATTATACGTTGTAAGTTTGTCGATAGCCTTGTCAGGGATATCATGAGGATGACCTGCTATCTGAGCAAAATTCAGTTGAGTAAAAAACCCACCCATTGGATCAAGGAAACAGTTATTATTTTGCAAATTTTCTAAGTTTTCTGGAAATAAAAGATGGATGTCTGAAACAGACTTAGATCCAAGTTCTGCAAGGATCCTACGAGAAGCTAGTTTGTTCAGTCTCCTCCTATAGACTTTTTCAGGGTCAGGGATGAAATCGAACAAACCTTCAGAGTTTCTTCTAGTGGAATACCTTGAGGTGTTAACTGACAGTGGAGTCGCCAGGTGGACTTAAGTCTAATTTCGGAGAGTGATTGGACTAAGAATCTACCAAAAAAGGGGAAAACAAGGTAAAAACTAAAAGAAACAAAGGTCGTCCAGGAACTATAGATTTGTTTACGGCAGCAGCGCCAAAAGATGTTGTTCGTTGATTGCACACCAGCAGCAGAAATCAGTTGAAAGCTGTCTCCTCACTTGAGAAAGTGGGAGAGGTGTGACCTTGGGGGCAAGCACAGAGCTAGGTACTGTCACCTACTCCTAGCTCCTCCGTTTAGGCTAACTCCTGACGAAGCCAAGGGGGGTAGTCCCTAACAAAGAGTTTTCTATGGCTCAATGTTTAAGTTAAGTTTTAGATGTTTTGGATGCGGATGGGTGTTGTTTAGGAGTTATTGTGACTTTAAATGATTAATATTATGAATATTAAACACAAGACAAAGCAATCCACGTTGCTATCACCAGAATTAAAAGATAGACAATAATTTGAGAACTCACAAAATGATAAAGCATTCACAGATATAACTTATAATCAAAACATCCAATGGAGAAATGGCCTAGATTATCAATAATGCGAAAAGATAGAACCAGTGCCTATGGAGTCAACTTATCAGTGATGCCTCGTGTATAAAGAGATGTGAATCCCAAAATGATGCCAGTGAATGTTAGGTTCTGCAAGTGCTCTTGGTAGGTTTTAAATGTTTTTTATTTGTCTTGCTTACGGTAGCTGGATGTCCCAACCGGAAATACCTTCAGTGGCTCCGTTCGAAGACACGACGGACCTGTCTGGGGTCACAGGTAAGTGTTCAATAACTTAACTACCTGTGCCCAGATTGGGTTGCCCGATGCCCACACTTGGAATTTGCCCACATGCCTAGGTATTTAAACGAAACAACGCCGGTGCGTTGGTTATGGGGGAAAATTTTTAATTAAGTTACTCTTGTAAAGTTTAAAGATCCAGTGCCGTTTCTGGGTATTCCGATCTGAGATCGGTCAGAGCATACTCCGGCAAAGAGGGAGGGGAGTTAATTAATTAAAGGGGTGTGTGTGTTGAAGATTTTATTAAGTAAATTAATTAGACTCTCCGATAGAGAGCGCTCTTGACCTTGTCTTATGACGAAGGTTCAAGAGTCTTATCTAATCTATATGATACTAATGCAAGGATGATGCAATGCTAGAGATGCTCTCCGATAGAGATTGCTCTCCGATAGAGATTGCTCTTGACTTGTGTTTCTGCAAGTTTAAGAGTCTTACTTTATGAATTAATTGGTTAAACAAGCACAACAATTAAGATGAAAGTGGTTAATTAAACTCTCCGACAGAGAGCACTCTTGATCCACCTTATGGTGAGATTCAAGAGATTTTGGTTCTTTTTATGATTTAACAATTATATAACAAGATACCAACATGCAATAATCAATCTAGCAATTAGTGGAAATGGAACTAAGGAACAACTAGCAATTAGTAAAAATGGAAACTAAGTCTAATCAAAGAACTAAACTAATTGCTTAAAGAAAACTACACTAAGAAATCATGAAAAGTGACACAAGGCACACTTCCCCAAAATAGGGGAAGTAATAAAGAAATGAGACTTGCTCCCAGTAACCCTTTTTATTAGTCTTTTACAATGATGATGTGTTCTTTGCTTCTTGGGAGAAGAGGGAAAGAAGGGGATGAAAGAAGGGGGCAAGAGTCTTTTTGTTCTTTTTGCACTCCTTGCTTGTTCGTGGCCTTTAGGCTCTCCTTCACCTTCCTTCAACTAAGAGCTCTAGACACACACTTGTTATGATATTAGTTGATAAAAAATAATTTGAAATTTAATCTATAAACTAGCTAAAAACAACTACCCAAACTTACCGAAAAGAAGGAAGAAAAGAGGAAAGAAAAGGGCAAGGCAAGAGAGGTGGAAGAAGAGTGAAAAGAGGACAAAAGGCAAGTCAAAGAAGGCTGGAAACTAAGGGAGAAAAATGGCTGCAATCAGAGAAAAAAAGCTGCAAATGAGGGTGAAAAAGGCTGAAAGTACAGCCCAAAAGATGGCCCAAAAAGGAGGATGGAAAGGGGTTGCAAAAAGTGGAAAAATGAGGCAAAGAGGGCTGTCCAAAAGGGTAAAAAGTGAGGAAAAGTGGACATCGGAAGAAAGGTAGGAATGGCTGTAAATAGAGAGCCTAAAAGGCTGCAAATAATAAACAAGGCAGCCAACTGGGGCAAAAAAGGCTAAGTGAATCAAAGGCTAAGTGAATGAATGTTCACGTTAGCCCAAACGTGCCCTAACCCAAGAAAATAAAGATTTATAACTTTTTGAAAGATGAATAATGATGAAACAAACACTCAAACCTGTGATACTTAGATGGCGTTTGGATTCATTCGAAGTTTGAAAAATTTGGAAGTTTCCTTGGCTTTGAGAGGAGAAGATGCACCTGAGCTCGAACTCCTACTCACTTCAATGAGATAACCTGCACAATTTCAACTCAACACTTGCAAGGAATGGATTAAATCATGTATGTTTGATAAATAAAATATAAAGAGTATATCATATAACTGAATAATCAATACTACTTTAATTCATAAGAACAAACCATAAAAGATCAAATTGGAACATCAAATGATCAATCTTACGTGCTTATAGAAGCCTTCTAAAGCATGAGCTATTATCCAATCCTAAGCAATAAAAGACAAAAATTGAAACATTTCACCTCATTCGCCAATTGTTCATCCACATTAACACACCATGTATGCCTCCAAAGCCTTAAAATTTTATTCCACGGTTGCAAAAGCAACAAGCATTACAGTAATTCACCAGAGGTTCTTTGCATTAATCATTCACCCCGAATAGAGCTAAAGGAGCCTCTATTTGTACCATAAGAGAGTGCCAAAACCCTAAAACCAAAAAACAAACCCTAACCAGCTTGGCCACCTAACAGAGAGCCCAGACCTAAATCGGAGAACCGGGAGTGAGGGGAGGCCTCCACCCAGGCAAGGCGCCCCCACTCCAACCCTAAACACTGAAAACATCCATCAACTGAGCCCACACGTGTGGAAGGCGCAACTAGTCTGAGGAGGGGCATGAGCTGTGAAGGAGGCCTCTTCTGATGTAGGTAAGCCACCTTTTAGGTCTGGCTGGAGCCTGTGCTAGGTTTGGGAAGCCCACTGATGGTGTAAGCTTCAGTCTTTACCTCGATCAAATCACCGGACCAATGAGTGCTCTCCATCTCATTCTTTAGCTGGAGATGACATGTCTGCTAACTGATAATAAATTAATTGCTCACTTAATGCTGACTGAAGCTGAGTTATGATAACTCCAATCATCATAAATGCCCAATGAGATGTCATTTAGCCTTTTATTTTGCTGAATTTGGATTAATTTGGAGAGTTTTAATTTTCTCCAAAATAATCATTTTTTAATAAAAATTCATTTTTTTACTCAACACTGACTTTTTGAGAAAAAAGGCATTATGTGTTCGATTGATGATCTGAAAGTTGGTTTTGACTGGCTGACCGATCAAGAATGATTTTTGGCTTAAGGTTAGAGCCTTCAATCACTGAATTCGGGGTCCGAATGACCGACTTACTACGAACGGGTTTTTTCCATTTAATTTATGGAAAAATTAACCCAAAAAACTTGGGAAAAGTAATTAAAAATTAAAAAAATTAAAAATAATTTTTCCCCGTTCGAAAAAGACTTTTTTGAATTTTTTTTATATGTTCAGATGACTTAGGACATGACCATGATCTACCTAAATAATGCCTAGTAGGTTTATAACACTCAGTTGGGCTCTAATAACCCCCCAAGGCCCATAATTCAACATCAGGCATTCTAGCTTTGGAGGAAGCGGGAAAAAACCTCGTCAATTATACTCGGCTGAAGGCAAAGCATAATTTTCAGGGGCAAAAACTCCCTGGAATACCTTATTTGAGATTCCACGTCTCAGGAGACCGAACCACTCAAAAAAATACCCCACTAGCACATTTTATTACAAACCCCGCAGGGCTATGGTTAATATTATTCAAATAAAAAACTGGCTAGCCAATATTGGCTAGACATGCAGACGGATCAACTGATACACTGGAATCAGACTTTGAACAAGTCTGTCAACCGGCGGCTCCTTAGGTAACCCAACTATGGTACAAAAAAGTTGGTAACAGGTGGTAACAGAGCATATCAATTTGACGTGAATGTGTGTTTGAGTACAACATTACAATGGTGCTTTAGTGGCTTAAGTCAATATGTGCATACTCAGTATTCTAGCAGAAAGCGTTAGTATCACTCATCAAAACAAGCATAAGTACACATTAAGATATTAGCCACTACTATTTATGTGTAGACTGTGTGTAAAGCAGACAAACCTTTTCTTGTCACCGTGGAAGTGCAGTAGTGAAGGGTGAGGAGGGCTGTCACTGTAAAGGGAAGCCCTAAGCTATGGGGTTGGCTGTACAAAGGGGGAAGGCCCAACAAAGGTAGGGTAGAAGCCTAGGGATAGGTTCGAGGGTTAGGATGAGTTTAGGGTGGTAGAAAAAGGGTTAGGCAAGGTCTGTTAGGTTCCTAAAGGTAGGCTAGGGATTTTAGGGCAGGATTAGGACTGTTTTAGGGCCTTTTAGGGCATATTTTGAGATTTTTAAGATTTTTGTATTTTTAGGGTTCCCTATAATTTCCCCTTAGGGTTTTTAGGGATTTAGAGGCTAGGCTGAATTTTTAGGGAAGGAGGCCGAAATTTTAGGGAGGCCAAAAAATGCAATTTTTTTTTTTGATTTTTAGGGTTTTCGACATAAAAATGTAGACCTAATTATAACCTTAATTTTACCATGAGAATGCAAATTTACACATGCAAATGCAATCTATCTAACCGTAGACTAGGTTTTTGAAAGAAAGAATGTGTGAAAACCAAGGGAAACTAACCCTAGAAAAAGCCCTACCACAACCTAGGGCATCTAGGAAGGATGGCTAACCTAGAGAGGAAGAGTTCCTAGGTCAAGCAACTAACCTAGAAAAACCAAGGAGAAACCCTAGGGCACCCTCACAAGGAGACGTGCCTCAGTTTGCTAAGGTGACAAGAATGAAAGGTAATGGTCTATCCTAGGAAAAGGTGCAACACTAAGGCTACCACTAAGACTTGAACATGCACATCCACCAACGTTCAAACAAAAAGATGAGAAGCTTGACCTTTTAGTGCTTGTGTTCATCCAACAAATCAAAACATCACCAAGCAAAGAACTTCACATAAGAATTACTAGAAAACGCTTGCATTAACCCCAAAAAACTTCCTCAAGAGGAGCGCATCCATCCAAAGCGCCGTAGCAAGGGTGAAACAAGTGCATAGTGTATTATCCCATAAGTTCTGTCCTTAAAATGAAAGCGAGGAGATATATTTATATGATCTCACACTTACTTTTTAAATATCCAGGCCTACATGCCTTAAAATAAGTCAATTTGAAATTGTAAAATGTCAACTTAAAATTAAAAGAAAATAATAATAAAATATAGCCTAAGGTAGGCTCAAGGTAGGTTACCTGGCGTATTTGTAATCCCTAGGTGTCAAAACACGCTCAAATAAGAAAATCACTCCGAACGAAAGGCTGGAGTGAGTTGGAAGGAGGGCGTTATACCCCATCTAACCCCTAAATGCTGTAAAATCCCTCAACGCCCTGAAAGCATGCAAACGACCTGGCATGGAGGATGTTATCCTTTGAGGAGATAAGGCCAGGGAGAGCAGGACCCCACTGATTGAAGGGCCAGGAGGGTGTCCTAAGTGTCTGTGAAAGGAGATGAATGTTTCACAGCTGAAGCAAAGGCCACCAAAGCACACAAACAAGATATGGAGCCATGTGACCCAGTGGTCAACCCTTAGGGGCCCCGGACACCAACCTCGAGGTTAAAAAACCCCAATAAAGGGCAGTCAACAATGCCATTAAGCCATAGTACCCCTAAAGGATGACCAAAGGGCCTAGCCATGATCACCATTGCTCGATAACACCCCTCCTGGTCGAAAAAATTGGCCCTCTCTCCCTGGGGTACACGTGAAGGTGTATTGGGTATAGGTGTAGCGTAACACATCCTTTTCTTAAAATTCAAATTATATTTTAAAAATAAGACAATATTCACAAACGCAGTCAGGCCAGGAACTTGACCTTACTAGCTAAACATCATTTTCTTAAACTTTAAATTATATTTAAAAAATAAGAAAAGATTATAGATTTATTTATAAAAAATTAAAGCTATTATGCATTTTTGTAAATATGGAAGATGCTTTATTTAAACTTTAAATTATAGGTGATCGCGATTAAATTTTTTCTTACTGTTAGTTTACAGGTCCAATTTTTGCACAATTTTTAGGGAGCTTTATAAATCTTTAATTTGTTGGAAGCACAATAACCAGAATTTTTTTTGGCTTTGTTTTGAGAACAGAATATTTGTAAATTTTCTATTTTTCAAATAGCAATAGTGCGTACTCTAAATTGGAAATGGAAATTTAGCGATTTCTCAGTATAAAATGTTAGAACCTTGATATTTGTATTTTGGTATAGATATTAATACAAAATTATGGTCTAATCTTATCATTCGACGGAACAAAAGATTTCAACAAATTTCTGTTGTTACCAAAGCAAACGAAACTGTACAAGAGTTCCAGCCTTCAGAAATTAATGTATTTTTTATTACTAATTTAAAAAAGATATCGGACAAAATAATATTGCCAATTTTCCCTGAGAATAAGGCAATCTTTTGTAAACATACAAGTGTGTGTTTTGGGAAACAAAATATTTTTATAGGCCATTAGAACAAAATTAAAGATTGGTTTTGGCTGTTTTGATAATAATGCTATGAAATTTAGATTGAAAATGGGACAGCTGAACAAACTTTTGAACAGTTTGAAAGTTTAATAATTGAAGAGGTTTTTGCTTTCTCAATAATAATTAAAAAAAAGTATAATGCCACTTTTAGCTTTTTTTTTAACAAAACAATCCAGTGAATTTTTGTCTTTCTTTGTTAAAGTATACATTAAGTACCTTTTTTAAAACTTTGGAGGAGAGAAACATTATTGACATTTTTTGCATTCCTCTATTCAAATTCTGGAAATGAAACATTGTGCAAATCTTAGTTAGAAAGCTGAGGAACCCCATAATCATTTATTATTAGGAAAAATAGATATAGCCTAATGTTTTATATTTGGAAAAATAAACTATTTTCTGTTTTCTATTCTGTTTGAAATCCAAGTAATATGCAATTTCAATATCTAAATCAATGTCTTGTATGCTTGAAATAAAATCAATAGGTTTCACTTTTCGAAAAGCAACAATGTGCATGATTTTTGGTTTCATTTTGAGAATAAATACCAGATAATTTGACTGGCCATGTAAAATTAAAAAACATTTGGCTCTGTTGCAGGTTCCTTTTGGGCAATCTTAGAGAGTGCCTACCTCAAGTGCGGCATGGCGTTGACAGCACTCTTAGGACCCGGGAGAGGTACCATCTGATGCTTTTTATGACATGGGTAAACCTTGTATGATTTGACTAGACCTTGATATATTTGTTAGAATCAGTCTTTTGGGAATGCACATCAAGTCTTTTGGAAGACCAAGAGAATCACTATACATTGCCTATACTAATTTCAAGCATATTTCTTGAAACTTTTTGGGTTTCATTTTTCCTATTGCCATAAACAAACAAAATACAAATTGTTAACAATGGCTGCAGAAAAAGTTCATATGTAAGTATCTTCACTTTAATTTTACAGCAACTAGCACACACAGTGACATCACGATCTTGAATGTAATTTGTACAAGTATGACCATGCACAGTTAGTCATTGCTTCATGAGAGTTGTTTCCATAGAATATTTGGCCTAGGGTGTTCATTCACTGCATTGTAGTGAACATTCCTTGTGCACTGTAACAATGGTAGACAATGATGTGTCATAAGATGCACTACAACTACAACTCAGGTTGCATAGTCTTGCAGTGACTTTGTCGCATTAGCCAAAATTTGGTTGCACTAGCACCATGCTGTGCAACTTTGTGTGTTAGGCTTTAGCATTGTTGCCAGGGCCACGATAGAACATGTGAGTAATTCCAATTGTCACGATGGATTGTCTTCCTCTGACCTTGTCTCTTCCTCATTCTCCAATTCTAATCCATACATCAATGTACTTTTGGCCCATGCCAAGATTCAATCAGCTTTCTACGTGTCGAACTTTTCTCTTCCTCATTCTCCAATTCTAATCCATGCATCAATGTACTTTTGGCCCATGCCAAGATTCAATCAGCTTTCTATGTGTCGAACTTTTACTACGACTCGTCCCATTTTCTTGGTGAATAATTGGTTCCTACTGCTTGTTTGCACTACCTTAGCTGCTTAGCATGCAACCAATGCCTGCCCCTCATCGCACTTGACTTTGCAAGTGCAACCATGGCTCGACCTCCAGCACATTATTGAGCCAACGCCAACACTTGATCTACTTGGCACCAACTTAGCAAATAGTTCAACACACGATTCAACATGCCACTTGTTACCTACTAGGTCATACCTAGTTGGTGGTATCAAGTGAGCCGTGTTACCTACCAAGTCATACTTAGTCGGTATTATCAAGTGAGCTGGGTGATGAGAACAAACACTTGTTCATCTTTCAGAATTCAAAAGTCATTCAGGCTTCTTTTGGGAACTTTTTGTTAATTTTTTGTAACACATGTTCATACCCCCTTGGGGAAATTGTAAAAAATGTCCTAGCATTTAATTTTTTATAAAAGGTTCGGCTTCCCAGGCTTAAGCATCAAGTAGACTAGCCCATAGTGTTTTTTCTCTTGGTTATTATTGGTTGTTGAAGAAACGACTAATAATTTCTGAGTTTTTCACTCACACCTCCAAAGTTGGGGTAGTCGTCTTGGTGTTTCGACCTTAGGAGGTTGTTAGAGCCTTCATGTCAGTGTTTTTCAACATGCTAGGCATCGAAATTGAGTCGTATGTGTTACCAACTATTTTGTACAGTAGTTGAACTTCCTATTTTAGCCGCCAGTTATCGAGCATGATGAATGCTCATCTCTAGAGTTCAGAAGTTCAGTGTGTTCCAGAGTTAGCCAAGTTTTTGGCTGAACTTTTTATTTTTTGTAAAATACATGTTCATACCCCCTTGGGGAAAATGTAAAAAATGTCCTAGCATTTAAATTTTTATAAAAGGCTCGGCTTCCCGGACTTGGGCATCAAGCCGACTAGCCCAGAGTGTTTTTTCCCTTGGTTATTATTGGTTGTTGAATAAACGACCAATAATTTCTGAGTTTTTCACTCGCTCCTCCAAAGCTGGGGTAGTTGTCTTGGTGTTTCAGCCTTGGGAGGTTATTAGAGTCTTCATGTCAGTATTTTTTGTCATGCTAGGCATTCTGATTGAGTCGTATGAACATGTACTAGGTCCCCCTAGAGTTTCGTTGGATTCCAAGAAATTTTTTTTTTTCCATTTTCTAAGCCATTTTTTAATGGTTTAAATGGAAAATTTCAAAATGTAATAAATGGATGATCTGGAGTCCGTTTTCGGCATGGTTGGGCTTATTTTCAAGCCCAGAGCAACATCATTACCCCAAGGGCCACTTTCACCATCACTTAGTCAGCCGGAGCACCCTGTAAGTCATCATTCAGCTAATTGAGCACCAGAGTAGCATTTAAATGCTAAAAGTGAACATTTTGGCACTTGGTCAAAAAATTTAAAAAAGTCAAAAGTCATTATTTTATTGGTAAAGTGACATGGCATATGGTCCAAGCAACTCATACGACCCACTTCAAGCCACATGGCATATTAAACTTTGGGTTATAATGGTGATTTAATTAAAAGGAGAAATCACGTGAGGGTGAAGTATGAAGTGGGACTCACGCTGATATGGAAAGAGTGGTGGCTAGTGATTGGTATTAAGGTGGACCCTTCCACTTAAAACATTATAAATTATAAACCATGCCACGTAATGTTTATCCAATACAAATCGCAAGAGAATGGTGGAGCCTCACTCTAGCTTAATTCGTGAGGGTGTGGTGACGCCAAGCATGCCGTTAACGTCAGCTTTGGATTGGAGTATGGGCTGATTTGGAGGTGGGAGATCTCCTTAATTTATGGCCACTTCATGGCTCGTCTTTCCTCCAACCATCCGTTTTCTGTCACTTCAACTCACTTACGGCTCCCTTCATTTAAAGCAGTATTATCTCCTTCAAAGCTCACGCAGAGTTTCTCTTTGGTTCACGTGGACACTTGGAGCTGCCGTATTGGGTGGTGATATTTCCAAGAGGTTGATGGGGGGCGCCTTGCCAAGGTGGAGGCCACCTCCCCATCCCATTCATTGCAACTCGACCTGCCTATTGAAGGGATTCGTACTCCAGCCTGTTGTAACATGGAGTTGATTGGATCTTGATAGCTTGGCTCTCACTCATTGCCGATTTGATTCAGGGTGTAGGTTTTTCAGTTTTTGTATAAAACGATGGCATTGCCTCCTTGATTTCTCATGGAGATTTTGGGCATGAACACTCTACCAAAATTATTGTAATATTTGTTTGAAGTTGGAATAAAGTTGTGACTTTGGAGGTCCATGCACGAGTTATTGGAGTGGTGGATTCACATTGTCTTTGGTGATATCTCTCTCACCTTGCCTTTTCAATCATTAAATCATTCTTCATTATATACTCTAGAAGGGCTAACAATCTAGTTTATGAGTATCTTGTTCGGATTTGATATTGTTTGTAAGGGTTTTGCAGGGATCATTAGGGGTGAAGAACAAGCTTGAGATCAAGCTCTTCTTCATGAACTAGTGGTTTTTTCCATCTAACTCTTTCATTTTGCAGGTCTTTCTAAGCACTTCCCAATCCAAGAAAGAGACATAGCAGTCAGAGCTTTTCTTTCCCTCCATCAACAAAGTTTCAAAAAACACATTTGGTTAACTGGATCTACGAACTTCCCTCTTCCAGTTCTCTTGTTTGCTTCTTGATCTTCTCGATTTCTTGCTTGCTAGCCTTTTATTTCTTGCCTTGTTTGGCTTGTCCTCCTCTTCTCTGTTCGCTGCCCTGTTTTTCAGTCATCTTCCTTATTGTTCGCAACCCCATTTTTACTGTTCGTTTGCCTCTCTTTTCACCTTTTTTCGCTGCCCTATTTTTCACTTTTGTTGCAGCCAACTATCCTTTTTGTTGGCTGCCCTCTTTCGTCGTTGTTTTCAGCCTCTTCCTTCACCTTTTTGCAGCATTCTTTACTGCTGTTCGCTCCCCTTTTTGTTCTCTTTTCCTCCTTTTTGCAACCCTCCTTCGCTGCCCTCTCAGCCCTCTTTCGCTACCCCATTTCTCTTTTTTTTTTGCAGCCAACTATACTGCTGTTTTCATATCATAGATTAGATCTTGCACTTAGTTTTATTTTTGTAGATCTCTTTCTTAGACGTAGTTTTTATTTGATTTTTTTTTTTAATTAACAGTTGATGGGTGCTTTGAGTTGATTTGTGTTGTGTGCAGGTACGAAAAGAAACAATCCTAAGAGAAGGACTTGAAGATTGAGCCAAAGAAGAACAAAAACCAAAGAGAAGAGTAGAAACTGAATACCAAAACCAAGAAGATCCAAATACTTGGGATTTGAACTAAAGAAGATAACATTTTCCAAATTACTCTCCTTTTGTAAAACAACCATTGAGGCTTGTTCCATTTGTCTTTCCAAGTTCTTTTTATTTCTCTAAGGTTGAAAATCCTAAATATTGTACTCTCTTAATAAAAGGGCAAAGTGGGATAAGGCCTCCCATCTTTTGGTTTCTTCTTCCCCATTTGGGGAAGAGTGCCTTGTGCTCTTAGCTTAGATTTACTTTGCATGGTTAGAGTAGTTTAATTTTGTACTTAGAACTTTTTATTTGTTTCAGTCTTGACCTGAGAAGTACCTTGGGATTTTATCCCAAGTGCCGCATTGACATTGTGTGCTACCTCTCTTTCCCCATTGTCTTCCTGTGTATGACCAGCTAGCTGGAAATTTCGGGGATAGTGTGTCTTGAAGTCATTTTTGACTTGTCTTTGTTAGAATAGTTTCTTGTTGTTGTAGAACACTAGTTTCTCATTTATTTCATTTGCAAGTGGTTTGTCATTTTTTTTTGCTTTGACATTGTTTCGTTGTTTTACAATTTGTTGAGCTATCATGTGGTTTCAATTTACAAGTTGATTGTCTTATAAAAAGAACCAAAGTCTCTTGAACTTGCAATAACCCAAGTCAAGAGCGCTCTCTGTCGGAGAGCATTCCCATTGCATTATCCTTGCATCAAGCATAAAGATTAATTAAAGTCTCTTGAACTTCTGTCATAAGACAAAGTCAAGAGCACTCTCTGTCGGAGAGTTTAATGCTCATAATAATAAAATCTTTCCAACTCACATTTCCCCACTTAAAATTTACCTCGTTGCTATCCCTCACCTAGTATGCTCTGCCGACCCTGAAAAGTTGGACTCGTACTCAGAACGGTGATCGGATTTGTTAATCTTGCAAGTGATAACATAATAAAACTTTCACCCCATAACCAACACATCGACGTTATCTCGATAAATACTCAGGTAGTGGGCAAATTCCAAGTGTGGGCGTTGGGCAACCCAATTTGGACACTCGCTGGTTAAATTCTCTGAACACCTAGCTTGTGATTCCAGACAGGTCCGTCATGTCTTCGAACGGACCCACTGAAAGTATTTCCGGTTAGGTTTCCTAGACACCTTAAGCAAGATCATCTTTAAAATTTACAATAAAATAAACCAAGAACAATTGCAAAACGATCTCACAAACACTACTATTGAGACTTGTATTCCAGCATTCACAAGCACGTTTTGACTCCATATTGGCACTGGTCTTAAACTTGTATGCATCGCCTTGATCTGGACCATTTGTCCCTAATGTTTGCTTAAATCATTATCTATCTGTGGATGCCTTTAATTTCCAAGTCATCTTTGTATTGTTCGTCTCAAATCTTGTGCTTTGTAATTGCAACGTGGATTGCTCATTTTATTATAAAGTTGTAATCATTCAAAAACTCCTAAAAAACACCCATTCGCATCATAACATCAAAAACACTTAAACACATTGAGCCATAGAAAACTCTTTGTTAGGGACGACCCCCCTTTGCTACGTTAGGAGTTAGCCTAAACGGAGGAGCTAGGAGTAGGTGATAGTACCTGGCTCTGTGCTTGCCCCCAAGGCCACACCTCTCCCACTTTCTCAAGTGAGCAGACAACTTTCATTAGATTTCTGCTGTTGGTGTGCATTCGGCGGACAACAGTATGGACATGTGCTAGGTCCCCTTAGAGTTTCGTCAATTTTCGAGAAAAATATATATATATATATATTTTTTTTAACTGTTTTAAGCCATTTTTTAATGGTTTAATTAAAAAATTTCAAAATGTAATAAAAATCAAATACGGAGTCCGTTTCTGACGTGGGGACACTCATTTTCACACCTAGAGCGTCCACTTTACCTCAGGGACAACTTTCCACATTTGTCGGGCAACTGAAACACCTCGTGGAGCATTTTTCAGCTAAAGATGCATCATAAGAGCATTTTAATGCTAAATTATTACGTTTTGGCACCATAGTCAAAGTTTGAAAAAAGTGAAAAATTAAAAAAAAAAAGTTAATGGGGTGACATGGCATGGTTCCCCCATGATACTTACGACCCTTTTCAACTTAAGTTAGTGGTAAAACATTGTTTTAAAACCCTCCAAACCGCCATGTGTGTGTCAAAGCCCAAAAAGTAGGCACACTGGCCTGATGGCAACTACGAAAAAAGCAGCCACTGTCACCACACTCCTCTCTTCCTCGCTTCAGGTTGGCTCTTCTCCAACTCAAGGGGGCTGCCCTAAGGTTAAGATCTCTAAGGCAGGAAACAATGGCAAAAAAGGTGAATAGAAGAGGTTGCCTTAGAGAAATAGTTGTAGTATAATAGGTGTTTTGAATGGGTGATGGAAAGAAGGGAAGACTCATTCCTCATGGAGAGACCAATGTCTTTGTATCAGGAGGGGAAAATGGAGTCAACAAAGAATTCAAGAGGGCCTTGTGTCATAGGCGACTGAGGGGGAGAGATCGCATGATTGATCAAACCCTACTCAGTCTAGTGTGAAAGATCAAGATATACTTCTTCCTTTTCTAGCTGCGGGAGGTGTGTTGTACAAACAAGAGACTAGTGTCTTTGTATAAGGAGGGGAAAATGGAGTCAACAGAGAATTCAAGAGGGCCTTGTGTCATAGGTGACTGAGGGGGGGAGATTGCATGATTGATCAAACACTGCACAGTTCTAGTGTGAAATATCAAGATATACTTCTTCCTTTTCTAGTTGCATGAGGTGTACTGTACAAACAAGAGACCAATATCACACAATCAACTTAGATAAAATGTGAAGATTGATACCCTTATATGCATGCTTACAAAGGAGAAGAGAATAACAACTGCTAAGCTCTTTCGTCTTCCAATGTGCTGAATACAACCCTCTATGGCCTCATACATAAACATATAAACATAGAAGAAAGAAAGCTAAATCTAGTGACTTTTACATGTATTGAAACTCATCAAGATAATGTGACACATCAAAAAGAATGCTCAACTAAACATCCAAAAAACACCTCATTGAGTTTTTCTATTAAGCTCTGAGGAAAAATATCCCAACTTTTTTCCATCAAAAGATAAACAATTACAACTAATATGAGCAGAGGTCATTTACTTCTTTCCAGAATGAGGAAGAAGGCCTCGTATTTACACACAAAGGGGGAAGAGAGGGCTCATAAACCCTAGCGCAAGGATCAAGGAGAGATTGAGGGGTGCAACCCTCACTGATTGAAGTGTTAACTACATTAATCTGTAGTCCAACTGAGCTCTGGAGTTATGGTAGGGGGTGAGGTGGCCTCCACCTAGGCAAGGTGCCCGCCCTCTCTCTTCCTTTTATCACCCGACCAATCATAAGAAGCCACAAAGAGGAATTCGCCCACATGAGTGAAGGAGGCGCAAATCCCAAGAGGCAGTTAACTGTAGCACCCCGATACTGACTGAAATCAGTTTGGTGATGATTGGAATCTTCTTCGATACTGATTGCCATGTCATTCAGCCCTTTACTTTATTCAATTTGGTTTATTTTGGAGAGTTTTTTGATTTATCTCCAATTAATAATTAAATGATTATTTTAATTAAATATTCCTCATTTATTGATTTTGAGGAAATATTTAATTAGGAGAAAAATAATCATCCGAAACTTAGGATAAGTGTGTCAAGGGGTTAAATGAGTGTTTTGGCTTAGAAAACAAGTCTTTATTTGCCAAAATCCACCCCTAGACCATTTAATTATTACATTTTGAAAATTTTCAATTAAACCATAGGAAAATGGTTTAATTAATTGAAAACATTAATTATTTCTCCATAGTTCAAAAATAAAAAATAAAAAATTCGAGGACGTCTAGGAAATTTTTTTTCGGACAATGTTTTAATGCATCTCGGGACCTAGGAAATGACTATAGAACATACCGATAGTGTCTAGTAAGTTCATATTTTAATGTTGGACTCTAATAACTCCCTAAGGCCTAACTGCCAAATTTGGGCATTCCAGCGTTGGAGGTAGCAGGAGAAAAACTCATCGATTATAATTCGACTAAAGGTAAAGAAATAATTGACAAGGGAAAAAATCCTTGGAATACCCTATTTGATTGTTAAGTCTAAGGGAACCGAGCCACTCAAGACCTCCCTACTAGCACACTTTATTACAACCCCATGGGGTATGGTTCATTTCGACCAAAGTTAACCAAAAATGGCTAACTTTGGAACACACTAAACTTCTGAACTCTGGCAATGAACATGCATCATGTTTAATAAATGGCGGCTCAATAGGAAGTTCAACTATTGTGTTGGTAACAATGTGCATAAGTGGTGGACCCCCCTTTCAACATGGCATTGTTTAAATATTAAATTTTGGTTTATTACCTTGGATATACTTTGGAGCTAGCGCATACATTGTTTTATGGTAATGACAACAACCACTTCAAGGGAAGTGAAGCTCACGTGTGAGGTGGAAGGAGGGGTCCACCCATCTCAAACCTTGGAGCCTTGATATGTGATCACACTTTGGTTTAAAGTCAAACCTTGGTTTATGCTAGCGCATGCATGTGGAGGATGACGTCAATCCATTTCACCAACTCTCATGAGCTCACGTGTGAGGAGATTGACGCCAATGCTTGGTTGGTTGTTGGTGCTTGGTGTGTTGGCGGATGTTGGTGAGTTAAGTAGGAGAGGTGTCATTCACCTTTCAGTACCTCTTAAGTTCCATCTCACTTCAACTCAGATTGACTCAGTTAAGCTCAGTGTGACTTCAAGTGTATCTTCAGTGTTGGTAGCACCCCCAGGGGTTTGCTCTGGCTATAAATAAAGCCTCTGCCTCTCTCACAAACTAGTTGGGTTTGGAGTAAGAGAGCGCATGCTGTTGTAATCTGAATACTATTGCTGACTTGCTTGGAATAAAAGAAAGCTTTGGAGGCTAGTGGTGGTGTGCTCTTTTGCGTGGATTGAGATTGTCATGCATTATTGAGGTAAAACTGTATTTTTCCAATTTTTAAGCATTACTCGTGGTTTAGGTTTTGCCTATGAAGATTTCTTCGAACTTGTAGGAATAGAAATTGAAAGTAAGTTTACTTTAGTTTCTATATTATCATGTATGCTTAGACGTCAAACATTGCATGTTAATAAGTTTATTTTCATGCGTTATTAACCTCTCTTTATATATGCTTTCAAGATCTCATGGGCGTGTTGAGTTTTGGTTGAGTTTCAGGTTTCCTAGCTTCAAAACGGTGTGGATCTAGTTTGATTCTACCCCAGTTCAAAACAAACATGAAAGACATAGTCCCTCGCCATCTCACTACAAAGTTGTTTCAAAGCGAAACCCCCCGCGACAACACCTCGCCATCTCACTACAAAGTTGTTTCAAAGCGAAACCCCCCGCGACAACATAATCTTTCTCTTTCCTTTCTCCCTTTAAAACTCAAGTTTCCCCTTTGTTACCCAACTTGTTTACTTAGATCTATGCTCTAAAAATATAAATCTTGCACTTAGATCCAGTTCTTAAGTTTTGAATAGATCAGATCTAGTAAGCATTGTTCATTCATTTAAAAATAGATCTGGCATAAAGGAATCAGTTTTTTGCATGGCATTTTTAGTAAAATTTATAACTTGCATGAAATAGTTTTCTTTTCAAATCTTAAAGTTACATCTAGCATAAAAGTGCAAATCATATTGGCTGCCCAAAAGGCAAGCCAAGATCCCAATAAAAGCTTGCTTTCCTTGGTTATTTTTTGCAATTTTTTTTAACTATTTAACTTAGAATTTTTTTTTGGTAAATTTTTGCGTTGTCCAAAGACACTTCCAAAGTGTTTTTGGGCACTTTCTATTAAACTTAGCTTGCTGTTTTTTAGCAGGTCTATCCAAAAAGAGGAGGATACACTACCCAAAAGAAGAGGGTTTTCTTTTTAACAAAGAACACAACGCTTTAAAAATCTTAAATTTTTTACAAGACTCCGTTGTGTATGCTCTGCATTGGATGTGGTTCGTCCGATCAATCGGCTGCATCAAAAGCAATGTGGGTGACTAGAATAATTAGTTCTCACATTTCAATTAACCTCCCCAGGTGAAAATCCAACGCCTCGAATTAAGCCGTTGCGGTGGCAAATTACCCAAAGGAAGCAGGAGCAACTGGTCAGTGACCTCAAGACACAGTTAGGCTACACCCTTGCGGTGTAGTGTTGAACACCATCTCAGAGACTCCAACTAGCTTACATATTCCTTGCGGGTAGCCGTATCGGTTAAGGGTTTTGGACATACTCCCCGTACCTTCGGGTATATTGGGAGTCCCCTTCCCCCCTAAGTTAATTCACTCATTTTCTCACATTAACATAAAATTGACCAAAAACACTTGCAACATTTTCATTTCAGCAAAGCAACAACGCTTTATTTGTGGACTCCATTTGGCACTGGTTCTCTTTTATATATAATCATCTGTTTCCACGTGCGTTGATATATGATACTTTGATCTTTTTGCTATTGTACTTAAATTCCGTTGGAAATATTTTATGTTAAGTTTTTTTTCTTTCATCAAAACTCCTAAGTAACTCAATCATCGCCATAAACACTAAAGCCTTAAACAACCTTAGCAATTAATAGGGTCTACCCCCTTTGGCTTTGTTAGGAGTTGGCCTAAACGGAGGAGTCAAGAAAAATGTGACAACTTTGACTCGAGACTTGCCCCCAAGGACACACCGAGTGGCTTGAAGATTTATGCCATGTTCCCCCCCAGGTGTGTGAAAGGAGGCAACAAGCTGGATGAGACGGACAAACACCATTGTTCATCTTTCAAAATTCAGAAGTCATTCAGGTTTCTTTTGGGAATTTTGTTTTAAATTTTTTTTGTAACACATGTTCATACCCCCTTGGGGAAATTGGAGCATTTCTTACCCTGGATACTTACCAGATCATATGGATACAGTTTCTCACCTTCAGTTTGGGTACTTTGACCTTGTCAACACAGTTTGATCAAGCCAAGCACAGTTCCCAGCGCAGTGACTCAAAATACGACATGGTCTATATTTGTTCCAGACATGCCCAGGACCAATATTGTGGTTTCAGTTTTGAGAGTTTGGCCTCGGTTCTCCTGAAAAGTGATTATTATCATAGTTACATATATCGACGATATATCACCCATATCGCAATATATCGCGAGTCATTCCCCTTGGCGATATATCGCCACTAAAAAATCGCGACATTTTGAATATATCGCAATATATTGAATGTGTCGCGGTATATTGGGAATATATCGCGATATTTTGGAAAATATCGCCTTGCTAAAAAAATTGCAAGAATTTGGGAAATAAATCCATGGGTTAAGTTTTTGGCAGTGTTATTAAAACCAGAGATATTAAATTCTTAAAGTAATAAATGGTAATATTAAATTCTTAAAGTAAAAGTGACATTCTCCTTAACTTTCATTTTCTATCCTTTTGCTTAAATTTTTAACATTACTATTAATTGTTTCAGGATGTTTGAAAGTGGTTCCAACCTCATCGAACTTCATATGCAAAAAGTAGAATTTTGGATCTTGTTATCCACTTTTTTGTACCATAGTTGGGTTACCTGAGGAGCCGCTGGTTGACAAACATGTTCAATGTCTGATTCCAGTGTATCAGTTGATCCGTCTTCATGTCTAGCCAATATTGGCTAGCCAGTTTTTGATTTGAATAATTTTGACCATGGCCCCGCGGGGTTTGTAATAAAATGTGCTTGTAGGGTATTTTTTGAGTGGTTCGGTGTCCTGAGGCGTAGAAAATCAAATAAGGTATTCTAGGGAGTTTTTTGCCCTTGACAATTATGCTTTGCCTATAGCCGAGTATAATTGACGAGGTTTTCTTCCGCTTCCTCCAAAGCTGGTTAATCATCATTCTCTTAATAAACAAAACACTTCTAATCTCATTAAACTCCTAAATAACACCCATTCGCATCCGTAACCTAAAAACACTTTAACAACCTTAAGCGCCTTAGTAAACTCTTTTATAGGGACTACCCCCCTTGGCTTCGTTAGGAGTTAGCCTAAACGGAGGAGCTAAGAGTAGGTGACAGTACCTAGCTCTGTGCTTGCCCCCAAGGTCACACCTCTTCCCCTTTCCTAAGTGAGGAGACAGCTTTCAATTGATTTCCGTTACTGGTGTGCAATCGGCGAACAACATCTTTTGGCGCCGTTGTCGGGGACAAATCTTTTTGTTCCTGGATGACCTTTGTTTCTTTTAGTTTTTACCTTTTTTCCCTTTTTGGTAGATTTTTAGTCCAATCACTCTTCAAAATTAGACTTAAGTCCACTTGGCGACTCCACTGTCAGTTAACACCTCAAGGTATTCTACTAGAAGAAACTCTGGAGGTTTGTTCGATTTCATCCCTGACCCTGAAAAAGTCTATAAGAGGAGACTGAACAAACTAGCTTCTCGTAGGATCCTTGCAGAACTTGGATCTGAGTCTGTTTCAGACATCCACCTTTTATTTCCAGAAAACTTAGAAAATTTGCAAAACAATAACTGTTTTTTTAACACAATGGGTGAGTTTTTTACTCAGCTCAATTTCACTCAGATAGCAGGTCAACCCCATGAGATTCCCGAAAAAGCTATTGATAAGCTTGTCACTTTCACAGGCACTGATGCCTCAACCTTTGCTGAGCAACATCTTAGATATTTTACAAAACACTGTGGTGCCTATGTCAGGGGTACTGACAAACATGAAGATGTATACATGACCCTTTTTGCTCTATCTTTGGATGGTAAAGTCGGCAACTGGTATGATAATTTGCCAAACAATTCTTTTACTACCATAGCAGACTTCAAGACTGCTTTCCTTGGAAAGTTTGGCAGTAAAAATGAACCTAGACATCTAGTAGCAGCTTTGACTAGCATGAAGAAGTCTGAAACGGAAACCATGGATGAGTTCAATAATAGGTTCACAGAGTTGTCAAATTCCATCCCTGCCACTCATGCTCCTCCTGCAGCTTCTACTTTGGATTATTACATTGAAGCATTAAGTGGCAAGATCCAGTACCAGATTAGAGACAAGGAGCCGACCACATTACTTCAGGCTCAAAATTTGGCCATTAAAATTGATAATAATATGCAGTCTTCAGGAGAGTCAAACCTCCAGGGTTATTCAAGGTCTTCAACTCCTTTGAAAATTAATGAACCTAAAGACAAGGATCCTTTATCAGCTATAAAGGATGCCTATGAAAAACAGATGATTGAAATGAAAAGAGAGATGAAGAAAATAATGGAGGAAGCAGAACAGAAACGCTTAGCACAGTTGAAGGAAATTCAAAATAGGGTCATAACAGTTGAAAGAACGCAACCTCTGCCACCTCCTAGAACCTTCCCTGCAAAACCAACATGGCAAAGAAAAAATCTCAATGATGAACAGAGGCCTCCTCATCAGCTAGAGGCTGTTAATGTGGTTGAAACTTACACGCCATTTTGTAGGGCATGTGAAGACCTTCATGAAGAATCTTCTTGCTATTATGCATGCTATATTCAGGAGCATGGTTTTCCAGAGGGTTGTGGTCCTAAAGCATCATCAAGCGAGCCTGAGTACATAAACTATGTAGATGACATGCATGATATTTCCGGAGAAAGCTGGAGAGAGGCAAAACAATATTCAAGAGAGCCTGAGTACATTAACGCAGTTGGACAACTTCATCCTGTCACCATAGAAACCCAGGGTCAAGTCGAAGATTATAGTCAACAATTGGATAACCTCACTAAAAACTTTGGTACTAATCCTACAAATGAGCATAATGATGATAGTTTAGAAGGTTTACTACCTTGTGACCTTTTTTTTGAAGAAGATGACTATGATCATGAGGAGGGATATAGCCATGGATGTGATACAAGTGAGGAAGAATCCCTTTCTTCTGAGATGGATGATAACTATGAGACTTTAATTGAAAATCCAATCTTAGAGGTTTCATGTGATGAGAGTCCTCCATGCTTTCCACCTGATGACAAACATTTGGAAAGTTGGGTCCCCTGTGATATCTTTGAAACCCAGCTTTTCGAAGAAGACTGTTTTAAGCAGAATAAGGAGTGTAGCCAGCGACTTGATACCGGTGATGAGGCATCTCTCATATCCGACATAGATGGTGATGATGACTATTAAACTTTTATTGAAAATCCAACCTATGATACTTTTGAAAATATTTTTGAGAATCTCATCTATGATGTGTCCAGCGAGGGGAGTTGTTATTCTGAGACTTATGAAAGTTGTAAAGAAGAGTAGTCGGAGTTTTCATATGATCAGTCAAAATTGTATCTAAGTATCTGTAATAAAGACTTGAAAAAGCAGTGTGGTGAAGAATTAGATGGGATACAACTAGTTGAAGTTTTTTCTCAACCATCGTCTTCACATATAGATGTTTCTTATGTTTTGGAGCAGCTTGGGGCTTATACAACGAGTTATTATTTGATAAGCCTTGATGATCAACATGATGGAGTAGTCGACCTGCCGCATCATCTCGATTTGTATATCAACGCTATCTAGTCATGGATAGAAGTAGCCTACGCGAGCATCTACCAGTTTGGGAAGAAGTTTGACGACATTATTCATGCCTATGATTCCCCATCCAGCTCGCCCATTCTGGATCATCACGCAGGTTTGCATTTTCTGGAAATTGTGTCCTTACTTTGGCTGGTAACCAAAAACAAGGTAAAACTTTTTTATATTAATAAAATGCTTAGGTGGCTACACTGGATTTATGATTACACCTAACCTTTTGTGTATCATGCTTAGAGTAGGAAAATAGGCTCCTTAAAGTGAGCGTTTACTTTAGCATTTTTTTTATGTACTTAGAAATAAATAAATTTTTCAGTGAAGTTTTTTCTTTGAATAAAGCAACTTTTGAATCGTTGGCTATTTTTCATGAAACTTGTGCTATTAAGGTTTTCTTGTCAAGTTGAGATGTTTTTACAGGATATGGAAACCAGAGATTCTGGGGTTCTCGTATGCTCTCCTTGCATAAGAGACTAGATCGAGCACACGTCCCGTAGTTGGAGCCAGATGTTATCCACTTTTTTGTACCATAGTTGGGTTACCTGAGGAGCCGCTGGTTGACAGACATGTTCAATGTCTGATTCCAGTGTATCAGTTGATCCGTCTTCATGTCTAGCCAATATTGGCTAGCCAGTTTTTGATTTGAATAATTTTGACCATGGCCTCGCGGAGTTTGTAATAAAATGTGCTAGTAGGGTATTTTTTGAGTGGTTCGGTCTCCTGAGGCATAGAAACTCAAATAAGGTATTCTAGGGAGTTTTTTTGCCCTTGACAATTATGCTTTGCCTATAGCCGAGTATAATTGACGAGGTTTTCTCCCGCTTCCTCCAAAGCTGGAATGCCCGATGTTGAATTTTGGGCCTTGGGGGGTTATTAGAGCCCAACTGAGTGTTATAAACCTACTAGGCATTACTTAGGTAGAGCATGGTCATGTCCTAAGTCATCTCGACATTTAATTTTTTTTCGAAAAAATCTTTTTCGAACGGGGATTTTTTTTTTTTTTTAATTTTAAAATTTTAAAATTATTTTCCCAAGTTTTTTGGGTTAATTTTTCCATAAATTAAATGGAAAAAACCCTTTTGTAATAAGTTAGTCATCCGGACCCCGAATCCAGTGATTGAAGGCTCTAACCTTAAGCCAAAAATCATTCTTGACCAGCCAGCCAGTCAGATCCAACTTTCAAATCATCAATTGGACACATAACGCCCTTTTTCTCAAAAAAGTCATTTTTGAGGAAAAAAATGATTATTTTGGAGAAAATTAAAACTCTCCAAATTCATCCAAATTCAGCGAAATAAAAGGCTAAATGACATCTCATTGGGCATTTATGATGATCGGAGTTATCATAACTCAGCTTCAGTGATCATTCAGTGAGCAATTAATTTATATTCAGTTAGCAGATTTGTCATCTCCAGCTAAAGAATGAGATGGAGAGCACTCATTGGTCCGATGATTTGATCGAGGTAAAGACTGAAGCTTGCACCATCAGTGACCTTCCCAAACCTAGCAGGGGCTCCATCCATACCTAAAAGGTGGTTTACCTACATCCAGACACCTACTTACCCATTCACGCCCCTCCTCAGCCTGGGGGCGCCTTCCACACGTGTGGTCTCAGTTTAGGCTTGTTTTCGGTGCTCAGGGTTGGAGTGGGGGTGCCTTGCCTAGGTGGAGGCCTCCCCTCACCCCCAGCTCTTCATTTTAGGTTTGGGTCCTCAGTTAGGTGACCAAGCCGGTCAGGTTATGTGATTTGGTTTTAGGGTTTTAACATTCTCTCATTGTATAAATAGAGGCTCCTTCAGCTCTATTAGGATAGAATTTTGTAGCAGAGTTACTTTGAGAAAATTGTATCAAGCATTTGCTTTGAATTGTTAATAAAGATTCGACTTTGGAGGTCCATGAGCTCTCCGATGTGGTAGTTTTTGCAAATGGTTGAGGTGATATTGTCTTTAACCCTTATTTCTTTAATGCTTATATGAGATTAATTTTTTCTTTGTTGGCTCAAGAGGGCCATTGTTGTCACAGTAGAACAATCATTTGTAGTTCAATTTGATTGTTTATGCGAAGTAGATTAGTATCTTGATGGACATGAGTAATCAGTATATACGTAATGTTGATCATGATTCAATTTTCTTAGCATACTAGCATGTTATTTTGATCTCACATTTGTGTTAAGTTGTAGTGTGTTTTCAGGCTTCACAGGTTGAAGAGGGGTGTGAGCTCAGCTGCTTCTATCCTAGGGTTCAAGCAACCTTTTTAATCTAACACTTTCATTGCAGGACCTACAGAAATCTTCATCTTTAAAGTACAAAAAGAAAGTTGGGAGTCTAACTCTCTCTCTTGGGTTTCATCCATAAATTCAATACTTTCTTGGTTACCGAACTTCCCTCCTCTAGTTCTCTCTTTGCTCTTTGATCTCCTTGTTTCCTTGCTTGCTAGCCTCTTCCTCCTTGCTTTGTTTTGCCTTTTCTTACCTTTTCTTCATCGCTGCCCCGTTTTTACTCTTTTTTACCACTCATTTTCTTCATTTTGGACAGCCTTATTGTGCCCTAGTTTATGCCCCTTTTTTACCCCTTTTTGCCCTAGTTTTTTGGCTTTCTTCTACCTTGTTTTGGGCCTTTTCTTCTCCTTTTTGTTTGCTGCCCCGTTTTTTACTTTTTATGACAGCCATCTTCCTTCTCTTTCGCTGCCCCATTTTTTACTTTTTATGACAGCCATCTTCCTTCTCTTTCGTTGCCCCGTTTTCATCATTTCTTGTACTCCTTTGGCCTCATAGTTTGCTGCCCTATTCCTCCCTTTTCTTGTTTTTGACTTCCTCTTTGCCTTCCCTCTTTTTTCCCCTCCGCTTCTTTTTATTTCAGCCTTATTTTGCCTTGTTCTTTTGCTCTCATTCAGACTTCTTCTTTTCTCTTTTGACAAGTTTCAAGAAAAGCTCCAAGTAAAAGTAAATCACTCTCCTTTTTACGCAGGTTGCGATAATAATAGAGTTGTATACTTTCCTTTGAAATTCCTTTCAAGGATTAAATTCCTAAAGGCAATTTGTATAATTTTAATAAAGCATCTTTTGTTTAAGTGGGGTTTTTAAGTCCCCACTCTCATCCTTCCCCATTTGGGGAGGCTTGTATTGTGTCCATCTTTTTATATGCTTAGGATTAAATGTGTTTGTGTTCATAATATTTACATCTTTTTCGTAGAATACTAATTATTAGTCCATCACTTTTAATTCATTGATTAAGTTGATTACTTTATTTCTTAATTGTTTATCTTTTATATAAATAAATCAACTGCCTAACATTCATAAATCTCTTGAATCTCACCATAAGGTGGATCAATAGTGCTCTCTGTCGGAGAGTTTAATCAATCATCTTCATCTTAATTGTTGCGTATCATATTGTTTAATCAATTAATTCTTAAGTAAGACTCTTGAACTTGCAGAAACACAAGTCAAGAGCACTCTCTGTCAGAGAGCATCTTTAGTATTGCATAATCCTTGCATTAGTCTCATCTAGATTAGATAAGACTCTTGAACCTCTGTCATAAGACAAGGTCAAGAACGCTCTTTATCGCAGAGTTTAATTAATTAACTTAATAAAACCTTCAACACACACACCCCATAATTAATTAACTTCGTTGATCATCCTTCACCTAGTATGCTCTGCCGACTTTCGGGTTGGGCTCGTACTCAGAACGGTGAACAAACTTGTTAAGTTCGCACAAGAGTAACTTAATTAAAATTTTTACCCCCATAACCAACGCACCGGCGTTGTTTCGATTAAATACTGAGGCAAGTGGGCAAATTCTAAGTGTGGGCGCCGAGCAACCCAATCTGGGCACAGTTAGTTAAGTTATTGAACACTTAGCTGTGATCCCAGATAGGTCCGTCATGTCTTCGAACGGAGCCACTGAAGGTATTTCCGGTTAGGATATCCAGACACTTTAAGTAAGATCACCACTAAAATCTTTTAAAACCTACCAAGAACACTCGCACAATCTAACACTCACTAGCTTAATTCCTAGACTTTTATTTTATTTACGCATTTTATTGACTCCATAAGGCATTGGTCATTTGTTATATCTGAATAATTTTCTATCTTGATCAACTGTCTATGGTTCATATCAATTTTTATATTTGAATGCTCAGTTAAAAGTCTGGAATGTTTGCTTATCTGTGTAATCTCTTGTTAGCAATGTGGATTGCTTTTGGTTAATCATCATTCTCTTAATAAACAAAACACTTCTAATCTCATTAAACTCCTAAATAACACCCATCCGCATCCGTAACTTAAAAACACTTTAACAACCTTAAGAGCCTTAGTAAACTCTTTTATAGGGACTACCCCCCTTGGCTTCGTTAGGAGTTAGCCTAAACGGAGGAGCTAGGAGTAGGTGACAGTACCTAGCTCTGTGCTTGCCCCCAAGGTCACACCTCTCCCACTTTCCTAAGTGAGGAGACAACTTTCAATTGATTTCTGCTGCTGGTGTGCAATCAGCGGACAACAGATCCCACTCAGAATTCAAGAGACTTAATAGTTTTCAGGATTTCAAGATTGCAACAATTCCATTGGATTTTATCAAGTATGAGGGTATGGGTTTAGCATTTAATCAAGCACATCAACCCCTCTATGTACCTTGATGTTGGTGGCATTGACTGTTGAAATCTTTTATCACAACCTTAATAAAAATGTACCCTTCACTCATTATGCATGGGAAGTTTCATCAAAATTGTAGAGTGTTGACTAATGTCATTGGAGGATCAACTTCGAGATTCAAGGTAGAGGCAAGGGCTAGAGCCTAGAGGAGGGGGGCACAGGGTGCTATTGATAAATAGGATCCCAATATAGGAAATAATTTTTATGATATGTAGTTATGGGAGGAGATAACTCACATTAGTTTCCACCTCAACCTCATTACCTTCCACCATAGCTCGAGTAGTTGGAGCTTCCAATTTGACGCCTAACTCATCCAAAGCAGCTACAGAACCCCCTACTGCTTCCAGAGGAAGAGTGGTGCCCCTTGCCAATAAAAGGGGTAGAGGGGATCAATGATTCCTACTATTTATCATTGTACTATGTAGTATCTAGATGCCTAACGAGTCATGATGATTAATCTCTTGAAAGACATTTATTTTGATCATTTGATGTGATTTTCTATCATTCCATTGGGAACATATTTCAATATTTTCAGTTTATAGTTGATATGTGATTATGATCCACCATTTGACATCTTATGCATCTTATATAGTAGTTGTATTTTCATATTTATGCAGTGTTCCACCAAGTTTTCGGGACGCGGGGGCGTGGGAGTGGGGAAACGCATATTGGGGACGTGTAGAGACACCCCAAAATTTTGGGGTATTTTGGGGGACGGGGGGCGGGGAGGCGTCGGGGTCCCTAACAAAGGGGGGTCGGTCTCTAAAATTATAAGAAAAAAGAAAAATAATAAAAATATGAACCCCAGCATATAAACATATCAATTCTTTATCCCATCACCATTTGCATACTAGCATGCTTATGTTCTTGAAGAGTTTAGTGTAATTTAATATAATCATTATAGCCAAGCATATCATATCGATGTTTGTTTCTTTTTATTTGTTTTTATTTCGTTTTAAAATGACCATTTAGTGTAAAAGCCTAAAATTTAAGATGAACCATTTCTTTTTTAAGTAAAAAAATTTAAAAAATCGAGGGCAGTCGGGGCCTCTCGGAGCCCCCCATTTTCAGGAGGGGGTGTGTGGGAGCCCCCCAATCCGAGAAACTCCTAAACCTGCGTTTCCCCAAGTTTCGCAGAAAGGGGGGCGCTAGGAAACGTTTCCCATGGAGCCCCCGAGCCCCCGGGGCGTGGGAAGCGTAGGGGGCGAGCCCCCGACCCTGGGAGGCGCATCCCTGTGGAACACTGTATTTATGTAGCAATGTGTTTATTTGATATTTTTGTTGCTTTAGATGTTAAAAAAATGAAAAATGTTTTTTTTTTTGTATTTTTTTGATGCTTTACGACGTTTGTTGATATTTTCCGATATTTTCGCCGTTGTTGCCGTTAAGTTACATTCCGGACCCTCAACGATATATTCACCGACACAATATATGTAATTATGATTATTATCCCTTTATTATTGGCCAAATAATCAAATTTTATTATAGATGGCAGTATGTTTGGTTCTCCTAGAGCAGTGCAGTGTTCTAGGGGGTATGAGTAGTCACTTATAACATTCTTCTATGTCTCCAGATCATCTGATGCAGTCAGTTTTTCCCAGTTCTCAGCTTGGACAAAGTTATGATGATTTTATTATTTTCCATAGGATGTACCACCAAAAATGAACTAGGAAATTCATTGAGAAAATCGATTTGGCTTGTTGGGTCAAGGAAATGGCAAGGGAATTTCTCCAGATGATTTCTTTTGTCACTCCGGACACTTCTACACCAGTTTCATCCATTTTCATGCTCCAGATTATTATCTTGGCTCTCTTAGTGAGGACGTCCCCCATAGGGAGAAATTGGTCAAAATGGCCAAAATAAAAATGTGTAAATCAAGTTGTATCTTTAGAAATATGTATGGGGGGACCCCCTAATGACCCCCCCATGTCCCCTAAGTGTCAAACTTGCAAAAATAATGCTTTATCATGTTGTAAAAATGGGCTTTATGAGGTAATTCGCCCCCCTCTTGACTTGGTCATATTGATCCGTGTAAAAGTGATATCCATCATTGATGATTTTTTAATCTCAACTGTTGGATGAAAAAGTAAGTTAGGGTTTGTGTCTCTCAAAATCTATATAAAGAAGAGACCCCCTCATTGTACCCCATCAGGAAATTTTGTACTCTTGGCTCTGGATATTTGAATAAAGAGATTTTTGCAGAAATTCTCTGACCTTCTTTGTGGGATGCTCTTGTCTATGATTGGAAAATTTATCTTGCTTACCATTTGAAGTATTTCTCCGGGGTATCAAATATTTTTAGAAGATAGTGTTTCGCATGCAGGAGGGCGTTTTCTCTTGGGGCGTTTTTGTGGATCTCCCAACTCGTATCTCTTGAAGACGTTTTCATAATCAGGGGGTTTTTTCAATAGCATCTTTGATCTTTGATATGCACTCTGATTTTCTTACATTTCTAGTGTCTTTTTCATGCGTAGCAAATCTCACTTTCAGTAGTTTGACTGTGCAGGGAAGAGGGGCGTGCTACCTCATTTGCCCAAATTGTTTCGACTTGGTACTTCGTCAAAATCGCTTCAAATTGATCGAGACAAGATAAATCATCATTTGCAAGGAATCTACAAGATTTTGAGTAAGATCTATTCATAATCTCTTGTTTTAAATTTCTATTCCATTAGTTATAAGATTCTCTGGCGAAACTCATTTTAAAATACTCGATTTTTTAGATTTATAGGTTCTATTTTGCGGCGAGATTTGAAACTAAAAACCCACCTTGGAAATATATTAAAACCCCTTAGTTTAAATTTTCGTGACCATTGGACTCCATTTTCCCATCTAACGCATTGGCCATTCCTCTAGGGGAAGATGCCCTCTTTGGGAGAAGTGGGTATCTTCAATTTCGCAAACTGGGTATTGCTAGTTTTACGTCCAATTGTCTAATATTACACCTAACAATCAATCGAGTATCCAATTTCTTTTAATTTCACCGTTTTACCCTAGATTTCATTTTTATGCTTAAAACCCTAGGGTAGAATTGGGGCTTTTCACCTGGATGCTCAAAATCTCTTAGTAATTGTTTTAAACTCTAATGAACTATCCTACTAAGAGATTCCACCAAGATTTCCTGGATCATTGGCTCGTTTTCCTTATTTTAGGGCTATCTTGGTCATAGGGACGCCTCCTGGGCTTAGTATTTTCACCGAGTCCAAAGTGCCGATATCCTTGACTGATGTGACATTTGAGTTCTTTCAGACGTCTTGGATATCGTAGGTCTCGACTTTAGTTTCCTTTCCTCTGCCATCCTGGATAGGATCACCCCACGGGGCAACTACAAGATTCGTGATAACAACGCCATTCAGTGTTGTGCAAACCAACTCTGCATCCACCACCCTCTCTCCCATTGCTCCAAGTTCATCTCGAACTTGAGTAATCCTGGTAAGATAGGAGACCATGTTCTCCCCCTTGTTCATCCTAATGCTCTTCAGTTTCTCCCTTAACACCATTTTTCGATTTTCATTGGAACTTTGGTAAAGGTTGGTCAAAGCAGTCCACATTTGATGAGCATAGTCTTTCCCATAAATGTGTGGGATGACATTGTCTTTAATGGCATCAAGTATGATTCTTTTTGCTTTAATGTCCTGTTTATCGAATGCGGCCTTATTAGCTGCAACTATAGGAATTGTGATAGGATGTGTAACAGTACTATTCACTTTGTCCCATAGTTCATTCTCTTGCAATATCAAGACTATTCTAGCCTTCCACAAGCTAAAATTAACTGCCCCATTCAACCTATCCTCTAGCCTAAGTCTGATAGAACATGTTTCTTCTCAAAACCTTGTTTTCCCTTATTTCTCCAAGTCTGAAATTTATTTTTGAGTGTAGTTTTTAGCTTTCAACAAAGCTCTGATAACATGAAAATTTTTGTTACCCCAACCTGGTTTCAGTTTCAGTCATTGCATATGGTTTAATTCTCAAACCCCATCATGCATGTACATAAAAAAACTAAAATTTTACTGTAAACTTGAAACACATGAGATATTTTTTTCAACCTTTTCAACTCAGAAATTTTTATGACAACCCTACTTTTCTTACTCAGAAAATTAATTTAGTCAACACATGAAAATTTAAAACTCAGATTTTTGACCAAAATGGTCCAGGGAAAACCCCGAAGGAAAAATCTGTATGAGAGAGAAATTTTATTATTTCTTCAGGCAAAACTACAAATCAAAACAATAGTACTTATCTCTCTGATATCTTCTCGAAAATCGTCCTCACGGAAAATCGGCCTCACTGATTGAATCGACCCCTAGAGAAAATCAACGCACTGAAGAGAAATCAACTTCAACCAAATTGCCCCCCTAAATCGGCCTTGCGCCACCCCTACATCAATCGTATAGATTGTACGGTCCTCTCTGCAACTGACACAAAATTGACCCTCTGCTTGGTTTGGCTGGTACGACAGATGGATCGACCTCTCTCTCTCTCTCAATGAAATTGACCCCTTCTCTTACTCTTGGATCTTCCTCTTGCTTCAAATCTCTTCTCTCTTCTCTTCAGCCACTAAGTTTTTCACTCTTCTTTTTAGAAAATCTTTCTTTGAAATGATCTCGTGATCTCGTGTCTTTCTCCTCTCAGGGTTTCTTTTATAGCATCTCAATGACTAAAACCCTAACCTCGAGTCTCCAAAGTGATGGATGTACAAGATTAGATCTTGAGCCTCACTTAAGATCAACCACTGTGACTTAATCTTAAGTTCACTTTTAGTCATTAGCCAACATTAAGCAACATTTCACATGCGCAAAGTAAATTATGGAAAATAACAAGCGTTAACCCCTCTTTACTTTGCAATGCAAGGGTGGGAAAACTCTACCTCCTTTGAATGCAAGGGATGGCCAAAATATATACCTCATATAATTTTGAAAATCAAACAAAGAATCAAGTGGAAGAGACTCTCTTGGACTTGTTACAATAACAGAAATTTCAACACCCTTCGATAAGGAAAAATGAGAAAGAGAATGAGAATTTGACCACTTTGAGGCAATGGGTTTTGAAGTGGTGACCCTTGGGGGTTTTTTGCGCTATTTTCTGCCCAAATTTTGACAGAGTTCTCCCTTGTAAAACCCTAAATTTGCAAAAAAACAACAAGCAAAAAATGGTAAAAGATGGCCAAAATCACTTTGGGACACCTTGCATACAAGTGTAAACATTTGCTCAAGATATGTAATAAAAATTATAGAATCAATGGCTTCAAATAATTTTTAAAATGAAGATTTAGACTAGACTTGAAGATGCAAATAAAGATAAAGAAACATGTAATTTTTTTTTGAAGTAAGGAGTTAATGTGTTCTTCGCTCTTCAAATGGTTGAAGAAGTGGGACATCTACCAAAGAATCCCACTCTTCAATTCGGATAACATGCAACTTGAAATATAAGCTAAACAAACACAAAGAGAGGTGAGATTCTCATAATGATTTAAAAAATGAAATTATTCAACCAAGAAATGGTTGAAGTTCTTGAATACAAGAGAGAAAAACTCATAAGATCTACACAAACTAAGAAGATCTTACCAAGGCAAAACAATTTGCCTCTTTGGCCTCACTTGTACTTGAAAAAACTTGTGAAAATGAGAGCAAGTCACCACCAAACAACACAAGATCTCATCCAAAGCTTTTTATTAAAAGTGCCCAATGGCTGGAAATTAAAGAAATCTCAAAGAATGCGAGCAAAATGAAAGCAAGAGAGAGCAAGAGAGTGAGAGCATGAAAGATTCTAACCCAAATGAGGAGGGGAATCCTCCTTAAATAGGAAATGAGTGAGGAGAGAGCCCAAGTGCATGCAAGCCACTTGTCTAAATGAGAGAGTGGGAGCTCAAAGAGAGGAACCACTTCTCTTGGAGGCACCTCCTAGGGTGAGAAATCAAATAGAAATGGAGGGGAAACCCCCCTCAAATACTTTTAATCTTCATTTTAGGCCTAAAGCGGGGGACCACCAAAGTGGGACCCCTTACTTTGGCTTATTTTCAATTATCTCAATTTCCATGGTAGAGAGGGTGCCCCCCCTTTGGCGACATCTTCATTTTTGTGAAACACTTGCATGGGGGCCCCTTTTTTCTTCTAAAGTGATCCTAGGAACATAATATAACACTTAGAAACTTAATTTTCACCTTCTAGGTGACTTTAGGCACTTTTCCAAAATTTGGCTTGTTAATTAATTGCCAATTTTCCTGATTTTCTTGATTGGCTTTGACAAATATGACTAAACGCTTAGCAAATCTTGTCTGAGTGACTTCAAACTTTGTCTAAGAGTGTAGGGGGACTCATGCCATTGATTTTGAGTACCCATATCCCTATTCATGGACATTAGATACCATTTAAACCTCTTTTTATTACAACATTTTAATGCTGAGGGACAATTTTTAGTCACAAAAAATTAAAAAATCCTAGATAAAACCTAATGAAATTCTGCAAGACTTTGGATAGTGTCTAGCATGGTTACATAGAACATTCGTAGGCTTTAATCGCCCGGTGGACTCGATCATTAGAACTCCTTTCACCACTTTGGAGGTATTTTTGAGTGAAAAATTCAGATAATTAAAACCACTAAAAATGAATTTTAATTTTCAAAGGGAAAAAAACACTTGATGAAAGGACTTCCCTAATGAAAAAGTCCTAGGTAACTAAGTTATACAAAAACCAGACCCTCATGCTGACATATCATTACAATATCCCCCGTAGGGGTGCAAAAATTTCATGGAGAAAAGAGCTGCCTCGCTTGAACAAACTTTATTAGGTACTTCTTTTCTCATCTACCATGGTACATGGTTGGCCACTTAGTTAGTTAGGTGGTCAACAACCCATAAGTATGGAAATAGTAAATACACCCAAAAAGCTTGAGATATCTACAAAATCGAGAATCCATTTCATCAAATAAGTGCTAGAATGGTGGGTGCTCCATGGAGAGTCAAAGGCAACACATATTTAAGTGCAAACTATGTGAAATGAGCTAGAACATTCTACTACGATGTCTCCATATGTCAGCTAACCATTCAGATAAGCCAAGCGTTTTACTAATCTTTATAGTGTATGTCATCAAGATACCATATCTGTCACGTCCCCAACCCTCTGACCGACGGAGAGGACATGACTCAACATGCTAACCAAGCAGCCGGGTAATCTAAGCCCCATGCACACACACACACACACACACACATAATGCAATGCAATAAAAACATAGATGCATAAACATTCAATATACAACGAAAGCATTTACATACCATTCACACATGTAAGCATTCATCATGTTCATTTACAAAAACAATACAGTTGCAAGGGTTTAAGTAGAAGAAGATACTTATCTTTAACAGAAGCTTGTCTCGCAACCAGCTACGTCACTGCAACGCTCCACCCAACCATAAGCCAGTGTGCTCATCAATCACCCAACAACACTGCCACCCTTGAGCTGGGCATGATTCCACAAGGAATAAGGGGAAACTAGCAGGCTCACACATAGCCAAGGATACACAACTCAGCCAAGCCAACACAGTTAGGTTTATCAGGCCATCGGGGAGTTGGAAAAGCTGGCTGCTAAGCTAGTGGGCTCACTGAAGAGCTATGGACACCTACACCAGAACTAGCCTGGCTTCTAAAACATCCACACACACCCAACACAAGGAAGCATCCCTTTCTCTGCTACACAGTTCCTTGGGCTATGCCTTCCCTTTCAGTGCTATTCAGGGGGTGCAAAGAAGAAAGCCAGCCCTCTAGCTTTGTCTATGAGGCTCTTGCACACACTAGGTTTATCAAGCAGACTCGGACCTCATTTCCACTCCCAATCCAATGCTGGCCAAAGCCAAAAGTACACCCACAACACAATACGATTTCTGGGTTTGAAGAAAAACAGTATGGGCAACAAAAACAAATTGCTAAGATGGGTAAAACATCCCCCTAACATCAATTCGATTTCCAGGGATGTTTTAGCCCTAACGTGGCCAAAACGGGCTCAACAACACCCAAAATCATGGGTCTCTTATTCCCCTCACTGGGCATTGCCGGAAAACGATTTCCAGCTTGGAAACAATGGGGAAAAATGCAGCAAAAACATGGGAAAGGAAACTCAGCCACTGATAATCACCAAAAAACGATTTCCCAGCCTAAGCAAAATGCGGTAACAACAAAAAATGTGAATGGTTTCACACACAGGAAGTTGCAGCTGCCTCCCAGAGCTCCACGTGAAGGAAAAATGGTGGTGAAAACATCAAAACATGAAAGCATGGTAGAATGGCATACGTTTTTGGGTTTTTACTTGCCCAAGGAGTCAAAACACATTTTCCAAAAACTGATAGCTTCTACAATTCGAATTTTGGGCTGCCATACCTTGCCCATCCCATACAATAACCAACCCAACCAATTTCTGGCAGTAATAAATGATTGGGTGAATAAGACAAGAAAGGTAGTTGACAGTTTGGTGGGTTCTCCCTTTGACATTTGGCTTTTTGTTGATGAAATTGTCATTGATGCCAACATGGACTTGCAGTGGCCCCACAGGATGTCATTGATGCCACCAAGTCCCACCTGTAGTGCCTAGACCCTTTACAGAGTGGGTTTGCACCTTGCAATACCTTGAATCCCTTATAGAGTGGGTTTGCACCTTGCAATACCTTGAATCCCTTATAGAGTGGGTTTGTGCCTTGAAGCACCTTGTACCCAGTTGAGAAGGTCCTTGTATCCACAAGCTGGATCTTGATGCCACTACCTTGCTGAAGATGTTGAAGACTTTGTTGATGGTGTTGAAGACCCTGGAGATGGTCCAGAATCCTTGATGGACGTTGGAGACACCCTAGATGGGTTAGAGAAGCATTAATGACCCATTCTGTGGTCATTCATGCTATGATGATGTCATGATACCCCAGAAGAAGACCTAGCATCCCCACAGGTGATGTCTTGACCCCAGGAGGTCTCTTGCTGTGGTCGAGGTGGATGAATAACCCCTGAAGATGTCCTTGGATCCACACTTGCTGGTTCTTGAATTTGATGGCGCAGCCTTCATAATGCCATAGCTAGATGATATGTGGTCCTTGAAGCTCCTTTGATGAAGCCCTTGGAGTTGATGATGACCTTGTATGGTCTTTGACGTGTCATAGAACCTTTGTGAAGACCTTGGTGCCTATTAATGTGGTCAAGAGTCAAGACACATATTGGATTGATGATGAAGTTGACAAGGATCCATGGTACCATTTGGTGACATGCTTGAATCCCATGATGGCACCTTGCACAGGACATGCCATTAAAAGCACTAGTGGCTTGATGCAACCCTATGACAAAATGGAGGACCTTGACAATGATGTATGGAACCTTTAATGTATTGAAGAAGCCCTCACTTGTAATTTGAAGCATGACTTGATATCCCACAATCTTGTGGAGTCATGTGGGGTTATTACCCTTATCTTTGGGGTTTTTTGGTATTCTTGTGGTGATGAAGATATAGTGGAGCCCTTGGATATGTTTTTGATATGGAGACCTTGAACATGATGATGTAGAACCCCTTGAAGTCTATGAAGCCACAATAATAATGATGTTGTCTTTGAAGAAGTCATTGTTTCCTTGGTGATCTCCTCTTGGTCTTTTGACTTTGTCCTAGATGCATAAAGAACTAATTGCAATAAGGAAGAAGCCCATTTCAAAGTAAAGAAGATATTTAGCACCTTCAGGTATTAAGGGAAGTAATGAAGGATTATTCCAAATCCTTGAAGTAGTGAAGGTCGACCCCTTAATAAATGAAACAATAAAAAAGAAAATTAAAATTAATTTCTTTTATTAAACCCCATGCAAGTCGGCTCCATGAAATTCTCTAAAATATTTTTAAATTAAAATTTTTAATTGAGATATGTCGGCTCAGTATTTTTTTTGGGAAACCACTATAAATACCCTATCGAGTTTTTAGTTTTGGTGTGTGAAATTTGTGGGAGCTCTGAGGATTTTCGGTCTGAGGCAGCTTGACTGAAATTTGGATCACTGTAGCAGCCGCGGTAGGACGGGAATTACAGCCCTGATTTTCGTTTTTTTTTAAGATTTTTGGGTGTCAGTGGACTGATTTTTTTGTGGACTGAGGCAATTTCGGGTGGGAACTGTCCAAGTCAAAAACCAGTCCTGAATTGACCTTACAGCAGTCTTTTTTTTGCAGCAAAACAGTCAGAGGATGAGAGCCCTAGTTGGGGAGGCATGACAGCCTCAGTCCCGAATTTTCCCAGGAGAAGAACCTTTCTTTTGGGTTTAAATTTTTATCTTTTAACTACTATGTGACAGTCCATTTTGGACTCGTTTTGGGCCTTTTTCACTAGCATATGACAGTCCTAATTTGCAGCATTTCAACAGTCCCAAACTTCTTCTTTCTGCTGGTTGGACAGTCCCGAAATTCCTCAAGGAAGGTGACAGGTACAAAATCTTTTGAAGTTTGACAGTGTTTTAAATGCTATGTCAGCCTATGTTTGAAGATTGAAGGATCACAGTCCATAATGCTAAAGATGACAGTCCATAATGCTTGAAGGAAGGTTGTCCAAGTTTCATTATGACAGTCTGAACCCTCTTGATGCAATGACAAGTGGTGACAGTCCTAATCTTGAAAAGTTGACCGTCTCCTATCTCAGGGTTGCAAAGTAAACCAAGTCCGTAATTCACGTAGTATACACATTGTGATGTTGTGCATGCTTAGTTAGAAGGTATACTACACAGTAATGATGATACAGTTGCTAGACAATGTTTATACTACACAGTGATGAATATACATTGATATGATGTGATATGTTTCTAGTCCTGAGATATGCTCAACATACAGTAATACAAAGTGCTAGTTACATTTGATGATGCTTACACATATGCTCAGAGATATGTTGATTTTGATATGATCAGTGATATGCTTAGCATGCTCAGTGATATGTTCAGTGGATGATTCTGTGGACATGAAGAGACATCAATGACATGAGCAGACTTTCATGAGCCATCATGAACAGACATAGCCTTGAAGACATGAGCAGAGACTAAAGATCAGTGTTTAAAGCAGTAGGGTATGTCCTTGATCAGCAGTAAACTGAGTCGACAGATTGATGTTGTTGACAAAGACATTTGGGAAGATGTGACTATGAACAAAATGATACGGTGATGACAATATAGTGTAGTGATACAGTGATATGATGATTACACATATATGCTAAGGATAGAATGATATGATGATTACACATATATGCTACTATACAGTGAATATTGATCACATGGGCATCTATGCAAATTGTGTTAGTCCTCTGGTGATTCTACAGCTGTGAAAGGTTTGAATAATGGTGATAATGCTGAGGATTAGAAGCATAAAGATGATCCAGGGAAGATACTAGAAGCATGAGAAGAACCCAGTGAAGGTAGAAGATAGAGAAGGCAGCAGATGATGACAAGTAATCAAGGGTAACAGAATATATTTCTTCTAGTTATCAAGATTGACGAACAGATGATGAGCAAAAGAGTGTTGCAGTTGTAGATTACCAGCAGTAGTGATGTTTAATATGACAGTTATGACGTGGGCAGAAAGATGATGTGGCAGTGATATGTGTGTGTGATGAGTATGTTGAGACAGTGAGTTGTAATTGTAAAAGCAAGCTTGTCTTGCTTTTGAAGTTAGGATACCTTAAACCCTTTTTAGCAGGGTCTAAGAAAACCAGGTAGGGTCCTGGATGAAGAGTAGATGCTCTTTGTATCGGTAGGTGCTGATTTTACCTCACGGTTGTAGCCGTTCCAAAACAAATACAAAAAGATTACAAAATCATATGGTATTGTGTTCTCTTGTGCTATGGTTCTTGTTATGACTTTATGATTCAAATGCTTATGATTTATAAATGATGAAGTGATAGATGTTAATGAAATGATTATGCAAATGGTAGAATAATGCATTGATGAATTGGTTGTTGATTGAAAAAGTAATAAAGACTGCACACACAGATTCACCCCCCCTCTCTGTGTGCCTGGTGTGTCTAACACTTTTCCCCATTGGCCCCAAAGGTTAAATTAAATATCCCCCGCCCCCCCCCTTATCCTTAGGAAATCATGCCCCCATCTCATTATTTGTTGCATTTACATAGCTTGTTGTGGGTTTTTAATTAAATTGTATATTTACATGATGTCCAAAATTATAATGTGCCGGTTAGCACAAAATACCATCGGTAACGATTTTTAATTGCCGAAACATAAAACCCTAAATTGATGGTGGGGCTTTTGCCTTTAGCTCCACACCATGATTAATTACAATATATACATCATATGCATTTAATGCAAATGGTGTCAAAACTGGGGTGTTACAATATCAAACTCAAAAGGCTAAGGTGCTCTATCAATGAGGCATGAGTAAGTGATATACATGTGGAATATCATCATCAATCATGGAATGTTAGGAAAGTGAGTACTCCATCGAATCACCCAAGGCACCATCACGACATGAAGCAAAACTCTAGCATCAAGAATCCAAGGCTTAAATCAATCCATCAACTTGTAACCCCACTAAATGTGTGACGAAAATCACATGTGGATACCCATGTCGAAATGGAGGGTAACACTTGGTACATTCTACTAGAATTTCATCTTCTCATGACATTTTTGGGAACGAAGTGGAAATTAAAGTATTATCTATGATTTCCATCTCAATATAATCTATTTCTTTAATATTTCCAACTCACTGCATGGAGTTCCTTGAAACAAACATTTATATAATGCTACGTGATTGAAATCCACATTCAAAGTTGAACTCCCCTTCCTGCCTCATCCTTGAAAAGGATTAAGGATTCCTTGTAGAGGCTTGATCGCTTTCACAGACTTTTGTCCCCACAAAATTTTCATTCTTGCATGTTTATTACAAGATTGGGTGCTGTATCTCATATAAAATATTTGACATAAACCATGTATATAGCAAACGTTTGATGCATTTATCTCCTACTTGATGAACGGACTTTCTCCTTGGTTCTGCAGATTTACTGACAGATGGATTTAAAGCTTTCATACAGAAATCCCCAAACATGAACTCGCTTGTTGGATTTGGAGCCATATCTGCTTTCATTATAAGTGCTGTAAGTATTATCCATTCTTATAGACTTGATTGAGTCACATCATTTAAATTAATCTAGAGGATTTCAAGACTCATTTGACTCCACTGGTTAGTAGGTTACTGAAAACTGCTTCTGACTTTGTCCAGGTTTCTCTGGCGTACCCTGGCCTTAACTGGGATGCTTCATTCTTTGATGAACCGGTGCTGAGTTTTTCTTGTGCATATTTATAATCTGTATGCTGGTCATCATTTGTTTGGAATCTCCTTTCGTGCATTTAAAAGAATGCATGCAAGTACATTTTGAATTTCAGAAACATCTTTATGAAAGTTTTTACAGCTGCATGAATGCTAAACAAATCAAGAATATACTTACATTGTGATAGGTTCAGTCCTGTATCATGCACAAGGCAAATTCACAAGCAAATGGTAGGATATCAGCATGCCGAATAAATGAACTAGATCTTGAAGATGCCTGAATTCCAATGACATTAGACGCAGGCTCATTAATCTAGGAATAACATAATCAACAAGTATATTTTAAAGGCTTACATACATTGTTGCTAACACACATACATTGTTGCTAACACAAATGCTTAGCATAGACTCTCACAAATCTTGCATTGTATTTGATTCCTCTTTTGTAATTATTTGTTTGTAATGGATCAAAACACTGTTAAAATTTACAAGACATAAATTAACACAATGCAACATAAAAGGGAAAAAAACCCATACACCCAAGTTCATGAGACTTGATGATGGCATGATCAAGTTAGGCACCTTGTCAAGTCTCTTGGTCAGACCTATATAGTGAAACCTAGTTGACACTACCCTTATCTATTATTCAAAATGTCAGTAGCCTTAGCTGACTGTACGAGTGCAATCCTTGGTAAACTGGTTTAAATAAGCATAATGGCAGGGTATTCAGGGATTTTGAAATCTATAATGCTTAACAGAGGAAAATCTAGTTGTTGAACTCCTTTCTTTCTTAGAAATTTTGGTGTATAGGGATTTCCTTAATCTCTTAAGAAGTTTCTTTGAAGTTTATGTACGTTGGCCTGTTGTTTGGCAACTTCGCTCATTAATATTGATAAAATGCACGGAATAGATCCACACAAAAGGAAACCATTTAGGAGAGATAAATAATATTATAACTCCATTTTAAGTGATGTAAAAACGAGGAGATACATTCTTTTATATTTATACTGTTTTCAGGTAGGACGGGGAGAGACCATTCACAAAGATCACCCATGACTAGAGCCACTAACCTTAGCTACATAGTGATCCATGCAAATATAGTTTAACTTGGCACACAAAAGGTATTGGTACCACTATTAAGGATCATAAGTCACCCATTTACAGGGATTTATTTACACAAAACACTTTTATGTTACAAAATGAAGTGGATTTTACACAACAAATCCTCTTTTGATATAATTGTATTTACATTTTGAAGATTTTCCATCCTCATTTTCTTCTTTCACATGCACATTTTCATTCTCTTCTCATTTCGCTTCGTAAATCTTGTCCTTCCAAAGTTCTTTGAACTTCATGATATCCTTACGCTGTATTGTTGTAGGAAAGACAACAAGGATTGACTTATTTTAAGTGGACCATGCATTGATCAAATACCAGGTAAGATAATTTTATTAATGTCAAACAAATGACCAGAACCAGGTCAATGGAAGTGTCATAGCATACAAGTCGCAATACATACTGGGAGTGTTAATTGCTAACGCCACTTCTATTAAAACAAAAATCAAAGCTAATCTATAAGATCTAAGCTTCAGCGAAATTTACAAATGTTCATTTACTAACAAATATTCAACATAAGGACAGCAAACAAAAATCTATATAGGATAAGTAATAAAATATCTAATGAATGAATGATATAATAGGATGATTACAATGATTTGGGACGTTATACTTATATACACGTTAATTGGTCACGATGGTTAATATGTAATGCCCCTTCAGTGTAGATGTGTTTTTTCATTATTATGATTTATTATTATTGATATTTTGTTTGTTCATTATGTTGCCTCCCCCTTTAGAAATACTTTGTCTTGAAAGCATATTTATGGAAAAAACTATCTCTTGTTCTCACTCGTAATGCTTTCTCATTGTTAGTACTGTTGTCGCCTTTCACGCACCTGGGGGGGTTAGGTTGTCGTGGCAAAAATCTTCAAGTCACTAAGTGCGTCGTTTGGGGCAAGTTTTGAGTCAAGGCTGTGACCTTGTTCTTGACTCCTCCGTTTAGGCCAACTCCTAATGAAGCCAAGGGGGGTAGGCCCTAAGAGTTGCTAAGGTTGATTAAGCTTTAGATGTTAGTTTATGATTGAGTAAGTTGTTTAAGAGTTTTTATGAAAGTGACGCAAGAGATTGCAATTGTGATTAAGATAACAATATGAAATACAAATCAATCCATCCACATAAGAATCACTTTAAGCAAAATGATTGTATGATGTAGACCATTGCTGAAAATGGAGTGCTGAATGTATTGCAATTGTTCTTGGTCGATTTTAAGTTTATGAATTAATAAATGGATTATGAGGGAGGGGGATTCCCGATATATCACGAAGGTACAGGGAATATGTCCAGACTCACTAAGTGTGGTAGCACACAAGAAATTATGGCCTGAATGGAGCCACGGGGGGATGTCCAACACTACACCAACAAGGATGTAGCCTGACGGGGCCCTGCGGTCACTTTTCAGTTGTTTCCGCTTTCTTTGTACAATTTTCCCACATGAAGTAAAATGCAACGCTGGATTTTCGTTGTTGGGAGGTTAATTGAAAGTGAGACTAATTTAAACTAGTCACCCATGTTTCTTTTGATGCATCCAACTGGTCGGTTGAACAGTAGCGATGCAAAGCATACACAACGAAGGCCTTGTTAATTTTAAATATTTTTGAACAGTGTTTGCTTGTTTATTAAATCCCCAAGAGTCTCTTTCAGGTTATAAACCCTAATAGAGAGAGCAAGGGGAGTAAATTACTAAAAAATAAATATAAGCAATACAAACACAAGGTTTTCTAATTAATCCTACCATGCATCGCTTTCCCCTTTCGGGTAACTCGGGAAGTTGTGGGGTTAGTATTTGTATTATTTTGCAATGAATCTGAAACTTGAAAAAGCAAAGTATACTAATCTATAAAGCAAAACTACACTAACAAAACCAAAACCATGAAAAAAGTGCACCGACGCAAAAACCCCCAGAGGGGATGGCGAGTGGACTCCTTCAGAGCCCACTCAAAATATTTTATTACGGCATTTACAATGCTTGAGATGGATGCCAATGGTCCTTACAGATCTAGATCCAAAGGCTTACAGGTTTTAGGAATGAAGCAAGAAAAATGAATGTTGCTTTGGAAGGCTCTGGATAGCCCAAATCATCAATTTTCCAGCAGCAATTCTCCTTGTCCTGTCAACAAAAGACAAAATCCAACCACCTATCTTGCACCAAATGTGTTAAATATAACGTTAAAAGCATAAAAGGTTAAGTACTGAATGATTGAAAAATATGCACAAGTACTTAACAATACTAGATCTATTCTAAGAATGATGCTTTATAATTCTAGATCTAGAAACATGCTTAAAAAGATCAGCCTTTAGATATTCTTTGAAAGAGAAACTAAACTGCTTAATCAAGTGAGTAACCGTAACCAAAGAGGAAAGTTTGATTTAAAATTGAGGGAGAGAGAGTGAAAGAAAGAGCTCAAGCTTGGGAATGCTTGGGCTAGGGAGTTCGTTGGTGGAGAGAGGAGGCACTATGCCTCTCTAACAATGAGTTCTTGGAGAGTGAGAGAAGCAAGCAAGATCTTACAAAAATCCAAGAAAAACACCTGTAAAACACCTTCACACTTGCCAGGAGACTTGTCAAATCTAGTAAAAACTCATGCTAAAGACAAGAAGAGCATACCCATAAGCAAATCAACATGCAAATTCTAAAACTTGAACATAAATTAATTAAGAGAGCAAAGAAACTACTTCACTCACTCCTACCGATCAGTACTAATCCTTCAATGAGGCTAGGAATAGCAAATGCATAAAAGAAATTCTATAGATTACCTCAGCAACAACATGAGACAATGATCATCCAACATTCGAGCCATTTACCACATGAGACCTCCAAAGCCTTTTATTATTTCAAACAATAATTCAATACAATATGTTTCCACCTTACACACACCTCGAGGGGAACACAACATAAATCTTCAAGCTGCTCGGTGTGTCCTTGGAAGCAAGTCTCGAGTTAGGTTCTGTCACCTGCTCTTGACTCCTCCGTTTAGGCCACTCCTAACGGAGCCTAAGGGAGGTAGTCCCTACGAAAGAGTCTCTAAGGCTCTTGAAGTTTATTAGTTATGGATGAAAGTTGGTTGTTAGGATTTGTTTTAGAATTAAATAATATTAAAATCAAGTACTGCAAAAATTGAAATAATATAACTCAACAGCATAAATTGGCATTCATAATAGATTTGAATGAAGCTGAATAAAAGATTGATACAATATAAACCAGTGCCAAAATGAAGTCAAAGTAAATAAGTGCTGCTGAAAATGAGAAATGTTTTGCAGTGTACTTGGTCAGTTTTAATATTATTCAACGATGAGTGAGTTAAGGGGAAATGGGATTCCCAATATACCGTGAGGTACTGAGAATATGTTTGGATTCCTAGAAAAGTGGCTCCGCACAGGAAAATGTGGGCTAGATAGAGTCGTGCGGGGGTGTTCAACACTACACCAATAAGGATGTAGCTTAACAGGACCCCACGGTCGCTTTTTAGTTGTTCCCGCTTTTCTTGAAGAATCTGCCCACTTTCTTCAGGTTCGTTACGTTGGATTTTCGTAATGTTTGAGGGTTGTAGATTTTATTAATGTGAATTAATTAATTAGATGTGAGGGATTGATGAATGCACGATACCGCTTTTGATATCCCCAAGTGTTAGACTAAGCCGCAAGGGGTAGAGCATACACGGTAAAGAAAAAATGCTTGTTCCTATTTAGTGAGTAGCGAATCTACTAATCTATACAACCTCCAACTCAAGGGGGCTTCCCTAAGGTTAAGATCACTAAGGCAAGAAATAATGGCGGACAAGGTGAATAGAAGAGGCTGCCTTCGAGAAATGGTTGTAGTATAAATGTAATTTGAGTGTTAATCGGAAAGAGGGAAAGATCAAACCTCACAAATGGATCAGTGCCGGTATACCTAAAGGGAGAAATGGAGTCAAAAGAGAACCCATGAGGGCCTTGTGTCAATGGTGCAGCTACTAGATTTGCTTCCTCCTAACTGCAGAAGATGCGCTATGCAAACAAAAGAGATACTACACAATCAAACTTGATTAAATGTAAACATCAATACCCGTTGTTATCACCAAACTTGTAGTTGCCTATGTGAAGGAGATCCAGGATGGATGGTAGAGGGACAAGCAACTAAGAAGGTGGAACCAAGACTGCCTAGACTCCCAAATGGATGGTTGTCACACCAATCAAGGAAGCCCTCACTTTATGTATCTTAGCCCAAGACAACAAAGGGGGAGACCCAGATCTACTCTCGACAGGAGAGATCAAACGTAGACACCAAATCAGATCAAATGGACTTTGAGGTACGTAAGGTGTAAGGAGATGGAAACCCTAGATCTATGGACGATGTCACTAGGTGAACTAAGGCTTTGGATGAGGGTTTAAGAAGTTTGAGGCTTGATCCAAAGTGGGACACATGTGACCTATGAAGTAAATACTAGATCTGGGGTTGAGGTACTAGCAACAAGTGAGGATATTCGTTGCCTTGGGAAACGTGACCAATGTAGGGAGGTCAAGGACAGGATTGGGGCTATCTAGTACCAATGGATAGACTCGATGAGAAATATGACAATGTCAAAGCACCCGAGTCATCAAGAAAAAATCAGATTACAAGGAAAGGAGGGTAAAGAGGGGGTAGCGCTAGAGTTGGAGATCAGTTCCTGTTAGATCTAGGGCAATGGAGTCACTATCTGCCCAGTGTTGGAGGAGACCAACCTAGGAAATACCTCGATCTACAAACCCCAAAAAGTGTTTGGCCGGAAAAGTCATTCTACGAAGAAAACCAATAGCAAGGTAGGCTAGCGCTAGGGTTTGAAAAGTCAATTTCTCAGATCTAGGGCAATCTGGAGACCATCAGCTCAGCGTTGGAGGAGAAATGGAATGAGGATGACCTGATCTACAAACCCAAGTTGGAAAAATGCCGGAAAAATCAAATATGGGAAAAAGTCAGAAAAATGATGAGGAGCGTTAGGGTCCTGGAAGACAGTTTCTTAGATCTAGGGCCACTTGTCAGCATCTACCTCAGCGTTGAAGGTGATTTGGAGAGAGGAGGACCCGATCTACAAACCCAAGAAGGAATTTTACCAAAAAAATCAAATCCCAAAAAAAGTCAGAAATTCATGAGGAGCGCTAGGATGTGGGAGAACTTTTTCTCAGATCTAGGGCAAACTAGGCAGAATTAGCGTTAGGGGTGAATTGGTGAGAGGGAGGCCCGATCTACAAAACCCAACAGTGGTTTGTCCAAAGATCGAGCGGTTTATTTTTTTAGTATTTTTGGTTTTTTATTATTTATGGAATTTTTAGTAAAATGAAGAAAAGCATGTGTCAATGGATTGAGATTTGGAAGAAAGGAACTAACCTGCAGATCTTACCCGGAAATCCTTGTAGATGCCTTGCTCTGAAGTTCCTAGAACGTCCTATAAAACCGAAAGGAATCCCTATAATTTATGTAAGGAAAAACAAACAAGTATTAGGCCCCACTGTTTTCTCAAGTCATCCTTTGGGATCCCCTTCAACCTCATCTAACCCGATGGCCGAAACAAACACTAGTGGAAATCAAAATGCTCCTCTTCCACAAAACCCTAGGATTTTTGGAAGGAAGGCCAAGGCATCTCCTTTAGATTTCTCCCTGATCCAAGGGGCCCCTCATGACATGCCTGATAAATATTTCGAAAAGGTTCCTAAGTTTGATAGATTGTCAGCTACCTCCATCGAAGACCACATTGACAAAGCCTGGGATCATATGGAAGCATATGGAGCTATTGATGAAGATGTATTCATGAGAGGCCTTCTGCATTCTCTGAAAGGAGATGTGCGGAAGTGGTTTGATAGATTACCTGCTTCATCCATCAATGGTTATGACATCTTCGTCACAAAGCTTAACAGTGATTGGTCTCACAAGTTGGATGGGAAATTCCTCTTGCATCAATTGTTTGACATAAAGAAGAGGGAGAATGAAACAGTCCATGAATTTAACCTGAGATTTGACAAGACTGTAGGAAATATCCTAGATGAAATTAGACCTAAGGACCAAGCAATTGTTATCCATTATCTGAATGCTTTTGACGGTTGGTTGGGTTTCAACTTGAAGGATAAGAATCCAAATGACTTAAAGACTGCCCAATTCAATGCAAAGATGGTTGAGCAGCATGCGACATCTATGGGCAAGCAAAACTTCTTCGATCATTATGCCCCATCCACTTCCAGATCTGACCCCGAGCTTCGAAAGCCTAAGGAACCTGTGAGTGAACCAAAATAATCAAAGGACCCGATAGAAACCATGCAAGAGATGATGAAGCAACTGACTGTCCTGACCAAGAGTGTCGCTAGTTTTCATGATCCGGAGAGACATAGAAATCCTTATGGCCCTAAACCCTACTGGAACAACAATAGAGGTCTTGACAGAGATCCTAATAGAAGATGACCTGAGTATCCACAGAATCCTGAGAAGAGGAATGTTAACTGGTGTGATGAGAATGATGAAGAGCCAAACATCAACCACCCAGATGACCAACCAAACAACATCAATTTCATGAATGGTTTATCTTTTGATGATGGGTTTGAAAAAATTCTCCTAGAGGAAGAACCATGGGAGCAAGAAGAGGACTTTGTTGATGAGCCTAATCCTTCATGTTATGCATTAAACATCCCTGAAATGAAAGAGAAACCACAATTTAGAATCTATAAACGAAGAGTGGATCCCCAACCTTCTTTCTTTGACAAACGAAAAGCAATTAATGAAGATAAAAAGGAAGAAGAAGATCTTGCCTTAGGAGATTTGAACTTAAACATTGACATAGAGAAAGAGCTAAGCAAGATAATGTGTAACATCCCAATCACCGAACTAATGAATGTGCCCTCTGTAAGAAGCCAAGTAGAGGAGTTCTTTGATGGCATTGGCCAAGACAAGACCCCTGAGATTGCCTTAGAATCCAGTCACATACAGAGCCCTAGTGTGATACAACTTAGCAAAGATGAAAAGGATCCACCTGTTAACATACAATCTACTATCTATGAGCGAAAGAACGGTGGTCACCCTCCCTTTTACCTAACCTTACACATTCAGAATATGCTCCTGCATAATTGCATGTTGGATTCTGAAGCAACTATGAATGTAATGCCTTTGCATGTCATGAAGGAAATGGGATTGGAAGTGGCATAGGCCCTATGGCTTGATAAAAAACCTTAGAGCTGATCTGTTTGCATGCTCAGACATCTCCACTATGATGGATGTAGTTGTTATTGACTTGTCCCCAGCATATGGAATGCTTTTATCTAGAAAGTGGGCAGCTGGTTTAGGTGGATACCTCATGATGGATTTATCGTACCTTTGTGTCCCAAACTTTGACGGTGCTCTGATTAGGGTCAATAGGGAACCTTGATATGAGAAACATTTGGAGACTTTTGAAGAACAGATTAAAAACACATATGGGGAAGAATTGTTGAATAATGCTAAGGCTAATATTCTGGAAGATGAGAATGAAGTATGGGAATCTAGGCATCCTAAAAACATGTTTATGGCAATGACTCATTTTTTGAAGAAAATCCAACAGCTGAAATTGCCAGGATGGTTAACTTGGAAATGCTTAGAGGTGAGTGCTCAGAAGAGTTAGAAGAATTAAGAAGAAGTGAAGATCAACCTCAAAGTTTGGATCAAAATCCTACAACTGGAGATGATGAAACTGATAATGCTAGGCATAGGGGAAGAATCCCTCGAAGAGTAAATGAATGGTTTGCTTTGATTGACCATAAAAGAGAAAGGGAAAGCCAAGGGCTTGAACCGATTTACCCATGGGAAAATCATCCTGAGCTAGTTAGTGTAGTAGACATTGATGATGAAGTCGGTATCTCCCATGTTCTTGATATTATTGGGTCATTTTCTCATTTATCTTTGGAAGATGGTAACCTAATTCAAGTCCATGATAACTCTCTGAGTTGGCAAGAGGATGCCTTAATAAATGATGCCCCTGAAGGAGATTTTAATCTTAACAATCTCGCTATCTTTCAGACTCCTTCAGCCGCACCAAATAATGCCTTATCTGCCTATCCTCTCATCCCTAATTTTCTCCTGCCACCGTAGTCATCCAGTCTTCACAGTCATGATCTGTCTCACATTCCTAGTTCTTCTACATCACAACTTGGAGTAGAACCAACCGAGCTAGAGGGTACGCATATTCATGTTCCTACAGGGGAAGGCTCTAGCCACAATACTGTTATATCCCATATGCCTCATCCTTTGGAAGAAGATAGAGACTTCTGGACTGTGGGAGAAACTGCCAAACATGTAGCATCTCCTCATGATGATAAGCCTAGTACAAGTACCTAGGGGATAAGGAAAGAGATTAGAGAGATCCTACTTGGCAGCGTAGCTATTCCCATTGACGGTGGTCCACCCAGATTTGATACAGTTCCTTCCAGGAGGAGTTCAAGGATTATCACCCCGCAACAAGGAAACATCGTTAATGTCCATCCCATGCCTATACGGAACATTGAAATGGTCCCCAAATTAGTAAATTGGAATAGATTTCCTGTCGAAAGTCAAGTCCTTATCCAAAACCACTTGCTGCATTTTCGATCAGGGCAAGCTAATGAGCTTTGGGTTGGACCTTTTTCCGTAGAATGTTGCGTAGGTGATATATGTTTTCTTGTTACTAGTACTGGACGACAGATTTTGCTTCCTGTCAACCAGAGGGATTTGAGGGGATACATTCCCGACCTCACGTATCCTTGAGTCCCACCTTGCCTAGTAGAGTAGAGTAGATAGGACCTGAATAAGCCTTTCTCGATAGTAGTATAGAACCTTGCACCTTTGTTTGAAGCTCTTAGTGTAGTTTTGATTTCTGCAAAATAAAAATTAACTTTTTATTGGAAGTTATGGTTATAGATTAGATTTATTTTCTGCTTTTCATGCATCTTTATTTTCAGTATTTTATATATTATCCACATATCGTTCTGACAACCGGTCTGTGAGTTTGGTATAGCTCTGGACATGCTGCAGGTAGTCAGTCACATTTTGGTAGCGGTTGCAGAGCTGGATGGATTGATCGAGGATACGGGAAGCAAAGTACGAGGACCAGAGATTCTGAGGTTCTCAAGCGCTCTTTTAAGAAGAGCACTTGTCCCAGCTGGAGCCAGATGTTATCACATATATAGTAGCCGGGCTACCATATTCTATTTTTCAGATACAGTACATTTTTCAGCCAGACCTCTTACATATGAGATGCTGAGATGAGCAGTTTGAACGAATCATTATTTCATTTGTGGACTATTGTACTCTCCCATGTTAGGACCTAGTCTCAGGACACTCAGATTTGAGGACCGATGTAGCCATTTAGTCATTACAAAGCAGTTATTGATGCCCAGTTTTATATCAGCACTTTCTCATTGGACAGATGATGGTTCAGATGGATTATATGCATGATTATGACTCAGCTTGTATTATATTGTGTAATGGTTATCATTGCTCTTATATTCATCTTTGTGACATGTAGTGTCATGATCTGGCGGTCATAATTATATGGACTTGGATGTATTTGTATTATGTATTGATGTCCCTACTTAGACTTGGAAGTTCCTGATCTATACTCATTGGTTTTACCCTCCTTAGGGAGAATAGAGGTGGTCATTCCCACCATTGTTTTGGCTTGTTTGTGTTGGCTTCATCTTTCACTGCCTCCACTCATCCATTACCTTCTAGTTTTGTTTTTAACCCGACTTACTACTTGACTTGTGGCATGGAGGACCTTTCCCTGCTAGAACCTTTGTTGGACAAACCTTTCTGTTTATATTGTGTCTCGGCCTTCAGTTGGTGACAGAACTTGCCTTTGGTGAGTTGGATTGTATGCCTAAATCATTCTGGTCGGTTGTCCTGATGTTTGGCACTGTGCAGAACTCCCCCTAGTCACTTGAGATGTTGTTGGCTAAAACTGAAAGCTCACGTACTACCTGTATTGGAAAGGTCCAAAAAAGTAATGGTTAAATATATGCTATATCCAAATATTGCCGACCTTGTAAATTTGAATATGTCCTGGATGAAAGCCGCAGTTACTTGTGCTTTTAAGCACTGGTGAAGTCCCCAAAAGGACATATAGGCCAAAAAGGCCATGGAAATAAAATTGAGGATCCTAATGAAACTGGATCAAACTTGATGTAGACATGATGCCTAAGTTGAATAAGCACTCTCTGAACAACTCAACCATTTGTGAGGCACTGCCATTCCTTGAGTTGTTGTTTGTCCGGCATGTAGTTATAGTGAGTGTTTCCTTTCCATATCCAAGGTGTCATGATTTTAAGTAGGAAGTCATCCTTTGCCCTAGCCTTGTCAATTTCAGCCTTCACCCTTCACTAGCAAATTGACTACAACTATGAAGTGAGTATAGTCTCGAAAGTCTGGTCTGGGTAATAATAAATAAATCCCTATATATGTATTTGGTTGATGTACCGCCAATGAAATGACTGCTACTTGTTGTGATTGTTGCTTAAATGAGTTGTAGAGCATGTCTTAGCCTTATAACACTTGCAGCAGATGGATGATAGTCTGAGTTATTGGTATCTGGTCATTTATAGATGGTTATATTGTCTATTGGAGATGGTTGATGATCAGGTAGAGACCTGAGAGGGGTATGAGTATACACCCTAGATGGATTTGGACTCTCTGAGTCTATTGAGATAGTTTGTTTTTAGTTCCAGGCACTTGTAGATATGATCAGGCTCATTTTACCTTTCTGATGTAGTTTTGCTTCACGGGATGATGTATCTGAGCAGGGAGATGTTTTATTGGGATCTCCTAGGGCGTTGTATGGGGCATAGGAGGGTGCAACCACTTGATTGTACTAGAGTACCCCCATCCCAGAGAGCCGAGTGGGCTCAGTTTGACAATGCAGGCACCCTAGGAGGCTGTTTTCGCAGGTTCACGTTTCTCGAGGTAGATTAAAAAATGATTAAATGGCTACTGAAGGAATTGATTTGGGCTACTGAGGCAAGGAAATGACATGGGATGAGTCCTGATGATGAGTGTGATGTCCTTCGCACCTTCTCCAGCAGTTGCAGCACCTGATTGGGCCCACACCTATTTTTTGGGCATTTTTATATTATTTTCTGGAGCTTTTGGTAGGCTCACGATTTCCTCAAGAAGGCACAAAGTCAAAAAATTAAAATATTATAGTATTTTATTGTGCCATGGGGCACCTAGAGGGAGTTAGTTAACACTACATGGACCCACCATGTGCTTCATTTATTTTTTTATGAGTGGGGTACCCTCTTTATGGGTGATTTAGTCCACTTTGGTACTTTATGGTTATATTGATCCATGTATTGTATGTTGAGCTCATCTCAACCATTGATTATAACATTTTATCTTTTAATCTTAGCCACTCGTTTTGAAAGTGGTTAGGATTTTGGTTCTCTCATTTCTATTTAAAGGAGAGAGCGTCTCATTTGTAAGGGGTCTTTGGCACTTGAATCTGAATAATAGAAAGATTTTTTTGTGGATATTTTCTGGACCTGCATTGCATCTGATGTTCTTCGGTGGTGATTGGAAAGTCTCTTGCTGTAGACACTGAGAGGGGGGGTGAATCAGTGTACGGCCAATTTTAACCTTTTCACAGTTTATCAGGGTTAGCTACCAATTCATCAATTCTATCATAAACATTTCATAAACATCTTCCAGATCATCATTCATAAATCAAGAGCAGTTAAACCATTAAGAGCCATAACACAGAAGAACACCACATCATATGAATTTGTAATCTTTTTATATTATTTGGGTCCGGCTACAACCGTTAGATGAAATCAGCACCTACTGATAAATAGAGCACCTACTCTGGATCCAGGACCCTGCCTGGTTTTCTTAGACCCTGCTAAGAAGGGGTTGAGGTATCCTAACCTCAAAAGCAAGACAAGCTTGCTTTTACAATACAGTTCACTGTCACATCAATTCATCAATCTGCAGACACATCAACTCAGCTGTAACACTGCTCATCATTCATCTACTGCTGCTCAACACTGCTGCAATAGTCTTCTCATCATCCGCTGGTCAATCTTTGCTGCTGGTCATCATCAACACTGCTGATCATCTCTGCTCAGCACACATCAACTTTGCTAGATCCAAAAACGTTGCTGCAAATTATCCTCTGACCTGTACTTCTCCAGCTGGTCAACACAGCTCATCATTCCAAGTCATCAAGGAATAAGACATATTATGCTGCTCATGAATCTCTGATTATCATTCTTACTGTCAAGACAATATCTTGATCAAACTTCAAATGGCTGTCACGTTACTAACTCAGGTTGTGTATGCAACCTAGCATTGAGAACTTCAACCTTGGTTGGTTGAGCCTTCCTTCGTTACACTCAACACTTATCAACTTGTTAACTTCAAACTAGACTGGTCATAAGCTCTGAGTAACCTAACATGATATAAACCTATACATCATTACTCCTGAGCAAGCAAGCTGTCATACATACCAGAAGTCACTGGGCTGACTGTGAATGTCTTTGAGCTGTGCATATACTCTGTACTTCAAAGTTCAATCCTGTCAAATTGGACTGTGTAGATGACTCAACAACTCACTTTTTATCTTGACCCATTTTGCTCGAATCTCCAGAAGGCACCAGCTATTAAGACTCAATATCCTTAAATTCTTAGCTGGCTGAAGATGAACTGCAGTGACTTCAGGATGGAGCTGTTCCTGACTGTAGCAGCTGGTAAAAACGCAGACACTTATTTCTTGCCCGTAGCGACCTCTTCCAGGTGCACCAAAATTCAATTCATTCAGTATACATAGTCATCATTAAGGAGCATGTCTTCAACATCTCATTGCATAAGTCTCATCATCATGACTATGTATTTAGCCTCACCCTCAGACACTTATTACTGTCAAGTTCACTCCTTTTCAGACTGTGTGTTTCAAGCTTGTGTTGTGGACTGTGTATGTGTTGTAACAAAAAGATAAACTCTACTCACCACACCTTATCAACTTCATCATCAGCTTGACTGTGTGTCAAGAACCCTGAACAAAGTCACAATGTGGACTGTGGATGTCTGTTGTTGTAACAAGGAGGAAATTCAGATCTGTGCATGCTTACAAGAGAGACCTCATAACCATCTAACCAAGGACTGTTTAGGCATAAAAGGATGACTGCATAGTGTAACAAATTCAGGACAGATAGGGCATAAATTCAGACTTTTGTTTTGGAAGGCCCCAAGCAAGGTCCAAGCATGGACTGCATCAAACAAAAGAGAACAAATTCGGGTGCTGCAAAACTTGAAAGAAATGTCCTTGAAGAAGAATTCGGAGCTGCCTCAATCTGCAAAAATTTTGGACTGTTGTTGACTTCAAACCAGAACTGCGAGGGTTCTCTTTGAAAACTCGGCCTCAGTCAAGAAAAATTCAGAGCTATACCAATTCCCTTCACTGCGGCTGCTGCTGCTAGATGACCGAATTTGCCAGAATTTCCCACGCTGATATATATAAAAAAAAAAAAAACTATTTCCACGCTGCCAAAAGTATTTCCACGCTGCCACACAAAGAAACTTCCTCTGCTGCCACTTAAAATCGCAGAGCACACACATCAAATCACACCCCAAAGAATGAAATCGTGGGGGTGTATTTATACCCATTTCATCAAAAAAAAAAATTGTGAGGCCGACTTATAAATATTTAATTCAGGGCCGACATACTAAAAGTTTAATGAGCCGACTTTTTAAAAAATTTGAGTGAGCCGACGTTGTATTAAATTCTTTTGGGCCGACTTCAAGATCATTTATTTAAAAAAATAATGTAGCCGACATCCCCTTTTATGGGCCAACATTTCCTTCTAAGACTGTTTGCGGGCTGAGTGCTCAAGTCAAGATGAAATCAATGATGAGTTGAGCATATGCAATCATCTTCACGGGAATGGATCTGGAAATGTGCATGAGATCATGAGAAAGAACCTGAAAACCTTGTCTAGGAGGGCAGTCCCTCACACCAGCCCCTTCTATCGAAAATTGAATAGGGCTTAAAAATAAACCTTCATCTGAAACTGCTCACAAACTGTCCCTGAAAATGGAAAATCTTGTTGTTCTAGACCTGCACAAATATCTTCCTTTTTTTGTTTCACGCTGTCCCAAATCTGCAGCAATATCTGGAGGAAGAGGCTGAAACTGATGGTCTAATTCAGCCCTAAGAGAGGGCATAACAGGCTGCTCCAGATCTGCACAAAAATCTTCAACAATGTCCCCGACTTCATATGAACTTCTTCAAAAATTCCTTCAAGGGCTTGGTCTTGGACATGTTCTTCTTTATCAACCTCATTATGGACTTCTTAAAGGATTTCTTCTTGATGACAAGGTACTTGAGCTTCAAAGGAGTTTTCTTGGATATGTGCTTGTTTTTTGAGAAAGCTCGTGCAATTCCTTCATAAGATCGTCTTGCCCTTTCCTCTTGCTTTTCATAATTTCTTGCAAATGAAAACCCAAGGAGATGCATCATTTAATTTTTCCCATTGATCTTCTATGTCCATCCAAGATTTTCGAAAAACTACAAGGAAAGCACAAAATGAAGATATCTTCATCCGAGAAAGATTATAACACCTTCCACACATACTTCCTTACAGAAAGAACAAACATCTTCATAACTTCATCTTCATAAACCAAACTATGCTTAGACCATGTTGGCATCAATGACAATTTCATCACCATGTTGGCATCATTGACAATTTCATCAACACTTGCTTCCTAGCATTCAGAATATTGTGTGAGATCTATATCTTTTTTCGGGATCATTGTCTTGTCTACAGGAGGGCATTTTCAGTTGGAGCGTTTTTGCAGGGGGACCTCAACTCGCTCGGATTGTTTTCGTCTTGTATTAGGGGGTTTTCATTAGCTTCATTGTGATGTATGTTTACATCTTGTTACTTTTATGTAGATCTTGCTTTTCTTTCATGATACAACAAATCTGATATTGTTGACGTTTGCTTATGCAGGATAGGGGGGCACATTGGTCACTTGGAGCATAACATTAGTTCTAGAACTCACTCAGATCATCCAGAATTGATTGGGATGGTGGGGATCATCATCATCAAGGCATCTACAAGAATTTCCAGGTAAGTCTCTTCTCTTTCAAATCTCAATCCATTGCACCTGCTTTTCTTCAAATTTTCTGAAAAACTCCTAAATAATAAAAATCGAAAAAAATACTTAATTGAGGAACCGCTTGATCTTTGAACAAACCATTTCTGGGTTTTGTAGATCGGGAATCCCTCTCACCAAATCCTCCTCAACGCTATCCAAATTGTGACTGATTTTCCCTAGATCTGACTTTCTGATTGCTCAAACCTTAGCGCCCCTACTGAAATTTTGACTTTTCAAGATTTGACTTTTTTAGGAAATTAATCATTTGGGTTTGTAGATCAGGTCTTCCTCACTCCAGAACACCTCCAACGCTGAGCTAGTTCCATCTAGGTAGCCCTAGATCTGAAAAACTGACTTTCAGTCTCCTAGCATCCCTCATTAGATTTTGACTTTTCCAGATCTGATTTTTCCTAAAATTTTCTGACTTGGGTTTGTAGATCAGGCCATTCTGATCTCATCTCCACTTGAACGCTGAGCTGATAGTCTCCTGGTTGTCCTAGATCTGCAGATCTGCCTTTCCAAATGCTAGCGCTAGCCCTCCTTCTGTTGGTTTCCCTGTAAACTGAATCTTCCGGGCCAAACACTTTTCTGGGTCCATAAATCAGGGCATATCCCAGGTGGGTTCACTTCAACGCTGTGTAAATACTGATTTCATTACCTAAGGCTTAACAGGCACTGATATCCAAGCATAGTGCTAGCCCTCTTTTGACCTTTTTCCCCTGAAAATTGACTGCTCCTTGATGACTCAGGTAATCTGACATTGTCATATCTCTCATTGAGTCTATCCCTTTGGTACTAGACAGTCCCAACTCTGTCCTTACTCACCCTGCCTCGGTTACGTTTCTCAAGGCAGCAGTTATCTTCATCAATTGCTAGTACCTCAACCCTAGATCTAATATTACCCCTATAGGTCACTTTGGATCAACCCTCATACGACTGAAACCCTCATCCAAAGCCTTAGTCCACTTAGTATCATCTTCCATAGATCTAGAGTTTCCAATTACCTTACACCTTACATACCTCAGGCCATACTTGATTTGATCTGGTGTCTAGGTCCGATCTCTCCTGTCGGGAGTAGATCTGGGTCTCCCCCTTTGTTGTCTTGGACTTAGATAACACAAAGCGAAGACTGCCTTGATTGGCATGACAACCATCCATTTGAGAGTCTAGGCAGTCTTGGTTCCGCCTCCTTAGTTGCTTACCCCTCTACCATCCATCATGGATCCATCATACATAGGCAACTACATGGTTGGTGATAACAGTGCTCAACCGAACAACCATGAAACCCAAAAATATATGTTTTCTATTAAGTTCTGGGGAAAAATACTCCCAGTTTTTTCCATGGTTACAATGAAGAAGACTTGCTTCTTTATAGGCCCCAAAGGATCTCCTAAAATAATAAAAAAGAAATAAATAAAACAACAAAATAAAGTGAATCTTAGATCCACTTTTTTCTCCCTAAAGGAATACATGACCAAACTTTATTAAAGTGACTCCTCCATAAGAGGTGGCTCCAAACTCCACTTTATTAACATGACTCCTACCTTAATTAAAAGTTTAAACTCCACTTAACTAACCGCTGAGTGTCAATATAACCAAACGCGCCCACGTTTCTTCAATTAGCTGCCAAATAGGAGATATTGGGTTAACAACTGGCTATTCTTTTCAACCACTCCCGAATCTTTGCGCTAAAATGGAGATGCTGCTAAGAGTTCCACGTAAACAATGCCTTAAGCAACTGGAAACTGATGAAATTGAAACCAGATTCCTTTAGAAAACTCGAGTTTAGAGTTTCTAGAACACCAAGTTCAAACTCAGCATTATTACTGCCGAGCTTAACATGACAAAAACTCATGCTTGGCTTCTAAATAACTCATAGCGCGACATTCATTAACTGCCAAATAGAATGTGGATGGAAGTTCCACGACTTCACTATTTGGCTGCTAAAGAAAAAGCTTGCAATCTTTGATCGAAATTTAGCTTCAATCATGTGCTTCGGCCGATGGAAATCTACAAGTCATTGTGTTATCACCAACCTTGTAGTTGCTTATGTGAGGTGGATCCAGGATGGATGGTAGAGGGACAAGCAACTAAGGAGGTGGAACCAAGACTGCCTAGACTCCTAGATGGATGGTTGTAACGCCAATCAAGGCAGCCTTTACTTTATGTTATCTTAGCCCAAGACAACAAAGGGGGAGACTCAGATTTTCTCTCGATAGGAGAGATCAGACCTAGACACCAGATCATATCAATTAGACTTGAGGTATGTAAGGTGTAAGGTAATTGGAGACCTTAGATCTATGGAAGGTGTAACTTAAGTGTGCCAAGGCTTTGGAAAAGGGTTTTAGTCAAATGAGTGTTGATCCAAAGTGGAACAAAGGTGACCTAAGGGGGTAAATATTCGATCTAGGGTTGAGGTACTAGCAACTGATGAAGATATCCGCTTCCTTGGGATACGTGACCAATGCAGGGAGGGTGTTATCCACTAATTTTGCACTTCGTGAATTTTTCAGTGAGCCGCCAGAGCATTGAACAAGTACACTTGTTCGTGATCAGAATTCAGAAGTTCGCCAGCCTTTTCGTGGGACTCTGTTCGAAACTTTTTGTAAATTACATGTTCATACCCCCTTGGGGAGATTGTAAAAAATGTTTTAGCATTTAATTTTTTATAAAGGGCTCGGCTTCCCGGACTTGGGCATTAAGCCGACTAGCCCAGAGTGTTTTTTCCCTTGGTTATTATTGGTTGTTGAACAAACGACCAATAATTTCTAAGTTTTTCACTCGCTCCTCCAAAGCTAGGGTAGTTGTCTTATTGTTTCGGCCTTGGGAGGTTATTAGAGCCTTCATGTCACTATTTTTTGTCATGCTAGGCATTTCGATTGAGTCGTATGAACATGTACTAGGTCCCCCTAAAGTTTCATTGGATTCTGAGAAAAATAAATTTTTCCGTATTTTACGCCATTTTTTAATGGTTTAAATGAAAAATTTCATAATGTAATAAAAGAGTGATTCGGAGTCCGTTTTCGGCATGGTTGGGCTCATTTTCAAGACCTGAGCAGCATCTTCACCCTAGGGGTCACTTTCACCTCACTCGGTCAACCAGAGCACCCCGTAAGGTAGTATTTGGCTAAAAGAGCTTTAGAATAGCATTTTAATGCTAAAAGTGGACACAATGCACTTAGTCAAAATATTTAAAAAAGTCGAAAGTCATTATTTTTTGAGTGGAAAGTGACTTGGCATGATGTCACTATGAGTAATGCGTTCCTTTTAAGTGAAATGGCACTTAATACTTTGGTTTAAAATTGGAGTTGGATTAATATGAAAAGAGGGTGACGTGACTATGGTGGATGGGGTCACACTAGCATGAAGTAACGAATAGGAATGGGAATGTGTGGTCCCCTATCCACTACACATAACTTAAACCTTGGCATATTATTCCATTTACTATTAGTAATGCTGCGAATTGTTAAAAGAGGAAGGGTGACGTGAGCGAGGATGAAGCTCACGCTAGGGTGTATAGTGGGCCCCCTCCACAACTCATTCTAAACTTTGCATTGTTTTAAAACCATGATATAACTCCAATACGTGAAGCATGGAACTCGCATGTGGATGGTGGAATAGATTGTGGTGACGTCAACCAGTTATGAGCTGTCGGACGGTTCGTGAAGGAGATGGAGCTCACACTGATAGGTAGGTGGGCGAATTCCTTGGTTTGTGGCCACTTCATGGGCTTGGGTCCCATTGTACACAGGTTGCTTTCATTATAACTCAAAGTCGTTTCATTTTGGATGCCGATTTGATTGGATGTGTTGGCAGTTCAGTCTTAGTTCAACATTCACTTTAGCTCAGTTCAAGCTTACTTAACTGAGCTTGATCCCTGGTTCATTAAAGGCCCTTGGGGCTTGGTTTTTTGTATAAATAGAGGCTCTTTGAGCCCTATTAGCATGGAACTTTGTAGCAGAGTTACTCTAAGAAAATTGTATCAAGCATTTGCTTTGAATTGTTAATAAAGGTTCGACTTTGGAGGTCTATGAGCTCTTGCATGTGGTAGCTTTCTAAATGGTTGAGGTGATATTGTCTTTAACCCCTATTTCTTTAATACTTGCATGAGATCAATTGTTTTGTTAGCTCAAGAAGGCCATTGTTGGCACGGTAGAATAATCATTTGTAGTTTCAATTTGATTGTTTATGCGAAGTAGATTAGTATCTTGATGGACATGAGTAATCAGTATATACGTAATGTTGATCTTGATTAAATTTTCTTAGCATACTAGCATGCTATTTTGATCTCACGTTTGTATTGAGTTGTGGTGTGTTATTAGGCTTCACAGGTTGAAGAAGGGTGTGAAGCTCAGCTGCTTCTATCCCAGGCTTCAAGCAACCAATTTTTGTTTAACACTTTGTGATTGCAGGACCTCCAGGGATCGTCTTCTTTAAGTACAAAAAGAAAGCTGGGAGTCTATCTCTATCTCTTGTGTTCCATCCACAAGAAGCTTTCCTTTGGTTACCAGTTACTTTAGGAAGCCCTGGTCTACTTTTTCTATCCTTTGGCTTCCCTCCCATTGCCTTGTTTGGCTTGCTTTTCCTGTTTCCTCTTTGCTGCCCTCTTTCCCTCTTTCTTCACTTAAGTTTGCAGCCATCTTTCATTCTTGTTGCAGCCCTCTTTTACCCTTTTGGGCAACCTTCTTTTTGCCTTTCCTCTCTCCCATTTCATAGCCTTTTCTCATCTCCCTTTCCTCCATTTTCACCGTAGAAGTTTCTCCTTTTGTAAGAGTTAGTTTGTAGTTTTATTTCTTTTAATTTTTTGATTAAGACATAATGTTTCAAGTGTTTAAAGCTCTTACTTTCAGGAAAACTCAAGAAAAGTCCAAAGGCTAAAGGCAAGCAAGGAAGCAAGCAAAGAGCAAAAAAGACAAAATATTTCCCTCTTCTTTTCCTCCCTTTCTCACCTTGGTCTTTCAGGAGAAGGAAAAAACAAAGCCAACGAAAGCATTGGAAAAAAGATAATAAAAAGCAAGTGGGATAAAGGCTCCCACACCCATCTTCCCCCATTTGGGGAAAGCTTGTATCGTCTCTTGTATTTTCATGTTTTGCATAATAATTTGCTAGAGTAGAGTAGGAAGGATTAGTTTCATTATTTAGAAGTTTGCTTTCATAAAAGTCGAAAAAAGAAAAGTTTCCTGTTTCATTGCTTAGTCAGTTCAAGTTTTGTTTACTTTCTTTTGACATACTATTGCAAAACTTGAAAAGAACCAAAATCTCTTGAATCTCACTGTAAGGTGGATCAAGAGTGCTCTCTATCAGAGAGTTTGTCTAATTTTTCAATTTTTTTTTATATACTTTGCTTTTTTAACTTTAATAAATTTTTAAGTCTCTTGAACTTGCCGGAATCCAAGTCAAGAGCACTCTCTGTCGGAGAGCATATTAATTTTTGCATCATCCTTGCACTTAGGCATATAGAAAGATAAGACTCTTGAACTTTTGTCATAAGACAAAGTCAAGAGCGCTCTCTGTTGGAGGGTTTTAACAATGTTATCGGAACCGGACTGGTCATCGAACCGACGAAGCCCAAAATGTGAACCGGACCGGAACCGACAAAAAATCGGGTAAAAAACCGGCTGACTAAAAAATACATAAAATATTCATATTTTGTAAAAAACATATATATTCATGTGCATACATATGAATCCAAACTATTAATACAGAAATATGCAAAGTTTCTCATATATATAGCAAATATGGGTGCAAATATCCAAAGTAGCACCTAGTGCAATACATCTCCAAGGTTCTGAACCAAAGTACATTAACAAAGAGGCTCCAAAGTACATCATCAAAGTTTTATTTTCTGGTTTTAAAAAAAAAAATTGAGTTTCGTGAGTCCCCAGTCTAGACCGGCTGGTTCCATACCCGGTTTGGCAAAAAATCTGGTTTTGTGATTTTTTTTTGCTGACCGGACCGGCCAACCCTGTAAACTGGTCAGACTGGCCGGTTCTGCCGGTGCTGGTCCAGTTCCGATAACACTGGATTTTAATTAACTTTTTTTAATAAAATCTTTCAACTCACATTCCCCTCTAATTAATTTACTTCATTGATATCCTTCAACTAGTATGCTTTGCCGACTTTCAAAGTTGGGCTCGTACTCAGAACGGTGAACGGACTTGCTAAGTTCGCAATAATAACATAATAAAATTTTTATCCATAACCAACGCACCGACGTTGTAGAAAGTATTCAAGTCTATTCTCAGTAAGGGTGTCGGAACTCCTCGTTGTCTTAGGGTCACGACTAGCTGGTCAATCCTCCAGGACACCAGCCCGAGATACTGGATGGGCTGACATGTCTAGAACGAAATGATTTTGAACACTTTCCCTGTTGGTCTTTGATACCTACTTCGTTTCAAAGCCATAATAAACAAGACCACTAAAATCTTTAAAACGTACCAAGAACACTCGCATAACATATCCAGTAGCTTTATTTCAAGAGTTGTTGTTATTTCTTTAAGTATTGCAGAGCTTCGACTCCATAAGGCACTGGTTTATTATTTTATGCATTATTATTGATCTGGATTGTTGTCCGTCGATTGCACACCAGCAGCAAAAATCTTCCGAAAGCTGTCTCCTCACTTAGGAAAGTGGGAGAGGTGTGACATTGGGGGCAAGCACAGAGCTAGGTATTGTCACCCACTCCTAGCTCCTCCGTTTAGGCTAACTCGTAACGAAGCCAAGGGGGGTAGTCCCTAACAAAGAGTTTTCTAAGGCTCAATGTGGTTAAAGTGTTTTAATTGGTTACGGATGCGGATGGATGTTGTTTAGGAGTTATTGTAATTAGAGGTGTTTATTTATTATGGGTATGACACATAAATCAAAAGCAATCCACGTTGCTAGCAAGAGATTAAAAGATAAGAATGATTCCAGACTTAGTTAATTATGCATTCACAGATAGAAATTATAACAGGCCACAGACAATTGATCAAAATAAAATAATTATGCAGATTAAAAAGGACCAGTGCCTTATGGAGTCAAAATACTGAAATGCGCAAAGAATTAAATAACAAGTCTAGAAATCAAACTAGTGAATATTAGGTTGTGCAAGTGCTTTTGGTAGATTTTAAGAATTTTGAGTGCTCTTGATTAGGGTGTCAACGAGGGTTTGTCAAAAAAGTCGAGAGAATATTCCAAGTTCAATCCGTTGAAGACATGTCGGGCCCGCCCAGTATCCCAGGCTAGTATCGCAGAGATCAATACCCGCTGGCTGAGAAGCTTAGACAACGGGGGTTTCGGCGCCTCTACTAAGAAGTACTTTAGAAAATTTCCTACAACGCTGGTGCGTTGGTCACGGAGTTTTAAATTTTATTAAGTTATTCTTGGAAAATTAGAGATCCAGTGCCGTTTCTGGGTACTCCGATTTTGAGGTTGGTCAGAGCATACTTCGGCAAGGCGAGAACGAAGTTAATTAATTAGGGGGTGTGCGTTGCAAATTTTATTAAATTAATTGATTAAGACTCTCCGACAGAGAGCGCTCTTGACCCTGTCTTATGACAGTGGTTCAAGAGACTTAGCTAATCTAGAATGCTTAATGCAAGGATGTGCAATTCTAAGTATGCTCTCCGATAGAGAGTGCTCTTGACTTGTGTTACTGCAAGTTCAAGAGACTTAATTAATTTGTTAAAATTAAAAGAAACACAAAGATCAAAACCACCCAAGAGTCTCTTTCAGGCTGTTTAGGGCCCTAATTGGGAAAGCAAGGGGGTAAGCAAAACTCTATCAAGAAAATAAAGAAGCACTGCATTAACCAAGTAAATAATCAGAGAGACATTTTACTTCACTTTTCAAGGATGATAAACTAATCAAACAAATTTTTTCTTTTTTGATAACTTTGATGCAAGCTAAAATGAAATCAAACCTAATCTAACATGAGAACAGATTGCATAAGAGGAAACTAGCAAGAATATACTAATGAAATCAAATCTAACTAACCTTTTTAACAAATTGAAACTGATTACCCTATGCTACTTTCACCATTTATTTATCTTGTAGGTATAAAGTAAATTGAAAAAATTGGAATATGGACAATGGTGATACAAGCTTCCCCCAAATGGGGAAGTGGGGTGTGGGAGCCTTAATCCCACTTGCTCTTTTATTAATTCTTTACAATCCCTTTCTTTTGATGTTTTTTTGCCTCTTTTTCTATCCTTGGAAGGCTTCCAGATTGAGCTGAGAAAGGGGAATGAAGAAAGGGGGATAATGAGTCTTTTTTAAGCCTTGAATCTTCAAATTTTCGCTAGCACTTCCACTGTACCTGTTTTTGCCCACCTATTTCGACTAGGTGGCAACTCCATGTACATGAAGATGTACATAATTGAATAAGTTGGACCTTGGAAAAATCTGAGGGTTTTTCACTTCTGCGGGGCTATTGCCCCTTTGTAAAACGAAATGTCCGCTCCCCTGCGTGGGAAAATCAATGTAATTATATGTACTAGTATGGGTCATATGATATGGATGCCACACCATGGAACTGGTTGTTAGGGAAGTCCCCTCATCGAGTGTTTTTTCCCTTTCCAA
>LPNX010686859.1:200376-261939 GCA_001517045.1 Pseudotsuga menziesii
AGGTTCTATTTTTCCTAGGGAATTAATTAATTTCCCTAAGTAAAAAATTCACATTATTTGATTTTGAAGGAAAAAATCAAATAATGCCATGGTAATTTTGTTTGGGGGTTGTTAAGCCTAGGAAAATTTATTCCAAATTTTTCCACCCCCCATGGCCAAGATATTAATTTTTGAAATTATTTGTAATTTTTCCTAAGTTAAAAATTGGGAAATTTTAAAATTTAATTTTAAAAAATTAAATAAAAGTGAATTTTGTATTTTATCCTAAGTCAAAAGGATGAATTTTTTGGAGTGGCTAAAGTCTAAGCCTAAGGTTATGTGAATGGCCAAAGCCCTCACTAAGGAGGCGTCACATACATTAAAAGGTGGGGCGCTAATGTAATATGGAGGGGGCGTCATTTAATAAAAGGCCACCAAATATGGAGGACGCCCACATTAAAAGAAGAGGGCGCTAGCCACTAAAAAGGGCCCACACTACATTTAGAGGGGGCGCTAGCCCAATAGAGAGGCGCTACATCTATTTAGAGGGCGCTATCTTTGGAGGTAGGGCGCCATTTTTAAAAGTCAAGGCTAAATCTAGAGGAGGGCGCCTACTTGGGCCCACGTTTTTGCCTAAAAGCAAGATCTAGGGTGATCATTAAGTCAAAAACCTAGATCTAAGGGTTAATATTGCTGAGACATGGATCAAGCTTCTAAGCCATTGATCAAGAATTAATCTAAGGGTGGAGAATGGTTGAGAGAAATGTAAAGTCAAATACCTAGATCTAGTGGTGGAGATTTGATCTAGATCTAGATCCAATCTCAACCATTGATCTTCAAGGGGTTGGGGTCTTCCTCAGCTATATAATGAAGGTTTCACTCCCTCATTTCTCATGCTCTCTCATGCTATTGTTATGCTGCTGGAATATTTCTCCACTATTCTCTCAAGGTATTGTGCTATTGTAATCTTCTTGCCCTAGTTGGGCCATTTAATCAAGTAAATCTTTGGAGGAAGTCTTGGTGTCTACATTCCATTTTTCTTTGTGAGGTAACCTGTGGTTTATTTATTTGATTTGTACTTGTATTTACTTAGATAGCTCTCCACAAAGTATTTTGTGGAGAGACTTGTAGATAGAAGTATTTCTATCTACATTTGTGAGTAGATTAGTAAAATTTTATAAAGTATTTTGTAGAATTTATTATTGTGTTCACCTCTTGGTTTACATTGTGCAGCTCTTATAAGTTTATTTGCAGGGAACTAAAGCAAATGAGCATTTTCCATTGGTTTAAAAACTCAGATTTCATTTTCGCACTTTTGGAAAAAATGGTTTTAAAACTCAGTTTTTATCACTGTATAGTGATCAAAATCTTGGATTTAAAGCCCCAACCCTTAGTATATCAGTATAGGCTTTAAATTCTGCTATTTGTATATTGTTTTCACTTTAAAAAACAGTCATTTCCAGCCTATATTTATCTACACTTTGAGTTTAATCGTGGTATTCCTCGTCTGACATCAAGCAATTGAGATCAGAACGCGAAGCGCTCAAAGCTGTTATAAATATTTGTCTGTCATTTAGTCTGCATAACAGTTTCCAGCCATTTATATTTCTGTTTTCATTTTCGCACTTTCTGTTACAAGGGTTTTAAAACTCAGTTTTTATCACTGTATAGTGATAAAAAACCTTGGTTTTAAGACCCCAATCCTTAGTATATTAGTTAAAGGCTGTAAATCTACTGTTTTAGCATCATTTAGATGGATGGAAACTCAGTTTTCAGCCCTCTGAACTTCATATTTCTGTTATATGTTCACTCAGATTTTTTACTGTAATATAGTGATTTTTTGGTACTAACCTTGTCTAACAATTTTTTTGAGTTTTCTGTAATTTCCAGCAAGTAAAAGCTTACTGGTTTGTGACAGGTTTTTCACAGGTGAAGGGGAGGTGCTGCCCGAATAGGCCCAAAATACCTCAACCTTCAACCGGTTCCAAAAGGGGTTCAAACCCTCAACTCTTCTTCTTCTGTTTTCTGATAGTTGTAAACCCCAATGAGAAGTTCTCTTGGGGTATTCTAAAGTTTTTGTAAAGCATTTGTAATCTGTAAATAGATTAGGAAGTAAAGTAGATCAATAGTTCTATTTCCATTTACCCACCTATCTTTGTGACAGACTACCATCTCTGTCACAAAGATTGAAGTGAGGTTAGTTTACTGTTTTATTCAGTTGCATTTAGTCTACTGTTTTATTTAATTTACTGTTTTATTCATTCACCTACCTATCTCTGTGATAGACCACCATCTCTATCACAGAGATTGTTGTGCGGTTAAGTATTACTCTAGCTAGTTACAGTTTCTTTCAAGTTCAGTTTTTTTTAATTTTTCTGTTAAAAGAAGTAATCATACAACTCACCCATCCTGTGTATCCTCTATCCACTTGTCATCTCCCTTTAGGGTCTTCAAGTTGGATATGAAAAGCAGGAGAAGTGGGGGCTTAGGTATTTAAAGCAACATTTTATTTTCCTGCTACAATCTTCAACACATTTTATTTTCAGTCCAAGATCGAATACCAGCACCTCCCATAAGGGACATCGCTTGGTGATCTTGTTGATAACTTAAAATTTACATTGCATCTTAATCACCCATATTAAAATTAACCCTTAAAATTGACCAACAAAAACTTCAACATTTCCTGCTCCTCTACTCGGTTATCACCCTTCGGGGTACTCACGAGATACGACAGGGGATAGAGAAGTCCTAGTTTAATAGGCATCCACCTAGTAATTTTTCTGTTAATTAAAAACAGTGACCTTGGAGGCGACAAGGGGTAGTAGACCGAGGGGGGTCTCTAGGTGCTTTGACGTCCTCTTTGTTGAGCACCAGGCCATTGGGGTTTGACCTGTGAGCTACGGGTGGGCTTTGCTCCCACTTTGTTGAGCGCAACAGCACTCCCTCTTTGACTGGAGAAGTACTAGATCGGGGCAGTCACACCACTGGTTCTAAAACATAATCAAAGATTCCAACTCTAATAAAATTTATTAAAATTTACCAAGAGACATTGCAAAACGTCCTACAAACATTGGTCCATTTTTATCTTTGCCTTGCTGTTCAAGGATTTACTACAAGCACTTTCACTCTTATTTTATTTGCAAGCTTTTCACTTTTCAATTACAAGTATTTACTTTCAGCTTTGCAATTGTTCATGTGGTGAATGCTTAACCTTCATTAACTGCTTCAAGTAATTTAACTTAAAGTCTTTCCTTTTTAATTTACTGTTGAGCACTTTTCTGCTATCTTGTAAATCTTGTTCATTTGTTTATATTGATAAATCATCTATATATTGCTTAATATCTTGATTCATTATTTATTTGCTCATTTATTTCGTTGTACAACACCTAAGCTGTAGTTTAATTATAACTTAAATCTCAAATTCATTTGTAAGTTTATAAAGTTGTAATCCACCTTTAGACTCCATTTGTAATAGGCACTGGTCTTTATTTATCTCAAGGTGTGCTTGTCATTAAAGGAAATCTGTGCACTTACATGCTGCTTGTCATTCCTTAGATATTATAAAGTCTTAGCCTTAATCTAAATAAAAGATCCCTTTAGTTAAGCTGTAATTAACTAATAAAACTGGAACTTAGTCTTTCCGTAGGGACTACCCCCCTTGGCTCTGTTGGGATCTTGCCTAAACGGAGGAGTTGTGGATTGTGGTGACAGTGGTCTCCAGCTCTCACTTGCCCCCAAGGACACACATAGCAGGTTGTGACTTTCCTGTGTCTTAAAGTGTGAATTAGGCGGCAACACCTGTCACAAAAATAAAAAATCAGCAAGCTAACAATACTAAAAAGTGATAGGAAAGACAATGCAAACAAAAAAAAAATTTGGAAATTTTTTTTGTACTTAGTATAATTTTGAAAATTTTGCATGGAAAGTACAAACTTCTTACGAGATCTAATGAATAATACTAGATCTAACAAAGCTGAAAGAAGACAGATCTAAATATAAGCAATGAAAGAGTGGATCTACTTCTTAAGCAATGCAAAACAAAAAGGAAAGGGTAAAGAAGAAGGGGTTCTTGTGGATGGAACACAAGAGCGGAAGAGAAGTTTTCAGCTTTCTTTCGTAAGAGAAGAATATGATCTGTGTAGGTCCTGCAATCACAAAGTGTTAACAAAAGGGTTGCTTGAAGCTTGGGCTAGATGTAGCTGAACTCACACTGTTCTTCAACCTGTGAAACCTAATAACACCAAAACTCAAACACAAAGTGAGATCAAATCATATGAAAGTATGTTAAAAAAATTAAATCAGGATCAACACTACGTATTACTGACTACTCATGTTCATCAAGATTTTAATTTACTTTGCATAAATAATCAACTTGAAACATCAAATGACTATTCTACCGTGCCAACAGTGGCCCTCTTGAGCTTTAACAAAATAAAATTGATCTCATTCAAAGTATTTAAAAGCAAAGGGTTAGAACACCTCAACCATGAAATGTATACCATATGCAAGAGCTCATAGACCTCCAAAGTCGAAATTCTTATTAAAAATTCAAAGCAAAGCCTAATACAATTTCTACAGAGTAACTCTGCCACAAAAGTTCCACCTTGATAGAGCTAAAGAAGCCTCTATTTATACAATGAGAGAAGACTAAAACCCTAAAACCAAACTAAGAGTAACACCGGAGTAATTGAATGAGCTCGGCATGATGATTTGGAGTTGAACTGAGCTGCAACTAAGTTGTAATTGAGTGCTGGAGTAATGAGGGGGGGTGAGGTGGCTCATCCTCCCTCGTAATAATCACCCAACCAATAGATAACCCACACTTCAACCAAAAACGGATTTGACCAAAGAGGGCAAATTTCTGACTGATAGTTCAACTGCTACACTTCTATACTTGATCTGAAACTGACCGATATTGATTGGAATCATCATAAATGCTCCGTGCCATGTCATTTAGCCTTTTATTTCGCTGAATTTGGATTAATTTGGAGAGATTTGGATTTTCTCGAAAATAATCTTTTTATTAATTAATCAATATTTTTCTCAAAACTGACTCTTTCGAGAAAATATGCGTTATGTGGCCGAATGATGATTTGAAAGTTGGATCCGGCTGGCTGGCTGATCATGAATGATTTTTGGGTTAAGGTTAGAGCCTTCAATCACTGAATTTGGGCTTCGGATGATCGACTTATTACAAATTCAATTTTTCCATTTAAATTATGGAAAAATTTAATTAAAAACTTAGGGAAAATTAAAAAATTAAAAAAATATAAAAAATAAAAATTTTGACGCATCCGGTATAATTTTTTCGGAATTTTTTCTGAGGGTCCTAGTGACTTAGGACATGACCATGCTCTATTCTAATAATGTCTAGTGGGTTTATATATACTCAGTTGGGCCCTAATAACACCCCAAGGCCCATAATTTAAAATCGGGCATTCCAGCTTTGGAGGAAGTGGGAGAAAACTTCGTCAATTATACTCGGCTATAGGCAAAGTGTTGATGTAATTGTAACTTCGGAATGTATTCATCCGTATATATTATGTATTGTACCTCGATGTTTATTCTGGGATGTGTATGTAATGTATTTGAGTCATTTCATACCCCGATGTTTATTCCGGGAAGTTTCTATAATATAAAAGTCATGTCAAGTCATTGTGGGTAACCCTCCTACTGGTCAAGTGTTAAAATCCTCGCAGTTGTGGGGCCCTTGGGTTATTAGACTATCCTAGAGAAGTCGACCCTAGGTGAGTCATTGTAAGTCGGGGCAATAGTCTCCACCACTGTGTTAAGGATAAACCTCCTTGTTGGTCGGAGGAGGCAAAGTCTCCACAACTTGTGGGGCACTAGGGTTATTAGACACTCCTAGAGATGTCGGCTCTAGTAAGTAATTGTTAAGTGAGGCCGACATGTTGGAGTGGGTTTCAAGTGAACGAAAGAATATAAATAGAGAGTGAGTCTCTCTATTTATCACACACTCACTCACTCATTGGGGCGCATGAGTGAGAGGAGAAGTTGCTGGGACAAGAGAGAGACTACTGCGGTCGGGAGACCATCTTTATGTTTTTGGATTTTACTTTTGGTGCTGATTCTATCTCTGAGGAAGTTGCGGGGTTTTCTCCTTTATGGTTTCCTCGAGGAAAATTCTTTGTGTCTCTTGTCTCTTGTGTTTTATTGCTGTGCATGTTATTCTCTCAGTTAAAGATCCTAAGATCATTATGCTAGCTTGAATGATAAAAATCTAACATGGTATCAGAGCTAACCTGAGAAGAAGACATTGTACAGCTACAGAAGCTAGGGCTTCTTACTTTTTGGGTCCCTCTCAGCAATCTATTAGCAAAAGTATGCTAGGCTGACTCTCCATTGAAGGGCGCATCTTTCTGTTGAAGCAGAATTTGATTCCGAGCATTTTCAGTTTTGGTGCGGAAAATTAGGGCTTCTTGCAGAAGAGGAATTTTTGAGTGAGCCCTGTTACCAACTTTTTGTACCATAGTTGGGTTACCTGAGGAGTCGTCGGTTGACAGACATGTTCAATGTCTGATTCCAGTGTATCAGTTGATCCGTTTTCATGTCTAGCAAATGTTGCCTAGTTAGTTTTTCATTTGAATAATTTTGACCATGGCCTTGTAGGGTTTGTAATAAAATGTGCTAGTAGAGTATTTTGAGTGGTTCGGTCTCCTAAGTCGTAGAATCTCAACTAAGGTATTCCAGGGAGTTTTTTACCCTTGACAATTATGCTTTGCCTATAGGCGAGTATAATTGACGAGGTTTTCTCCTGCTTCCTCCAAAGCTGGAATGCCCGATTTTGAATTCTGGGCCTTGGAGGGTTATTAGAGCCCAACTCAGTGTTATAAACCTACTAGGCATTGTTAGAGTAGAGCATGGTCTTGTCCTAAGTCAATAGGACCTTTAAAGTTTTTCGAATTTTTTCTTCTTCGAACGGGTTAAAAATTATTTTTTTAAATTTTTTAAATTTTAAATTATTTTCCTAAGTTTTTTAATTAATTTTTCCCTAAATTAAATAGAAAAATCCCGTTTATAATAAGTCCGCCATCCGGACCCCGAATTCAGTGATTGAAGGCTCTAACCTTAAGCCAAAAATCATTCTTGATCAGCCAACTAGTCAGATCCAACTTTCAAATCATCAATCGGACACATAATGCACATTTTCTCAAAAAAATCATTTTTGGGGAAAAAATGGAGTTTTTATTAAAAAAGATTATTTTGGAGAAAATTAAAACTCTCCAAATTAATCCAAATTCAGCGAAATAAAAGGCTAAATGACATCTCATTGGGCATTTATGATGATTGGAGTTATCATAACTTAGCTTCAGTCAGCATTCAGTGAGCAATAAAGTTATATTCAGTTAACAGGTTTGTCATCTCCAGCTAAACTCTTGAATTTGATGAGATGGAGAGCACTCATTGGTTTGATGATTTGATTGAGGTAAAGACTGAAGATTACACTGGCAATGGCTCCCCTAGACCTAGCAGCAGCACTCCTTACCTAGCCCATGCCTCTCATCAGATGGTTCACGCCCCTCTTCCTCATGAGGGCGTCATCCACACGTGTTGCTCCTTCTGTGGCTTGTTTTCCAGTGCTGAGGGTTGGAATGGGGGCGCCTTGCCTAGGTGGAAGCCTCCCCTCATTCCCAGCTCATCTTCTTTAGGTCTGCTCTCTGAGTGGTGGCCAGTCTGGTTAGGTCTGGTTTTTTGGTTTTAGGGTTTTGGGTTCTTCATTCATTGTATAAATAGAGGCTTCTTTAGCTCTATTCGGGTGGATCTCTTGATTGTAAACTTACTTTGTAAGATTTTGTAATGGCTTATGCTCATCTTCTGGAATAAAATCAAGACTTTGGAGGTCCATGCAGTAGTACTTGTGGTGAATGAATTTGTGAGGTGATTTTTGTCCATCTATTTTATTTGCAATACTCATATATGATATAATCAATTAGTTTTAGAAGTCTACTCTTTAGAACGTAAAATCTTCCATTTACAGTTGTTAAGTTGGTTGATTGTGCTATTTTATTAAAGATTTCATGAGCAAGACATATTCAGTTATATTAATGTTGATGAGTTTTTATATTTATTAGCATGCTAGTTGATTGATCTCACTGGGTTTTGTGAAGTGTTTTGATCTTTGACAGGATCTACTATGTTGGAGAAGGGTATGAGCTCGGTTGCATCTAGCTCATCTTCAAGACCACAAGTTTTTCTTTTAACATTGGTTTCTCTGCAGGATCTATAATAACTTGGATTCTTCCAAGAGGAAGGCTTTAAAGAGTCTTGTTTACTTAAAGTTCCATCTCATAAAATTTTCATAAGTTAATGTTCTTTGGTTACCGGTCACTTAAGAAGCCCTAGTTCACTTTTTTCAACCTTTAGGCTTCCTCTCCATTGCCTTGTTTGGCTTGCCTTTACTTCTTCTTCTTCGCTGCCCTCTTTTCACTTTAGTTTGCAGCTCATTTTCTTCATTTAAGACAACCTTCTTTTGCCCTAGTTTTTGGCCCTATCTTTCTCCTTTTTGGACAGCCCTTTCTTGATTGTTCGCTGCCCTCTTTTTTACTGTTTTGCAGCCTTCTTTTTGCTTTTGGACAGCCCCCTTTCTCACCTTTAGGACAACCCTCTTTCCCATCTTTTCTCTCCCATTTTCTTTGGTTTTTCTCCTCTCTCTTTCATCTTTTTTCATTGCTGGTTTTTGTCCTCTTTTTTGAGAATTTAGTTTGTAGTTTGTCTTTAAAGTCTTAACTAATGCATAACGTTTAAACTGTTTTAAGCTCTTATTTGCAGGAGGAATCAAGAAAAGCCCAAGGGCTAGAAGCAAGCAAGAGAGAAAGTAAGAAGTGCAAAAAAAACAAAAAGACAATTTCCCCTCTTCTTCCATCCCTTTCTTTCCCTGTTTTTCCAAGAAAAGGCAAAGAACAAGTCATTAAAAAATTGTAAATTAATAAAAAGCGAGTGGGATTACGGCTCCCACACCCTTCTTCCCCCATTTGGGGGAAGCCTGTATCGTCTCTCTTTCATGCTTTCCATTTTTATTGCTAATGGTAGAATAGTGTAGTATAATCATCTAATTTTAGTCAAAGCAGTGCATATTTGATTAGTTTGTTGTTCATAAAAAGTGAGTTAAAAAGTTTTATTTGATCATTCCAATCGAATGTGGCATCATTTCTCTTAGAATACTAATTGTTAGATTAGCAAGTTTTGATTCATTAATCAAGTTGATTGCTTCATATCTTAAGTTTGTATCTCTCAATAAGTAAATCAACTTTTTAAAAGTAAAAATATCTTGAATCTCACCATAAGGTGGATCAAGAGTGCTCTCTGTCGGAGAGTTTAATAAACCGTCTTCACTTTATTTTCGTGCATCATATTGTTAATCAAGTTAAATCAATAAGTAAGACTCTTGAACTTGCAGAAACACAAGTCAAGAGCACTCTCTATCGGAGAGTATCATTAGTCTTGCATAGTCCTTGCATTAGGCATCTAGATTAGATAAGACTCTTGAACCTTTGTCATAAGACAAGGTCAAGACCGCTCTCTGTCGGAGAGTTTAATTAATTGACTTAATAAAATCCTTCAACTCACACTCCCTCTAATTAATTTACTTCGTTGATCTCCTTCACCTAGTATGCTCTGCCGACTTTCGAGTTAGGCTCGTACTCAGAACGGTGAATGGACTTGCTAAGACCGCAATAACAACATAATTAAAACTTTTATCCCATAACCAACGCATCAGCGTTGTCTCGATAAAATACTCAGGTAGTGGACAAATTCCAAGTGTGGGCGCCGGGCAACCCAATCTGGACACAGTTGGTTAAGTTATTGAACACCTAGCTGTGATTCCAGACAGGTCCGTCATGTCTTCGAACGGAGCCACTGAAGGTATTTCCGGTTAGGATTTCCAGACACCTTAAGCAAGATCACCATTACAATCCTTAAAACTTACCAAGAACAATCGCACAATCTAACATTCACTTTAAATTCCAGACTTGTGTTTATTTCTTCAGCGCATGTCAGTTTCATCGACTCCATAAGACACTGGTCCTTGTTTTGTTTTGCATAATTATATGATCAATTGTCTATGGCTTAATATAATCGTTATCACTGAATGCATAATTGATGTCTAGAATCTAATTAAATATTTTAATCTCTCCTTTGCAACGTAGATTGCCTTTTTTGTCTTATGTCACATTCATAATACAGTAAAACACCTTCTAATCATAATAACTCCTAAAAAACACCCATCCGCATCCGCAACCTTCAAAAAACACCTTAACAACTTAAGAGCCTTAAAAAACTCTTTTGTAGGGACTACCCCATTAGCTTCGTTAGGAGTTAGCCTAAACGGAGGAGCTAGTAATAGGTGACAGTACCTAGCTCTGTGCTTGCCCCCAAGGTCACACCTCTCCCACTTTCTCAAGTGAGGAGACAACTTTCATTAGATTTTTGCTGCTGGTGTGCAATCGGCGGACAACAAGCCCGGCATAGGATTGCTCTCCTAATCAAAATCGAAGTTTAGAGACCTGGATCAAGATTTTTGGTTGGGTGGAAACTCCGGGAAAGTCAAACCCTAGTTTGACCCCGAGCTAGAAAAACTCTAAATACTAAAATTGCTAAGTTTTGGTACATTCGCTATATCCCGAGATTGACAAAGGCTCAGGAGCTGAAAATTGCAGAGGTCGAAGATAAAATTCCGTTGTACACTGTGTCAAAAATTTAGCCTCAGATTCGCTATATTCTGGGAGACATGATCCCTCAAAGTTAGGGTTCCAGCCTCTTCCAGAATTCATCCATAAACAGGACACCTGGGGAGAATTGCTATATCTTGAGGCTACAAAGGTCCAAATGAAATTTATGAAGATGTTACAGAAAGGGCACGGACTGTACTTTCTGTGGTCCGAGATTCAGATTTAGAAGATGAACCAGTGACACATGGCAGTCCGTACAACTACGCTGTTTTGAACAGTCCTGTAACAGGTCACCTTGGGAAAATGATCATAAGTTCCAATTGGTGAAACCAATTCTGATGAAACCTATGGTGTTGGATCAGGTACATGCGAGGCTACCTCAGTGAGAAGTTTCAGACATAGAGGAGCAGTAATTTTGGAGATACCGCAGAAATAGTAATAGACATTTCTGCAGAAGAAATTGGAAAACTAGGGCTCCCTGTTTCGGGAGCTTCACTCCACTGTTTTCAGAAAAGGAGTACATTGGACAGCTCAACTTGAAGAGATATATCTTTCTATCCAATTAGCTCTAAAAGATTTCAAGTTTCGAAAATTAGGGTTTCTCTGACAAACCCTAGATCAACCAGCTCCGGAACCAGGACGGACATCTCAAATCGGTAAGATCTAATGTTTTGCTATTTTCATTTGAGGTTCTCATTTCAAAGTGATCTATCACATCAGCTTGATGATAAGCTTGGTGAAGCTGACAACTTCCAAGCATGGAAGTATTTGATCTCTTTGAAGAAAATGAATTGGACACCTACATGAGTAGAGAGGTTCCAGTTCCACAGGGAGATGAGGCTCAAAGCCTTACACAAGAAGAACTTGGTCACGACCAAGAAGATCATTATTGATTCAATCAGGGATCAACTTGTACCACAAGTGTCTTCCCTAATGGCATCGAAGATGTTTGATTCCTTGACCAAGCTATTTGAAGGGAAGAACATAATTCGGAATATGACCGTAAGAAACCAGTTGAAGAATGTGAAGATCCAAAATGCAGAGACCATATAGTCATACTTTACGGGGTCTCTCAATTCAGAGAACAACTTGAAGCGGTAGAAGAAGAAGTGGAGAATGCAGAAGTGGTGATAACCACCTTGAATGGCCTCCCAGGATCATGGGATTCATTCATTCGAAGAATGTGTGCTAGAAGGAAGTGATTACTTTCAGCTGACTCTGGGAAGAGCACACACAAGAAGAAGCTCAACTAATAATAAGAGAAAAGAAGATGGGAGCAACTGAAGATCAAGCTCTCACCATCCAAAGAAGATCTCTCAAGCAATGAGGAATATGAAGAACTCAACTCTTGAAGAACCTCTTATTCACCTTAGCATTTGGATAAGTAACGATGCTATTATGAAGAAGACGATGAAGGTGAAGGCTCAAGAAGGAGTCTACCCACGAAAAAAATAAAGATAAGTATTCAATTGTCATTTCATGATATTGTTTTGTTATGCATTTGTATATATTTAGTTACTGTATTATGCATGATAGAATGCTTGCATTAATGACAATATACTACTAATATGCATGTGATGGGTAAGTAGCTCATGGTGCTATACAACTCTCCATTGCTACTTATCTAGAATGAAACCTCTTTGCTGACATATTGGATTAGTGCACAATCTCAATGTTGTCTTGGTAGAGATGGAAGGCATCTAGAAAAGTTTTCGTGAGATGTGGATGAATGTTGTATTGGCTAAAAGTAGTTGCATGATCATATATTTATGCATAAGAATTTGCCAGTATATTTATACATGATCATATATTTATACAAATGCATTTGACTTGTAGGAAAGATCGCATACATAATCGGCTACAAGCAAAGAAGGATGAGACTTGTTTCGAAGAACAAGTGACGACATTTCAAAATGAAAAATAATATAACGAATGCAGCGACATCATTGATGCAGAACCTTCCAAGAAGAATGATGTCTAGGATGCAGTATCGATACGTGAAGGGAAATTCGTAGTTCCATCATGCAATAGATGGAAACATCGTGGGATACAAGGCATAGACTGCGAAGAGACATTTGCAGCCACTGGAAGTGAAGTCACATGACATGCATAATCATATGTGCAAATGAAAGAAGGCCTTGTACGAGCTCAGAAGACACCCATGGGATAACACATACATGAGGAGCTTGATGAAGATCTAAACCTTTACTACAAGGTTGATAGAGGATGACAAACTCACAGATGGGTGTGAGAAGAACTTTTGAAAAAGTTTAAGATAGAGGATCTTGGTATCCAGTGTCACTCCAGTAAAGAATGTTTCAATGCATAGAGTACGGAAGACAGAGGGAGTATGATGCTTCAGAGGGAGTGACTGCAGAAGATCCTAAGGTTCGACAGGATGGATATATTACTGATGACTCTAGGCTTTACTGAGAGTAAAGTGGATTCCAACCTTTGCTTCAAGGTTGAAGGCGGAAGACCAGTGATGCTCCTGTTATGTGTCGATGCACTATTCTAGGCATGGAGGTGTGGACAAGGGAAGTATGCAGTAGAGATCCTGAAAAGGTTCAGGATGATGGACTGCAAGGCCATGACCACACCTATGAATCGAACCTGAAGCTATTGAGCAATGCTTCATCAACAAACTCTGATGATACAGATGATATAGAGAAGAAGACTTGAGCTGATAAATTGTGTCGAGAGAATACCTTCCTAGTTAAGAGGGAGTGTTGATGTAATTGTAACTTCAGAATGTATTCATCCGTATATCTTATGTATTGTACCCCGATGTTTATTCTGGGATGTGTCTGTAATGTATTTGAGTCATGTCATACCCTGATGTTTATTTCGGGAAGTTTCTATAATATAAAAGTCATGTCAAGTCATTGTGGGTAACCCTCCTATTGGTCAAGGGTTAAAGTCTCCGCAGTTGTGGGGCCCTTGGGTTATTAGACTATTCTAGAGAAGTCGACCCTGGGTGAGTCATTGTAAGTCGGGGCAATAGTCCCCACCACTGTGTTAAGGATAAACCTCCTTGTTGGTCAGAGGAGGCAAAGTCCCCACAAGTTGTGGGGCACTAGGGTTATTAGACACTCTTAGAGATTTCGGCTCTAGTAAGTAATTGCTAAGTGAGGCTGACATGTTGGAGTGGGTTTCAAGTGAATGAAAGAATATAAATAGAGAGTGAGTCTCTTTATTTATCACACACACACTCACTCATTGGGGCGCATGAGTGAGAGGAGAAGTTGTTGGGACAAGAGAGAGACTACTGCTGTGGGAGATCATCTTTATGTTTTCGGGTTTTACTTTTGGTGCTGATTCTATCTCTGAGGAAGTTGCGGGGTTTTTTCCTTTATGGTTTCCCCGAGGAAAATTCTTTGTGTCTCTTGTCTCTTGTGTTTTATTGCTGTGCATGTTATTCTCTCAGTTAAAGATCCTAAGATCATTATGCTAGCTTGAATGATAAAAATCTAACACAAAGCATAATTGTCAAGGGCAAAAAACTCCCTGGAATACCTTAGTTGAAATTCTACGTCTTAGGAGACCGAACCACTCAAAACACCCTACTAGCACATTTTATTACAAACCCCGCGGGGCCAGGGTCAAAATTATTCAAATAAAAAACTGACTAGACAAAACTGGGTAGACATAAAGACGGATCAACTGATACACTGGAATCAAACATTTATCATGTTTGTCAACTGGCGGCTCCTCAAGTAATCCAACTATGGTACAAATAAGTGGATAACATGGACCATTTGTCTTTGACTTATTTTTACAAGTTCTTGATATATTGTTAATCTTTTAATCTAGTACAACAACATGGATTGCCTTTGGCTTGTGTTCGAATTTTCATAATTATAATCATCTTTCATCATAATAACTCCTAAACAACACCCATCCGTATCATTCAAACATTAAAACTTAACTTAAACACATTGAACCATAGAAACTTTTTGTCAGGGACTACCCCCTTTGGCTTTGTTAGGAGTTAGCCTAAATGGAGGAGCTAGGAGTAGGTGACAGTACCTAGCTCTGTGCTTTCCCGCAAGGTCACACCTCTCCCACTTTCCTAAGTGAGGAGACAACTTTCAGAAGATTTCTGCTGTTGGTGTGCAATCGGCGGACAACAGAGGGCAACGACAGTGTTGAGGCTATCTAGTACTGATGGATAGACTCGATGATAGATGTGACAATATCAGAGATCTCGAGTCATCAGGAAAAAATCAGATTGCAAGGAAAAGTGGCCAAAGAGGGGCTAGCGCTAGGGTTGCAGATTAGTGCCTGTTGGACCTAGGGTAATGGAGTCAATATCTGCCTAGCGTGGGAGTGGACCCACCTGGGAAATACCCTGATCTATGGATTTAGAAAGTTATTTGGCCGAAAAATTCAGTCTACAGGGGAAACCAGTAGTGAGGTGGCTAGCGCTAGGGTTTGGAGAGGCAGATCCTTAGATCTAGGAAAATTCAGAGACCATCAGCTCAGTGTTGGAGGGGAGATGGGATGGGGATGACCTGATCTACAAACCCAAGTTGAAAAAATGTCGGAAAAATCAGATCTGGGAAAAAGTCAGAAAAATGATAAGAAATGCTAGGATCTCGGAAGACAGTTTCTCAGATCTAGGGCCACTTGTTAGCCTTTAGCTCAATGTTGGAGGTGATTTGGAATGAGGAGGACCCGATCTACAAACCCAAGTTGTTATTTTTCCGGAAAAATCAGATCTCTGAAAAAGTAAAAAATTCAATGCGGGGCGCTAGGGTTTGAGAAGGCAATTTCTCAGATCTAGGGCAAACCAGGTAGAATTAGCTCAACGTTAGGGGTGAATTGGTGAGAGGGAGGCCCGATCTACAAAACCCAGCAGTGGTTTGTCTAGAGATTGAGCGGTTTATTTTTTAGTATTTTTGGTGCTTTTTATTATTTATGGATTCTTTAGAAAAATGAAGAACAGCATGTGTCAATGGTTTGAGATCCGGAAGAAAAGAACTAACCTGTAGATCTTATCTAGAAATCCTTGTAGATGCTTTGAAGGTGATGATACCTGCTATCCCGATCAATTTGAGAAGACCTATGTGATTTGTAAGCCCAACGTTTTGCTCCAAGTGACCAATGCGCCCTCTCTCGTGCCAAGCAAACGTCAACAATATCAGATTTGTCGTATCACGAAAGAAAAGCAAGATCTACAGAAAAGTAACAAGATGTAATCATTGATCACAATGAAACTAATGAAAACCCCTTGATACAAGACGAAACCAATCCAAGTGAGTTGAGGATCCCTTGCAAAAACGCCCAAGATGAAGTCGCCCTCCTGTAGACAAGACAAAGATCCCGAAAAATATATAGATCTTGTTATCCACTTATTTGTACCATAGTTGGATTACCTTAGGAGCCGCCAGTAGACAAACATTACAAATGTTTGATTCCAGTGTATCAGATGATTCGCCTTTATGTCTAGCCAGTTTTGGCTAGTCAGTTTTTTGTTTGAATAATTATGACCATGGCCCCGCGGGGTTTGTAATAAAATGTGCTAGTAGGGTGTTTTGAATGGTTCGGTCTCCTAAGACGTAGAATTTCAACTAAGGTATTCCAGGGAGTTTTTTTTCCCTTGGCAATTATGCTTTGCCTATAGCTGAGTATAATTGACGAGGTTTTTTCTCGCTTCCTCCAAAGCTGGAATGTCCGATTTTGAATTCTGGGCCTTGGGGGGTTATTAGAGCCCAACTGAGTATATATAAATCTACTAGACATTGTTAGAATAGACTATGGTCATGTCTTAAGTCACTAGGACCCTCAGAAAAAATTTCGAAATTTTTTTACCGGACGCGTCAAAATTTTTATTTTTTATTTTTTTCTAAGTTTTTAATTAAATTTTTCCATAATTTAAATGGAAAAATTCAATTTGTAATAAGTTAGTCATCCAGAACCCGAATTTAGTGTTTGAAGGCTCTAACCTTAAGCCAAAAATCATTCTTGATCAGCCAACCAACCAGATCCAAGTTTGAGATCATCATTCAGCCACATAACTCATATTTTTTCAAAAAAGTCAGTTTTGGGGAAAATATTGATTAATTAATAAAAATGATTATTTTGGAGAAAATCCAAATCTCTCCAAATTAATTTGAATTCAACGAAATAAAAGGCTAAATGACATGGCACGGAGCATTTATGATGATTCCAATCAATATCGGTCAGTTTCAGATCAATTATCAGAGTGTAGCAGTTGAACTATCAGCCAAAAATTTGCCCTCTTTGGTCAAATCCGTTTTTGGTTGAGGTGTGGGTTATCTATTGGTTGGGTGATCATTACGAGGGAGGATGAGCCACCTCATCCTCCCTCATTACTCCAGCACTCAGTTGCAGCTCAGTTCAACTCCAAATCATCATGCCGAGCTCATTCAATTACTCCGGTGTTACTCTTAGTTTGGTTTTAGGGTTTTAGCCTTCTCTCTTTGTATAAATAGAGGCTCTTTGAGCTCTATTAGGGGTGGTGGAACTGTTGTGGCAGAGTTACTCTGTAGAAATTGTATCAGGCTTTGCTTTGAATTTTTAATAAGAATTTTGACTTTGGAGGTTTATGAGCTCTTTGCATGTGGTATACATTTCATGGTTTAGGTGACATTGCTTCTAACCCTTTGCTTTTAAATACTTTGAATGAGATCAATTTTATTTTGTTAAAGCTCAAGAGGGTCATTGTTGGCACGGTAGAGTAATCATTTGATGTTTCAAGTTGATTATTTATGCAAAGTAAATTAGAATCTTGATGAACATGAGTAGTCAGTACTACGTAGTGTTGATCCTGATTTAATTCTCTTAGCATACTTTCATATGATTTGATCTCACTTTGTGTTTGAGTTTTGGTGTTATTAGGTTTCACAGGTTGAAGAAGGGTGTGAGATCAGCTACATCTAGCCCAAGCTTCAAGCAACCCCTTTGTTTAACACTTTGTGATTGCAGGACTTACACAGATCGTATTCTTCTCTTACAAAAGAAAGCTGGAAACTTCTCTTCCGCTTTGGTGTTCCATCCACAAGAACCCCTTCTTGTTTACCCTTTCCTTTTTCTTGTTTTGCATTGCTTAAGAAGTATATCCACTCTTTCATTGTTTATATTTAGATCTATCTTCTTTAGGCTGTGTTAGATCTAATATTATTCATTAGATCTAGGAAGAAGTTTGTACTTTCCATGCAAAATTTCCAAAATTTTTCTAAGTACAAAATTTTTTTCCAATTTTTATTTTATTTTTGCTTGTCTTTCATATCACTTTTTAGTATTGTTAGCTTGCTGATTTTTTACTTTTGTGACAGGTACAGCGGAAGTGCTGACGAAAAATTGAAGATTCAAAGCTTAAAAAAGACTCATTATCCCCCTTTCTTCATTCCCCTTTCTCAGCTCAATCCATAAGCCTTCCAAAGATAGGAAAAGAGGCAAGAAAACATCAAAAGAAAGGCATTGTAAAGAATTAATAAAAAAACGAGTGGGATTATGGCTCCCACACCCCTCTTCCCCCATTTGGAGGAAGCCTGTATCGTCCCATTGTCATGCTCTGTTCATTTTTGTTTAATAAACTGCTAATGGTAGAATAGGGTAGGATAGTTGCATAATCATAAGTAAAGTAGTTCATGTTTTGATTAATTTATTATGTTTCGAAAATGAAGTAAAAAATGATGATTTGATTGTTTACTTAGACATTGTATAATTTCTTATTGTTTACTTACCCTCTTGTTTTCTCGATTAGGGTCCTAAAAAGCCCGAAAGAGACTCTTGGGTAGTTAGATTTTTTATGTTTTTATTTCTTTCAAGTTTAACGAATTAATTAAGTCTCTTGAACTTGCTGTAACACAAGTCAAGAGCACTCTCTATCGGAGAGCATACTTAGAACTGCATACCCTTGCATTAGGGATCTTAGATTAGCTAAGTCTCTTGAACCACTGTCATAAGACGGGGTCAAGAGCGCTCTCTGTCGGAGAGTCCTAATTAATTGATTTAATAAAATTTGCAACACACACCCCCTACTTAATTAACTTCGTTCTCCTCTTGCTGGAGTATGCTTTGACCGACCTCAAAATCGGAGTACCCAGAAATGGCACTGGATCTCTAATCTTGCAAGAATAACTTAATAAAACTTAAAACCCCGTAACCAACGCACCGACGTTGTAGGGAATTTTTCAAAGTACTTCCTAGAAGAGGCGCCGGAACCCCGCTGTTTAAGCTTCTCAGCTAGCTGGTCAATCTTTGCGATACTAGCCTAGGATACTGGGCGGGCCCGACATGTCTTCAACGGAGTGAACTTAGAAGATTCTCTCGGCGTTTGACAAACCTTCGTTGACACCTTAATCAAGAGCACATAAAATCCTTAAAACCTACCAAGAGCACTTGCATCACCTAACATTCACTAGTTTGATTTCTAGACTTGTGTTTAATTCTCTTGCGCATTTCAGCATTAATTGACTCCATAAGGCACTGGTCCTTTTTTTAATCTGCATAATTAGTTTATTTTGATCAGTTGTCTGTGGCTTGTTTTAATTTCTATCTGTGAATGTATAATTAACTAAGTCTGGAATCATTCTTATCTTCTAATCTCTTCCTAACAACGTGGATTGCTTTTGATTTATGTGTCATAATCATAATAAATAAACACCTCTAATCACAATAACTCCTAAACAACACCCATCCGCATCTGCAACCAATTAGAACACTTTAACCACATTGAGCCTTAGAAAACTCTTTGTTAGGGACTACCCCCCTTGGCTTCGTTAGGAGTTAGCCTAAACGGAGGAGCTAGGAGTAGGTGACAGTACCTAGCTCTGTGCTTGTCCCCAAGGACACCTCTTCCATTTTCCTAAGTGAGGAGACAACTTTCGGAAGATTTTTGCTGTTGGTGTGCAATCGGCAGACAACAGATCTCACACAAATTTTCCGAATGCTAGTAAGTAAAAGACTTTCGAATCACCATCTAAGAACATCAGATGCAAAGGAGATTCAAAAAATATCCACAAGAAAGTTTTTCTATTAATCAGATCTAAGAGCCAAAGACCCCTTACAAATGATAAGTTCTCTCCTTTAAATAGAAATGAGAGAACCAAAATCCTAACCACTTTCAAAACGAGTGGCTAAGATTAAAAGATATAAGTGTTATAATCAATGGTTGAGATGAGCTCAACATACAATACATAGATCAATATAACCATAAAGTACCAAAGTAGACTAGATTACCCATAAAGAGGGTACCCCACTCAACAAGAAATAAATGAAGCACATGGTGGGTCCATGGAGTGTTAACTAACTCCCTCTGGGTGCTCCATGGTACAATAAAACAATATAATATTTTAATTTTTTGACTTTGTGCCTGCTTGAGGAAATTGTGAGCCTCCCAAAAGCTCCAGAAAATAATATAAAAATGCCCAAAAAATAGCTGTGGGCCCGATCAGGTGCTGCAACTGCTAGAGAAGGTGTGGAGGACATCACTCTCATCATCATGACTCATCCCATCTCATTTCCTTGCCTTAGTATCCCAAATCGATTTCTTCAATAGCCATTTAATCATTTTTTTAATCCGCCTTGGGAAATGTGAACCTGCCAAAACAATGTCCTAGGGTGCATGTGTTGTCCAGCTGAGCCCACCAGGCTCTTTGGGATGGGGGTACTATGGTACAATCAAGTGGCTGCACCCCCTATGCCCCATACAACGCCCTAGGAGATCCCTTAAAAACATCTCCCTGCTCAGACACATCATCCTGTGAAGCAAAACTGCATCATAAAGGAAAACTGAGCCTGATCATCTCTGCAAGTGCCCATAATTGAAAGTACGTTATCTCACTAGACTCATAGAGTCCAAATCCATCTAGGGTGCATACTCATACCCTTTCCAGGTCTCTGCCTGATCATCAACAATATCCAATAGACAATATAATCACCTGTAAATGACCAGATACCAATAATATAACTCAAACTATCATCCATCTGCTGCAAGTGTTATAAGGCTAAGACATGCTTTACAAACCATTTAAGTAACAATCATAACAAGTAGCAGTCACCTCACTGGCGATACATAAACCAAATACATAGATAGGGTTTTATTTATTATTATTCAAACCAGACTTTCAGGCGATACTCACTTCATAGTTGTAGTCAATTTGCTAGTGAAGGGTGAAGGTTGAAATTGACAAGGCTAGGGCAAAGGGTGACTACCAACTTAACATCATGACACTTTGGATATGGAAAGAGAATACTCACTATAACCACATGTCGGACAAACAACAACACAAGGAATGGTGGTGCCTCACAAATGGTTAAGCTGTTCAGAGAGTGCTTATTCAACTTAGGCATCATGTCTACATCAAGTTTGATCCAAGTTCATTAGGACCATCAATTTAATTCAATGGCCTTTTTGGCCTATATGACCCTTTGGGACTTCACCAGTGCTTAAGAGCACAACTAATCGCAGCTTTCATCCAGGACATATTCAAATTTATAAGGATAGCAATATTTGGATATAGCATATATTTAACCATTGCTTTTGGGACCTTTTCTTATACCCTTCACAGGGTATTTTAGCATTTCATTGCTCTTGCCCCTTGCTCACATATGTTAAGAAACACATTTTAGAATTTACATTTTCCATGGGTGCATATACGAATATTTCCAATACCAGTAGTACATGAACTTTCAGTTTTAGCCAACAACATCTCAAGTGACCAGGGGGAGTTCTGCACAGTGCTAAATATCGAGACAACTGACCAGAATGATTTAGGGATACAATCCAACTTACCAAAGGCAAGGTCTGTCACCAACTCAGAGTCGGGACACATCATAAACAGGGAGGTTTGTCCAACAAAGGTTCTAGCGGGGAAAGGTCCTCCATGCACAAGTCAAGTAGTAAGTCGGGTTAAAACAAAACTGGGAGGGAATGGATGGGTGGAGACAATGAACAATGAAGCCAACACTAGCAAACCAGAGTATGGTGGGAATGACTACCTCTATTCTGCCTAGGGAGGGTAAAACCAATGAGTATAGATCAGGAACTTCCAAGTCTAAGTAGGGACATCAATACATAATACGAATACATCCAAGTCCATATATTTATGACTGCCAGATCATGACACTAAATGTTAGTAAATGTCACAAGGATGAGTATAAGAGCAATGATAACTATAAACAATATAATAAATGCTGAGTCATAACCATGCAAATAATCCATCTGAACCATCATCTATCCAATGAGAAAACACTAATACCAATCTGTGCATCACTAACTGCTCTGCAAGTGACTAAATGGCTACATCAGTCCTTGAATCTGAGTGTCCTGAGACTCAGTCCTGACATGGGAGAGTATAATAGTCCACTAATAAAATAATGATCCGTCAAAACTGCTCATCTTAGCATCTCATATGTAAGAGATCTGGCTGAAAAAATGTACTGAATCTGAAAAATAGAATATGGTAGCCCAACTACTATATATGTGATAACACATTGGTTGCTGTAATCTTTATGTCGACTAGAGACTATACGATGGGGCCGGTTTTAACAAATCGTGCCAACATTTCAATCGCTGCCAAAAGACTCGCTGGTGTAATTAACCTCCAGTAAAAAACTTTGGATCGCTTAAAGGTTGGATACAAACCAACCCATTAATCCACTTGGCTGCTTGTGATTGAATCTCACCCTCCAACGTGCACCTTTAGAACCTTTGGCGTTAAAAGGTCGATTCACTAACAGCTGTGACCAAATCTCCAAATATTTACGCTGGGAACAAAAACTACAGCCACCCCTGTTGTTTCAGTACTCACGTGAAAATGTGGCAACTCTCGGTGGCAAATGAAAATAGAACATGACTCACTGCATTCCCCACCTCAGCTGCCAGGAAAATTGCAGATATGTAACTGCTGCGACAGATGGTTGCCATAAAGATGCCGAATGACCGTCTGCATCTGAAACGGGACTGTCACGAGGTTCTATCTGACGACTGTTAGCACAGATGGATGATAAAAAGGTTTGAAATCGCAAACAACTTGTCGCTCAACGTGTCAAGAATACCATCAAGAACCTGCCAACAACAACAAAAGAAACGACACGAGGATCAATTGGTGGATAAGCAGGCCCAGAACGGTGCTCCCAACTCCATGTATCAGCATGTCAACCAATTTAATTCACGGACTGATTTAGAAATCTAAGTGTGAGTGCACATGTGCCGTTACAATCTGCGAAAAGTGATGACTCTGAAGGCTGAGAAGATTTTTATTTATTGGCATGCTCTGTTTGATGACCCACATTAATTACGGTTCCTTTGGGTTTATATGCAGGAATCGTAGTGGTGCATGAGTACTTCATTTAGGGTATCCATGGAATGACCCTTCAACAGGGGCGGCTCTATCATAGAGATTACAATTTTCTGAGTCTTGGTCTTTCATCCTGTAGCTGAACTCTCCATTAAACAGTTCCTCCTGACACCAATTTATTCATATAAAGCTAGCCTTTGCATCTTTCAGAAAGATTTAGTCAAGAGTTCTGATCTTGGATATGAACTGAAAATGGCCTCATCCCATAGTCATAAGGAAAAGGAACAGTACTCTGCTTTACAGATATACAACAAAATAGACCATTGCTAAAACAAATTGAAATTGTTTCCTGAACCTCCGTTGCTTCTCCATAATTGACTTCCCTTTTTCTGTAAAATTTGAACATGTTGATGTGTTTGCAGGTTGTAGAAAACTGTACTTCGACTGTGTTGTCCGTCGATTGCACACCAGCAGCACAAATCTTCCGAAAGTTGTCTCCATGTTGTCCGCCGATTGCACACCTGCAGCAGAAATCAATTGAAAGCTGTCTCCTCACTTAGGAAAGTGGGAGAGGTGTGACCTTGAGGGCAAGTACAGAGCTAGGTACTGTCACCTACTCCTAGCTCTTCCGTTTAGGCTAACTCCTAACGAAGTCAAGGGGGGTAGTCCCTACAAAAGAGTTTCTATGGCTCTTAAGTTGTTAAAGTGTTCTTTAAATGTTTCGGATGCGGATGAGTGTTGTTTAGGAGTTATTATGATTTGAAGGTGTTATACTTGTTATAAATGTGACACAAAATTAAAGAGCAATCCACGTTGCAACAAGAGATTGAAAGATAAGTTTAAATTCTAGACTTCAATTAAGCATTCAGTGATAGCAATTATAACAACCCATAGACAATTGATCAAATAATGTAATTATGCAAATTAAAACTAGGACCAGTGCCTTATGGAGTCAATGAAGCTGAAATGCGCTAGAGAATTAAACACATGTCTAGAAATTAAACCAGTGAATGTTAGATTGTGCGAGTGCTCTTGGTAAATTTTAAGTATTTTAAAGATGATCTTGCTTAAGGTGTCTAGGAAACCTAACCGAAAATACTTTCAGTGGCTCTGTTCGAAGACATGACGAACCTGTCTGGAATTACAAGCTAGGTGTTCAGAGAACTTAACCAGCGAGTGTCTAGATTGGGTTGCCCGACGCCCACACTTGGAATTTGCCCACTACCTGAGTATTTATCGAGACAATGTCGGTGCGTTGGTTATGGGGTGAAAGTTTTATTACGTTATCACTTGCAAGATTAACAAATCCGATCACCGTTCTGAGTACGAGTCCAACTTTTCAGGGTTGGCAGAGCATACTAGGTGAGGGATAGCAACGAGGTAAATTTTAAGTGGGGAAATGTGAGTTGGAAAGATTTTATTATTAGGAGCACACAGTTCAACTCTCCAACAGAGAGCGCTCTTGACTACGTCTTATGACGGAAGTTCAAGAGACTTTAGTTCTTTGTTAAAAGACAAGCAGCTTGAAATAAGAACATAAAGATGATGTAGTTCAAATAAACAAAAGATGAGATGACTAAACTAACAAGTAGTATCTACTTTGCAAAAAATGAAACTACTCTAAGTACTTGAAATAAATCTAAGCTAAGAACAAAGACACTCTTCCTCAAATGGGGAAGAAAAACCAACTATGGGAGGCTTTATCCCACTTAGCCTTCTTTTATTAATGAAGTACAAATGCCTTGGGAATTTAATCCTTGTAAGGACTTTTGAGAACTAACTTAAGTAAAAATGAAATACTCTTATGATTTGTACAAAGGAGAATGACTTCTTTTTGGTTTTGGATCCTTGTCTTTGGATCTAGTTCTGCTTTGCTCTTTCTTGCTTGGTTTATTTTGCTTTTAGTTCACTTGTGGATAAGAGCTCTAAACAAGGACTAGTAAGAGTGTTAGGAAACCAAATTTAACTTGTGATTCTAAAAGATTAAGTGGATGAGAAGACAAGTGCCTTATGAGATGAAACAAAAGACCAAAACAATGGAATGAGACCCAAAATCAAAACTTGGAAAGGACTAGGCAAACTCACCAATTTTTATGTAAAATGCACGATTTTTTGACGAAACGACTTGAAACATTTTGCGAATTTAAAATTATTATTATTTTTAAACATTTTAGGCTAATTTCCAGAATCTGGAAAATAGCAGAAAATTGCAGAAAATCAGTAAAAAACAGCAAGTACAAAATTGCACGTTTTTCGAGAAAAAAGTCGAAAAATTAAAAAATGATTTTTTTATTTTTATTTTTAGGGTAATTTCTAAAATTAAAAAATAACAGAAAAAGTAAAAAAATCAGCAAAAAACAAGCTTAAATTTGCACGTTTTTCGAGAAAAAGTACAAAAATTTAAAAAATAAGATTTTTTTGAAAAAATTTCAAAAATTTTCTGATTTTATGAATTTCCAGAATTAAAATAAATAACAGAAAAAGTAAAAAAATCAGCAAAAAACAGCAAGCTTAAATTTGCATGTTTTTCAAGAAAAAGTACAAAAATTTAGAAAATATTTTTTTTTGAAAATTTTTCGAAATTTTTCTGATTTTATGAATTTCCAGAATTAAAAATTAATGAAAAAACACAGAAAAAACCAGCAAGCCTAAAAATGGAAAATTTGCACGTTTTTCGAGAAAACTCATGGACGTTTTTCGAGAAAACTCGTGCACATTTTCCAAGGCAAAAAGAAAGATGGATTTACAAAAATGGAAATGAAACTAGATCTTTAAAAGTGGGCCTTTAGAAAGATGGATCTAGCTTTGAAAAAGTAGATCTAAGGCTAGAAAGCCTAGATCTAACTTAGTAGAAGCCAAGAAAGCTTGAAATAAAGATTTAAATGACTTGATAACTTCTACGAAAGTGGAAAGGTGGTAGGATAGAACCTTGAAAATAGAGATCCACTTGTAGTAACCAGTGTAACCAAGAGAATTTTTTGAAGTTTGTTGGAGAAGGCAAGAAAGATCCGGAACCGCTTGCAACGCTGCAAACAAAATATATTAATAATGAAACACTTGTATGGTGAAGGTATTAGATGCCTTAAGCTCCTACTAGATGCAATCCCTGAAAACACAAACACTCAATGCAGGTTTGATTAGAAGCCGAAGTACTAGATTGCTAGTCTTCAATAAACATAATAATCAGATTGCAATACAAGGGTAGGGTGAAAGAGATATTACTTCACATATGATGAAGACACAATGCCAAAAGCCCATCAAATGACCTCCAAAGTCTCAATATTTTATTAACAAAAGAAACTTACAAAATCCAACAGAGTTTCTATGCCAAACTCTCCATGCGAATAGAGCTGAAGGAGCCTCTATTTATACAATGAAATCAAGCTAAAACCCTAAAACCAAATCACATAACCTGACCGGACTGGCCACAACTTAGGTATGGAGGAGCCATTGCTAGGTCTGGAGAAGCCACTGCTGCTGTTATCTTCAGTCTTTACCTCGATCAAATCATCAAACCAATGAGTGCTCTCCATCTCATCCAATTCGGGAGTTCAGCTGGAGATGACAAATCCGTTAACTGAATATAACTTTATTGCTCACTGAATGCTGACTGAAGTTGAGTTATGATAACTCCAATCATCATAAATGCCCATTGAGATGTCATTTAGCCTTTTATTTCACTGAATTTGGATTAATTTGGAGAGTTTTAATTTTCTCCAAAATAATCATTTTTTAATGAATAATCATTTTTTTCCCCGAAAATGATTTTTTTGAGAAAATTAGCGTTATGTGTCCGATTGATGATCTGAAAGTTGAATCTGACCGGCTGGTCGATCAAGAATGATTTTTGGCTTAAGGTTAGAGCCTTCGATCACTGAAAACAGGGTCCAGATGACTAACTTATTACAAACGGGATTTTTCCAATTAATTTATGGAAAAATTAATCAAAAAACTTAGGGAAATAATTAAAAAGTTAAAAAATAATTTTTTAACCCGTCCGGTAAATTTTTTTCAGAAAATTTTTAAATGTCCTATTGACTTAGGACAAGACCATGCTCTATTCTAACAATGCCTAGTAGGTTTATAAACACTTAGTTGGGCTCTAATAACCCCCCAAGGCCCAGAATTCAAAATCGGGCATTCCAGCTTTGGAGGAAGCGGGAGAAAACCTCGTCAATTATACTCGGCTATAGGCAAAGCATAATTGTCAAGGGCAAAAAACTCCCTGGAATACCTTAGTTGAGATTTTACGTCTTAGGAGACCGAATCACACAAAATAGCCTACTAGCACATTTTATTACAAACCTCGCGGGGCCATGGTCAAAATTATTCAAATGAAAAACTGGCTAGCCAATATTTGCTAGACATGAAGACGGATCAATTGATACATTGGAATCAAATATTGAACATGTTTGTCAATCGACGGCTCCTCAGCTAATCCAACTAAGTGCAAAATTAGTGGATAACACTCCTCACTTAGGAAAGTGGGAGAGGTGTGACCTTGGGGGCAAGCACAGAGCCAGGTACTGTCACCAACTCCTAGCTCCTCCGTTTAGGTTAACTCCTAACGAAGCCAAGGGGGGTAGTCCCTAACAAAGAGTTTTCTATGGCTTAATGTTAAGTTAATTTTTTGATATTTGGATGCAGATGGATGTTGATTAGGAGTTATTGTGATTAGAAATGATTAAAATTATGAATTTCAAGCACAAGAAAAAAACAATCCACGTTGCTGCACTGGATTAAAAGATGAACACTATATCAAGACTTTATAAGATAAAGATGCATTCACAGATAAAGATTTAAATAAGCTAAAGACAAGTGATCCAGATGTAACAATCACGCATAGATTAATAGACCAGTGCCTTTATGGAGTCAAAGCTCTGCAATGCTTTAAAAAATAAAACCAAGTCTTGAAATAAAGCTAGTGGATGTAACGTTGTGCAAGTGCTCTTGGTATATTTTAAGTGTTTTTAAATGGTCTTGTTTAGGACTTCTGCGAAAGGTTTCAATAGTAGAGAAAATCTTCCAAGTTAATCCGTTGGAGACATGACGGTCTGCCCAGTATCTCAGGCTGGTATCGCGAAGATTTACCAGCTAACTGAGACTCTAGACATCGGGGAGTTCCGACACCTTTACTAAGAAAAACTTAGGAAATTTTCTACAACGTCGGTGCGTTGGCTACGGGGTAAAATTTTATTAAGATGAGTCTTGCAAGATTAACAATCCAATGCCGTTTCTGGGTACTCCGATTTTTAAGTCGGTTAGAGCATACTCAGGAAAGGTAATCAACAAGATAAATTAATTAAGCGGGGAATGTGAGTTGGAGAATTTTATTAAGTAAATTAATTAAAACTCTCCGACAGAGAGCGCTCTTGACTTTGTCTTATGACAACAGCTTAAGAAACTTAGCTAAACTATATGCTTGATGCAAGGGTATGCAGTGGGAATGCTCTCCGATAAAGAGTGCTCTTGACTTGGATTACGACAAGTTCAAGAGACCTTAGAGATTAATTGATTAATTTATAAAACAATAAAAAAACTAATCTACCCAAGAATCTCTTTCAGGTTTTTTAGGCCATAATCGGAAGAGCATGGGGGTAAGTAAAAATTGAAATAAAAGACAACTCTCCAATAGAGAGCACTCTTGATCCACAAAGTGAGATTCAAGAGATTTCTACTTTAAACAGTTGATTTACTTATTTGAAAGATAAATAACTTTAAAAGATGAAGTAATCAACTTAGTTAATGAAGCAAAATGGGCTAATCTAACAATTAGTATTCTAAGTTAAATAATGCAATTATTCTAAGCAAAAGCACATCTAATCTAAGCACATAAGAAGATAAGAACACCACAAACCTCCTCAAATGGGGGAGGCTGAGAGTGGGGGCTTATAAACCACACTCAAACAAAAAATAAACTTTATTGAAATTTACAACTTGCCTTTAGGAATTCAACCTTTGAAAGGATTTTTGAAATAAAGCATGAAACTTTTTTATTGGACTTTATGTAAAAATGAGAGCCCTTTCTTCAAACTTGCAAAAAGGGACAAAATAAAAAGATAGAAAATAGCAAAAAGGGGGGAAAAGAAGGCTGAAACAAAGGAGAAAAGAGGGGAAAAGGGGAGGAATAAAAACAAGAAATTGAAAGCAAAAGATGGGAAGAATAGGGCAGCGAACTAGACAATCAATGAGCTGCAAAAAATGGTGAAAATGGGGCAGCAATAGAAGAGAAAAGTGGCTATCATAAAAATGCAAAAAGAGGGCAGCGAAGAAAACCAAGAAGAAAAGCACACAACAAGGTGGAAGGAGGCCAAATCCAACCTAGAAGAAGGGGGAAAAATCACTCAATAATCAACAAAAAAGGTGGGATCAACCTCCGAACAAGTTGACCACTAGAAGCACTAGTTCCGAAACCGTCCAGACTATTTGGATATATGCAAGGATGCTAGTGTGGAAAGAGAAGTAGCCGCAAAATTATGTGGCACTTGGGATCAAATCCCAAGCTACTTTCTCAGGTCAAAACAAACATGAGATACATGGAAATATTGGAGAAAAGAGAAACTTAGATTAAATTGAAAAAGTAACCGGAAAGATTTCTTTTACTTGATGGATTAGGCAAAGAAGCTTATGCTTCTCAATTTTCCTGAAAGCAAATGACTCCTTGTGGAACCTGCAAAATGAATGTTAACCATAAAATAGCCCCTGTATATCGGACGATACCTGAAAGCATACAATCTTCAAGAGAAAAGCATAGGTTATATAAAATAGTACTAGATTGTTAGCCTTCAAAATTTACACAACCAAACACTTAAAAATCCATAAGAAAGGAGCAAAGAAAGGTATCACCTCACACGGTGAATCATGACCAACATAGAACTTCCACTTTGACCTCCAAAAAAGTCATCAACTTTATACAATCTTAAGCAAAATGTTACAGTACAAATTCTCTAGAGCTTTTATGCCAAAAATCCGATCCCAATAGAGCTAAAAGAGCCTCTATTTATACAATGAGAGTGGTAAAACCCTAAAACCACACCATGCAAGGAGGGTGCAAACTTAGCTTCATAGCCACGTGAGAGAGTACAAACCAAACATAAAGAAGGACGGAGTGAGGGGAGGCCTCCACCTAGGCAAGGTGAAGTAGGCGTGAGGCCATAAGGTGGGCCTGATTTAGGTTTGGAGGAGCCAAAACCTAGAAGCAAGGGACACATGTCAACCCTCAGCCTCGATCAAATCAACGAGCCAATAAACAAGCTCCAACTCACCCAAGCGTGGTCATCACTGAAGGAGGCGAATTGGCCAAGTGGATGATAACTCATTGCTCTCCGATTGTTAACTGAAGTAGATTTGTGCCAACCTCAATCATCATTAATGCTTGATGCCGTGTCATTTAGCCTTTTATTTTATTCAATTCGGATTAATTTGGAGATATTTGGATTTTCTCCAAAATAATCATTTTTAATACTTAATCAATAATTTCCCTAAAACTGACGTTTTTGAGAAATTATGAGTTATGTAGCTGAAAGATGATCTGAAACTTGGAGTTAGCTGGCTGGCTGATCAATAATGATTTTTGGCTTAGGGTTAGAGCCTTCAATCATTGAATTCGGACCCCGGATGGCTCACTTATTACAATTTGAATTTTTCCATTTAATTTATGGAAAAATTTAATTAAAAACTTTGGAAAAATTAAAAAATAAAAAAATAATTAAAATCCTAAATCCAATGCGTCTGGTAAAATTTTTTCAAAATTTTTTCTTAGGGTCCTGGTGACTTAGGACAGGACCATGCTCTATTCTACTAGTGTCTAGTAGGTTCATACACTTCAGTTGGGCTCTAATAACCCCCCAAGGCCCAAAAATCAAAATCAGGTATTCCAGCTTTGGAGGAAGCGGAAGAAAACCTCGTCGATTATACTCGGCTATAGGCAAAGCATAATTGACAAGGGCAAAAAAATCCCTGGAATACCTTAGTTGAAATTCTATAGTGGACCGAACCAGTCAAACCCCTACTAGCACACTTTATTACAAACCCCGTGGGGCCATGGTCAAAATTATTCAAAACAAAAACTGACTAGCCAAAACTAGCTAGGCACAAAGACAGATCATCTGATACACTGGAAATAAACATTTATCATGTTTGTGAAATGGCGGCTCCTCAGGTAACCCAACTATGGTACAAATAAGTTGGTAACAGGCTGAAGATGAACCCTGAGCAGCAACTGATGCGTGAAAACTCACAATCTCCTCCTGCTGCTCTATGGACAATCCAATCAAAAAGGGGTTGTAACATGTTGCAATAAAGTAAACATGCAAAAATATGAGTTTTTTTAATTACTACTACCAAGAATCTGTAATGTCCTCATCTGATTAGGCATTGGGGACCAAAACCGCTAACCTATGTGATTCCTGTGGGTTCGAGCGGTTACTGACAGTTAGGGAATCAACTAAAGACTGATGCCATCTACAAAAAATCTAGGGCATCAATGTGTTATCACCATTAGGTCAAGGAGGGCCACCGAGGCCAAAGGCCATTGCCATGCATGACATCTAAGCATTATTTAATGATGCATGCACCCATTTAAGTCTCCATGCACATGCATGCAAGTCAACTGCAAATTAGAAATTAAAGTGACCTAATTAGGTCAAAAGTTAGGGCTTTCGCAGTTGAAAGTTATAAAAGGAAGATAAAGTGAAAGGAGACTTACTTTTTGATGATTATTGATTTTGGAGCTCTTGAGTAGCAGCACAGCGTGCGGCCACAACAGTTGGGGTTGGAGACGACGTCTCCAACTAACGGGGTTTAGGCAGTGAGATATCTGCCCTAGTCTCATCCAGGGTAAGCCATCTAGGTTCACCATCCGCTCTTCAATTTATTCACAGTTATCTAGTATCCATCAGAGATTGTTTGCAGGGGTACGTGTGCAGCCGTAAGGGGTTTTCAGCTGGAAAGCCCAAATCATTCATCGAGTCTTCAGATCTCAGTTTATCTTCGAAACCCAGGCACTATTCTCATCATCGGTATCATACTCCAGTACTAGGTGATTATCAGATCCGATCTTGCTCATCCTGAGCAGTTATCATCCATTTCGGGATCAGGAGGGCGTGAGCAGTTGAACCTCCAGAACAATTTGCTAGCCTGCCTAGAGACCTCCGAATTTCCGCATGTACCAGGCATTCTCTCTGGCACGGGAAGGATATCAATCCTGCAAATTCTCAGCTTCATCGGACACCTCCTTCACTGAAAACGTCACCCTTAGCTGATTTGGGGTTCGTGCTGCTCGGGTATCACCGGAAGCAGAAGATACCAAGTCATCTTCGATTCAGCTCTTGATGCATGCATATTCTCTCAGGAGCATTCCAGCAAGCTTATCAGTGGTAAGTGTTCATTCTATCCTACAAACCCTAACCCTAATTTTAGCTATAAAATAGAGAATTTTGCATGGCAGTTTGCATGCCCGGTTGTTTCAGCATATTTGCATAGAATTAGAAAATATCGGGATTTGAGATATTACAGTGGTATCAGAGCTATCTTCTTGGCCAGCTGTGGGCTTAAGAAATGAGAAATAGATGAATACAGAAGGAGACCCTTTCGTAACCTATAGGAAAAGAAGGAGTAGATACACAGGGGAATTTGAGAATATCCAACTAGAGGATATCAGCTTAGACATGGAACAAACAGGTATACAGTCTGACAAGGGAAAGGGAACAGGAGAAGAGGAGGACAGGATGGAGTTTTGCAACTTAGTATCTGCACTGCAAGACTTAGCCAATGGGCAAAAAGATGTACTTAATGCAATCAACAGATTATCTGTGAAACCAGAAATAGGTAACAACAGTACACCTCCCTCACCGATAGATCGAGGATCTATAAGCAGCAGTGGAAAGGTTGCATACACCAATATACAAAATACACCGCACATATTTAGTAGACCTTCCAATAGGCCTACCATGCCTCACTTCTTGGCAGATGTAGTAGGTGGTCCAGTCATGCAGGTAGAGCCTAACGAACCTTTTGGGGCTTATTTGCAGGAATACAGGGACTTAGGGGATGAGTTTCATGCTGCCATGTCTTTCTCGGATTTTTGCAACATGAAGAGTAGAAACAGGCCTAGGAATTTCAACAAGGGATTCAATCACAACTATGAGTTGCAGAAGACCTTGGGCAGGTTGACCATCCCAAACTTTGATGGGACTCGCGGAGGTTCAGCGAGGATATGGGTTCAAAAGTTGAATACCTATTTCTAACTCAATCCCATGACAGAGATAGATGCCATTAAATTGGTTACACTCCACCTGGACGGAGAGGCTCACAAGTGGTGGTACCACGGATTGGTGACATTGGGTCACAACACCATACACTCCTACGGTGAGTTCACTCAGAAGCTCATGGAGCGGTTTGACAAGAAGGATCCAGAGATACATTTCAGGCAGTTGGCTCAACTCAAACAGACAGGTAGTGCAGAAGCCTTCATCTCAGAATTCTAGAGGACAGCAGTCATGGTAACAGATGTGTCAGAGAGCAGGTTGACTATGTTATTCACTGAGGCCCTAACAGAGCCACTACGGGGATGGGTGAAAGCCTACAAACCCTCCACTCTGTAGGATGCCATTAGCAGAGACAGAGATCTACAAGATTTAGTCCCAAAGAACAGGTTCCCGCTCAAAACCAACTTTCCTGTTAGAGACAAGGACAAGAAACCTTTCCAGCAGGATGTTCCCAAGAAAACAAGGTTAGACGAGGACACTAGAAAATACTTGAGGAGGAAGAAACTATGTTTCACTTGTCAGGAACCATGGGTGCCAGGACACAGGTGTGCAGGGAAGGCAAAGGCTCACTACATCGAATTATATTCGGACAGTGATGAGGATGACTATGAGCAGGAAGCCACAAAAGAACTACGGGCAGCTGAGGAAGAATCACTCCAGGGTGATACACCAGAGGGAGTCATTGCTACATTATCTGGAGTACCAAGATTCCATACTCTCAGGGTCAGAGGAGTAGTATAGGGTCACAGAGTAGGAGTATTGATTGATGGGGGAGCAACCCACAATTTCATTGACTCCGCTTGGGTAGCCAAGAGAGGTATTCAGAGCGAGAAGTTCGAAGGATTCACTGTAGCAGTAGCCGGGAACTCCAACATTGAGTGCAACCACTGGATTCCAAAATTGAATGTCACATTTGGTAACTATCAGATGACAGATTCATTCTATGTAGTAGATGTATCAGATACTCATGTAGTATTGGGTGTTCAGTGGCTTTATTCAATAGGGAAATACACTACAGACTACTGGGCAATGGAAATGGAAGTCCATGGGTCAGACGACAAACGGGTAGTTTTGAGGGGCATGAACACTTATCCCCCAAAACCGGTCTCGTCATAGAGAATGGAGGCAGTACTTCGACAGGATGATATAGAATGGGCTGCAGAATGTTTTGTCACCTTTAGGAAACCCCCAGAAACCAGCACACAACACCCAAGCGACATTCAGGTCTTGTTACAAAAGCACAAAAAGGTATTTCGGGACCTTCCATCAGGTAGACCGCCAGACTGAGGCTTTGAACACATTATTGAGCTAGAGGAGGGGACACAGGTAGTCATCACCACTCCTTATCGGCATCCCAAAAGATACAAGGATGAGATCGAGAAAACGATCAAAGAATTACTGGAGCTTGGATACATTCGGCCCAGTTCTAGCCCCTTCGCATCTTCAGTAGTCTTGGTCAAGAAGAAGGATGGTACACTGCGAATGTGCATCGACTATCGAGCACTCAACAAAAAGACCATTAAGAATAGCTATCCCATCCCTAGAATTGATGAACTCATGGACGAAATTCGGGGTGCCAAATACTTCTCCAAGATTGATCTTCGCTCGGGGTACCATCAGATCCGAGTAAGGGACCAAGACATCTCCAAAACAGCTTTTCATTGTCACTATGGTCACTATGAGTTTTTGGTCATGCCTTTTAGACTTACCAATGCTCCAACCACTTTTCAGTCGTGCATGAACCATACCTTTAGAGTTCAGCTATGTAAGTTTTTGCTAGTATTCTTTGATGACATCTTGATTTACAGCAAAACATGGGAGGAGCATCTGAAACACCTGGACGAAGTACTGAGCATTCTAGAAGAACACTCGCTTTACGTGAAAATGCCAAAGTGTGAATTTGGCATGAAGGAAATGTTGTACCTAGTACACATAATCAGTGAGGAAGGAGTACAGGTTGACATGGAGAAAATCCGAGCTATTAGAGATTGGCCCGTGCCAAAAAGTCACAGAATTGAGAGGTTTCTTGGGTCTGTGCACTTATTACCGAAGGTATGTTAAGGGTTTCTCCCAATTTGCAGCACCTTTCACAGATCTCACAAAGAAGGGAGCATTCACCTGGACAGAACTAGCACAGAAAACTTTCGAGGAGATGAAAGTCATTATGAGTTCTTGTCCAGTTTTAGCTTTATCGGACTTCTCACAACCATTTGTAGGAGAATGTGATGCCTCAGGGGAAGGGCTAGGAGCAGTATTGATGCAAAATCATCACCCTATTGCATTTGAGAGCCGTAAACTGAAGAATTACGAGCACCACTACTCCATATATGACAAAGAAATGCTAGCCATCTTACATGCTCTCATGAAGCTCAGATAGTACTTGGTGGGCAGTAAGTTCAAAATCAAAACAGATCATAACAGCCTCAAGTATTTCTTGGAGCAGAAAGAACTGAATGAGCGCCAACAGAAATGGGTCAGCAAAGTACAATCCTACGATTTCGAGATCGAGTATGTAAAAGGTAAGAATAATGTAGTAGCTGATCATGTAGTGTTACAAATATTGTGTCGGTGAATATATCGCCAAGGGTCCAAAAAAAAATTATCGGATTTATCAGCAAAAATGTTGGCAAACATTGGCAATATATCGGCAAAATAAAAAATAAAAAATATTTAAAAATACAAAAAAGAAAAAAATCACAGTATATTTGAAAAAATCGGCAAATATCGCCAAAAATAGGCAAATATCGTGATAAAATCGGCAAATATCGCGAGAAAATCAGAAAAAATTGCCAAAAAAAATTGGGAAAATATCGGGGCGATATATTGCCGATATATCGCCAGTGAGTTAACATCGCGATATATCGCGATGTTGCCGATATATCGGTGATATTTGTAACACTGAGCTGATGCATTATCCAGGCGACCCGCCTCACTATCTCTCATGAGTATATCCATAGATTGGAGGGCACTTCTCTTAGTAGAATACTCCAAAAATAAATTCCCTTGCGAATTATTGGATGGACAAATTCAGGATGACAGGTACAGGATTGTCGATGACATCATCTATTACAAGAACAGGATATACCTCATCCCAGAATCCACTTTGAGGAAAAAGATCATACAGGTAGCACATGACTCTCCATTATCAGGACATCAGGGTTTCTTGAAGACCTACAGACAGATCCAAGAAAGATTCTCATGGAAGGGCCTTAAAGGAGAAGTTATGCAGCGTGTATGGGAATGTAGCATCTGTCAACATAACAAGATTGAGAACATCCATCCAGCAAGATTACTTCAGCCACTACCAATTCCAGAACAAAAGTGGGAAAGTGTCTCCATCGACTTCATTATAGGATTTCCCAAGGTCCAAGGGCGGGATTGTTTATATGTTGTAGTTGATAGACTGATCAAGTTTGCACATTTCTTTTCTATATCATCTGATTACTCTGCAGCTCAAGTAGCTGAGTTATTCTTCAGGGAGGTCTTCAAGTTACACAGGTTACCTAAGACCATTGTCAGTGATCGGGATAGTAGATTCACAGGTGCCTTCTGGCAGGAATTATTCAGATTAGTGGGGACCGAACTGACTACTAGCACAAGTTATCATCCCCAGAGTGATGGACAAACTGAAATTGTCAACAAGTGGATTGAAGGATATTTGAGGAACTACGTAACAGGGCAGCAACGAACCTAGATTAAATGGCTACACTTAGGGGAGTACTGCTACAATACTACCTATCACATGTCTATTATGATGACACCTTTTAAGGCATTATATGGCTACGAGGCCTTGGACTATGCAAATTTAGCATTCGGAGACAGTAGGGCTCCTAAGGCAAAGGATTGGATACAGGACAGTCGAGATATTCTTAAAATCTTGAAGGAAAACTTACAGACAGCCCAGAATCAACAGAAGTTATATGCAGACAAACACAGGGTTGAGCGGAGCTTTGAGGTAGGGGATTTGGTATACTTAAGGCTCCAACCTTACAGACACTCTTCGCTTAAGAAGAAAGGAGCGGAAACGTTAAAACCTTGCTTCTATGGACTCTACAGAATAATCAGGAAGGTGGGAGAGGTGGCTTATGAACTGGAACTACCACAGGAAAGTAAAATTCACAATGTATTCCATGTGTCCAACCTGAAAAAGACCCTTGGGCAACACATTGCTCCATCAACAGAATTACCTCCTTTAGATGATGAAGGACTACTGATACTGATTCCTGAACGAATCATACAGACTAGAGAAAGGAAACTCAAGAACTGGGTAATTAGGGAATACTTGGTTCAATGGAAAGAACTACCGCCAGAGGATGCCACATAGGAAGGTGAACAGGTATTGCAGCATCCCAGTTTGCAGTTGCTTGAGGACAAGCAATTAAGCGGGGAGCATTGTAATGTCCTCATCTGATTAGGCATTGGGGACCAAAACCACTAACCCATGTGATTCCTGTGGGTTCGAGCGGTTACTGACAATTAGGGAATCAACTAAAGACTGATGCCATCTACAGAAAATCTAGGGCATCAATGTGCTATCACCATTAGGTCAAGGAGGGCCACTAAGGCCAAAGGCCATCGTCATGCACGACATCTAAGCATTATTTAATGATGCATGCACCCATTTAAGTCTCCATGCGCATGCATGCAAGTCAACTGCAAATTAGAAATTAAAGTCACCTAATTAGGTCAAAAGTTAGGGTTTTCGCAGTTGAAAGTTATAAAAGGAAGATAAAGTGAAAGGAGACTTACTTTTTGATGATTATTGATTTTGGAGCTCTTGAGTAGCAGCACAGCGTGCGGCCACAACAGTTGGGGTTGGAGACGACGTCTTCAACTAACGGGGTTTAGGCAATGAGATATCTGCCCTAGTCTCATCCAGGGTAAGCCATCCAGGTTCACCATCCGCTCTTCAATTTATTCACAGTTATCTAGTATCCATCAGAGATTGTTTGCAGGGGTACGTGTGCAGCCGTAAGGGGTTTTCAGCTGGAAAGCCCAAATCATTCACTGAGTCTTCAGATCTCAGTTTATCTTTAAAACCCATGCACCATTCTCATCATCGGTATCATACTCCAGTACCAGGTGATTATCAGATCCGATCTTGCTCATCCTGAGCAGTTATCATCCATTTCGGGATCAGGGGGGCGTGAGCAGCTGGACCTCCAGAACAATTTGCTAGCCTGCCTAGAGACCTCCGAATTTCCGCATGTACCAGGCATTCTCTCCGGCATGGGAAGGCTATCAATCCTGCAAATTCTCAGCTTCATCGGACACCTCCTTCATTGAAAATGTCACCCTTAGCTGATTTGGGGTTCGTGCTGTTGGGGTATCATCGGAAGCACAAGATACCAGGTCATCTCAGATTAAGCTCTTGATGCATGCATATTCTCTCAGGAGCATTCCAGCCAGCTTATCAGTGGTAAGTGTTCATTCTATCCTACAAACCCTAACCCTAATTTTAGCTATAAAATAGGGAATTTTGCATGGCAGTTTGCATGCCCGGCTGTTTCAGTATATTTGCATAGAATTAGAAAATATCGGGATTTGGGGTATTACAGAATCTCTTTCCATCTTGGATGCCTTATTCGGGAAATCAAGGATGGGTAAGTATTTGGTTACTTTAAAAAAAATTATAAACTTTAAAGAAACGATTATTGATCTATAATGACTAAAACTAACTTACCGAAAACAATCACACCACTTCAAGTACAGAGACGGGTTTCCCCCAAACGAGGGAAGAGGGGTGTGGGAGCCGTAATCCCACTTGATCTTTATTCAAATTAGTTGCAATAATGCTTAAAAGGGAAAACCCTCGTTTGTTCCTTGAAAAATGGGTCAGAGGAGGCTTTACAAGTACTGGGGGTGTTGGATTGTGGGGGCTCCAGATGGCGAAAAAATCAATTTTTCGACAACTCCTCCTTCTCTTTTTCCTATGACCTGCTATACGGTTTGTACTGTACGATACTGCCTTGGGAAACGTGCCGGTTGTACTAGCCTTGAAATTCGTGCTCAAATTGTTGTCTCGAATTTCGTGCCCAAAAACACTGCTTCGGGATTCGTGCTCTGTACGAAATCCGTATTGTACGGACAATACGTTACAAACAATAAATGCTCATTGCTGTTGCCTCGAAATTCGTGACCTGCCAATTGTTTTTCTCCACCTCGATTTGCGTGCCAAAGAAAAATGCCCTCCTGCGTTTTTCTCTCTTTCTCAGAAATTGGCTCTCTCTCTCTCAAAATGCTTAAGTGCCTCTTCACTTGGAAAATTTGCCTGTTAGGTAAAAACAATTAGGGTGAGTGAAAAGCCATCTAATCCAAGGGCCTAGATTAGATTAGATGAGTGGTTGTGATAAAATCACTTTTCTCTACAAATTAAAAATTAATTCACTCACTATTTAAATTTTTACTTAAAGTACAGTTTATTCTCTAAAGTGCATTTAGTGCTCATCTCAAGTCATTAATATAAAGTCCAAGTGACTTAACCCCTTTTCCTAGTGAATTAGGAAAAAGTCACCTAGGGGAACAACTCCAAGGTATAAATATCAACATTGGGAAGCCAATACAAATGCACTTAATTGCTAGATTTATCTTTTAAACTTTGAAGGAAAGATTATGCATTTCAACAAGCCTATAGATCTACTTTCAGTAACTTGTAAAAAATGAAACTTTCCTAAACTAGATCTTAAAATGCTTATGGAAACTTTTAAAAAAGAGATCTAGCTTTCTTGAATTCTTATGTATGAGATCTAATGAAAAATTTTGCAAATAGTAAACTAGAAGCTCATGCATAAACAAAGCAACAAAGAGAAAGTTGATTTTTTAAGAAAGGAGGAAGAGGAGTGAAGATTGGTTTGTCGCTGGAATGAAGCAAGGTAAAGGAGGCCCTTTTGTGGAGCACCGAGGGACAATGTCTTGAGCTTTTTGAATGGGGAATGGCATCAACCTTGATCCACACCTCATCCAATTGGGAACCTGGAACTAGATCAGAAAAAACTTGCACAAACCCGTGAGATCTAGATATAAATGTATGAAAGAAAAAGAATGCAAAAATAATCTTATTTAAGCAAAATATTAAATTCTTGAGCATACACAATATGAATAAATAAATCAAGTAAACTTACTTGCCAAATCTAAACTCTTACTGATTCCACTGAATCCTTTGAAGCTAGAACACAGAAAAGCACAAAATTGGAAAAAATTACATTTACCACTTTTGCAGCATGACACTGGGAATCCACACAATACAAGCACTACACGGCATAGCCTCCAAAGCTTCTATATTCAACAAATGAATGAAAAACAACAGTATTACAATAGCCACCAACTCTTCATCCAACTCTAACTAGTTTGAATGAAAGGGTTGTGCATTATTTTATAGCCAAACTAGCCAAGAGGGGCGCATGCCTGACTGATAGAGAGACTCCAGCTAAAGGAGAGATGAACTGAGGTTGGTCTGAGCATGAAATGAGTTGAATTGAGTAGTAATTGAAAACCTAACTCCCACCTCTCTTAGTGGTCCAACCAACCCATTTATTAACTGCCAATCTGTTGACATTGAGAGGGGGGGTGAATCAGTGTAAAGCCAATTTTTACAAGTTTTCTTTGCTTGACATAGATAACTACCAATTCATCAATGTACCAATCACATAAACATTTCATAAACATATCATTCACATATCATAGCATTTAACTCATCAAGAACCATAACACAGAAGAACACCACATCATATAAATTTGTAATCTTTTTATATTAGTTTGGTTCGGCTACAACCGTTGGGCAAAATCAACACCTACTGATATGGAGAGCACCTACTCTTAATCTAGGACCCTGCTTGGTTTTGTTAGACTCTGCTAAGAAAGGTTTGAGGTATCCTAACCTCAAGAGCAAGTCAAGCTTGCATTTGCAATTAAGGTTCACTGTCATCATACACATGACATCTCTGTCACATCATCAACACTGCTCATCACATCAACTCTGCTGTAACACTGTTTATCATTACAACTGCTGGCCATCAATTCTCTTCATTGCTGAGAACAAGTTAGTTGATGACTAGTGCATTCAAGGATCTGCTCTAACTCATGTAACTCTGCTGATGCCAAAAACTACTCATCAAATATGCTCAACTATCAAGACACAAAGATAGATATATCTTTAACAAAACTTCATCAGTCATTAGCCCTCATAGTTTCATCATACTGCAGGTCTGCCCCAAAACTCATCTATTTGTTTAGGTCATCAGTTCACCCAATCTCTATCCTCTGTCAATAATATTTCAGACCTCTGTCAATATACTTTTCAGACCTCTGTCAATAAACCTTTCAGACCTCTGTGGATTAGGGCAAGTTCTTTACAGGCCTCGCTTAACCCACGATGACTAGTATAAGACCAGATTGTCATATAGTAGCAGAAAGGCAAGGATAATTCCAAGTGAACATAAGACAGAAACTTGGATTGTTCTACCTCAAATGGACCTTAAACATCAACCATGCACTAAAACTCAGACTGTGATTTACCTCTGCTGCTCTGTGAGATAATTTGGGTCTGCTCATGTCTTCAAGAGTATTCCACATGTCTGTTCATAGAGTCTGTTTTTCAATAGCTATAATACCAATCTTCAACTGGGTCAGGGATGCCTCAGTATTAAGGCTTAGCCAAAGCTATAACAACCCTGCTGAGCCTTCATACTTCCACTTAAAAAGCATCTTCAAATGACTGTCCTTGATCCTTATCTTCACAGCTCTTCACTGATGTTGCCTCCATCTTTCTTTCACCTGAAATTCCTTACTTTATCAACTTGGTGCAGCTGCCTTACTGGACACCCAAAAAAACTTAGAGCTATTTTCACCTTAATTCACATACTTACTGATCTTTGTACCAGTAAAAATATTACGGCATTCAAACACAAAGAAACCACTTATCTCAACCATTAACAAGTCTGCAAATTCAGGGACATAATCTTGCTCATTCTCAGCAAAAACTCCAGCATAGAAACATAGACATTTTACTCGATTTCTGTGCATAATAAACAGCTTCTTCTCAGGTATGCGTGCTCTCTCTAACAGCAGTGATTTTCATTGAAATTCTTGCCCATCCTGTAAGGTAACTCGTGCCCACTCCTTGTCTGGAAGAACATGCCTCTAACAGAGATTAACCAGAATTAAAATCAGCAATATATAGCCTCGAATCTTGCGTCAAACAGCTTCATCCTCAAAGTTCAACCCCTTCCTCAAAAACCGTACCATCATCAAAGTGCACAATGTATGTCTTCAAGGTCTGTACAAAACACCTGTGTAAGTCACACTTCAAGTTTGGACTGTGGAGGAGTGTGTAGATTTGCTGTTGTAGATGACTTCAAACCTGTGACTGCTTGACATGCTCAGGCATGCCATAAGATTGCCCTGCACCTTCAGGTGGAGTCCAAATGTAGATAGCACATGGTAAAAGGAGGACCTGTGCTCTAAGAACTTCAGTAACAAAAGCTTTTAGGATTCCTAAGTCGTTGGGCATCAAACAGAGGCTGGTTTTTAACAATCCAAGCTAGAGCCAACTGATATGCGAGCAGCTTTCATGAACATAGACTTGAACACCTCCAGAACTCCTTTAAAAAAAACTTTTGTCTTTGAAATAACCTCGTTCGTTCCTCTAACTAAAATGAAGCCTGAATTGAGAGGCTAATCCTTATTATTTCAGAAAGGGAGACCTATGTGAAAATTTGGGTAATTTTCAACAACATCACCAAGGTCATAAATCACTGCAATATCTGAATCAGTGAAGATGAAATGATCTACCTGATTTTGCTTCCCAATATGTCCTGATAACCTTGCTTCCAAAACAAAAATCCTGGTTGTACCACATCTATCAAGATAGAACGCTAGCTACACAGTGCAAGAAAAACGATGTAAAACTTGATCCTCTGAAGCATCAAATTATTCCGAGCTGTATACCTGGGATATGCTTCACAACAGCATTGCTGGGAACAACAGGAAGTTGCTAGCTGGATCAGTCAAAATAAGAATATCATTCCTGGGAATTGATACCTTGACATTGAATTTGATCAGGCAAGTTCTGTTCAGTGGCCGGTCCCAAGATAATCTGATCAAATTTGTTCCATTCAATCATTGCAGCTGCTAATGATCTGCTGTTCAGATGTCTGTAACTACCATAGTTAACTGAGATAGGACTTCTACCACCAAACTCAAACTCAAGAAGAACTTTGTTGCTGCTTCATCAGTAAGCACGAGCACAGAGCTGTCTCTACACTCATTTCACATAAAAAAACTAGAGTTAAAATCATCCTGCAACTTCCTCAGTGGTTATGCCCGAGTTACAAAGCTGTATCATGCTACTGTGGCTGCCACAATCCTTGATCTACACCCGAATTTCCTCAATGCACTCCCGAAAATCAGAGCTGAGTTTTCCACCTCCAGCGAATGTCTTGCCTCAGTCAAAATTGCAGACCTCCACTCACTTCACACTCTAAAAATGAAGAATTGAGAGGTTATTTATATTGAATTTCCTCCATAATTTTAGGGCTGACTTGCTATTTTTTCTATTACTTTATTTCTGGGCCGACTTCACATTTTATTCTGAGCCGACATAGAAAATGTTTGACTGAGCCGACATACCAAATTTGATGTTTTTAATGCGAATCTTCGTCAATGGTCAAGCCTTAAGGTTTGTTGACCATACTCCATCAAGTTCACCACCAGCTTTCATCAATTCCAAGGGTGTGACTTCATAAGCCATGTCATCATTATCATGAGGGGTGTCTTTAACCTTGATTTTCCCTAGAGCCAACTACAAGGGTTCCAAGACCCCGAATGCCCACACTTGGGTTGCAATACCCAAGCTATCATATGCAAAGGCGCCATGATGAGTAGCATATCAAAGATTCACAAACCAAGACTACATCAAGGGTAAGGGCTTCATCTAATAATAGAAGCATCATGAGCAAGGACTTGTTCATCAAAAACTCCACACACCTGAGCCACACCATCAACAACCTTCCATCTTCAAACCCTTGATCATAGGCAACCAAGTGTGCCATCTCCAAGACCTCATGACCACATCATCATGACCCAACAAAGATCCAAGGACATCTCAAAGGCCACTGCAAGCCCATGTTGGCATCAATGACAATTTCATCAACACAATCAAGCCACATGTGTGGAGGAGAGAGAAAGAGGGCGCAACCTCTTTGACTGTGTGAGCAGTTACGTTCCTCGTCAGCCTCAGTCAGTGCCTTCAATCATGGAGTGGACTTGCCTACCCTATCTGAAGCCGATGAGACTGATTTCAATCAAATCGGAGCAAAACCCACTGATTTGGGAATTTGGGAATATTCTCCATTTACTAATTATTTCTATTTTTTAATTAATAAATTTGATTTTTAGTAGATTTTTAACTTGTGATAAATTTATCACTTATAACTTAGGAAAAGTGGGTTTTGGGTTAAATTGGTGTTTTGATTTAGAAAATGAGCACCCCCAAGGCCAAAACTGATCCTTAACCACACTTTTATTACATTTCCAACTTTTCCAATTAGACTATTAAAAAATAGCCTAAGTTAACGGAAAAAAATAATTTTTACCAAAACTTAAAATAAATCCTTGGGGGACCTAGTACATGTCCATATGACTAAATACTAATGCCTAGCATGTTTATAAACATTGACACATTGACTCTAATAACGCCCTAGGCTTAAGTACCAAGACGACCACCCCAACTTTGGAGGTATGAGTGAAAAAATTAGAAATTATTAGTCGTTTATTCAACAACAAATAATCTCTAAGGGAAAAAACACTTGGGCTAGTTGGATTGATAGATAAGTCTAGGAGACTGAGTCTTTTACATACACCACCATGCTAGGACATTTTTTTACAATTCCCCAAAGGGGTATGAACATGTGGTACAAGAAAATTTAAAAACATTTCCCAGAAAAAGTGTGGCGAACTTCTGAACTCTGACCATGAACAAGTGTGTTTGTTCAAACCTTGCCAGCTCACTTGAAAAATGGCTCACTTGAAAAATCCACGAACTACAACTTAGGTGGTAACACTTCCCAATTCAAAGTAGTACAAACAACAGAGGCATATTCGGAAAACCTGTTTACATGTAACTTCTAGTTCATTTATGCGTAATTAGAATCAATGAGTTATGTTTGAATTTGTTCCCAAATATTTTAACTGCTAATTGTGATTTTTTACAAGGAACTTATGCATGCACCATTTATTTTAGTGAAAGCTAAATGGAAATGCTGCTGCATCTTTTGTTAGTATGCAGGACCAATGAGTTATGTTTGAATTTGTTCCCAGATATTTTGATTGCTAATTATGATTTGTAACAAGGAACCTTATGCATGCACTCTTTATTTCAGTGAAGCCTAAATGGAAATGCTGCTGCGTTTTTTGTTAGTATGCAGGTCATGTTACTTGGTTTTGTATTATTGGGACGTTCTTTAGAGGAGCGTGCAAGACTTCAAGCCTCTAGTGACATGAAAGATCTTCTTGTGAGTACTTTTCCTTCTTTTTCCTTCGATTAAAGCATACACTTACAACCTTAGATAAGAGGAGCAGAGTCATTTTGTCTTGTTTTTGTTTAGCTCATCTATTGAGGATCCTCTGTCAAATTATAAACTTCACTATTGTTAGGTTTTTCTAGATTATTGTTTAAACTTGTTATCGCTTGATTTGTTCATTCAGACCACTTGTATTTTTACAATCCAAAATCACTGATTTTTTAGAATAATTCTTTTGAGTTCCTTGGCTTAGCTTTGGATGGATAGTTACAAATGAAATAGATGTTCAACCATCTGGGTAAATGACTTTCTTAGTGGTTCCTCCAAGGCTTTGGCATCTTTTCATTTTATTATTCAGCATTAATTCAAATGCTCAAAACATTCATCATTGATTTGGACTAAAATATTTTGAATCTGTGTTTATACTACGTTGTCTTTTGTCCAGACTCCATCCTTTTAAGTAAATATGCTTCTCATGGAGCCTTGTGTTAAAACTTAAAACTAAATCTGCATTGCCATTTGCTTAAATCATACATGTAGCTCAATACTTATTCCTATCATGAAACTAATATGTGCATAATCCTACGAATGTGCTCAAAATTGTGCTGTTGGGAATAAAAGAATGGTGAATAGATTGAATGTAAGCAGAGGGAGTGAAAGGCATATTTATTGGAAATCAATAGATGTCAGTGTAGAGATTTACATCTGATGCAATTGTAGACATTTTAAACTATATATTTTTGAGATATGTTTTGCTGTTGTGAACAGTCTTTGGTATCTTCTCAGTCACGCCTGGTAGTCCCTGCTAATGGTGGTGCGATATTGACAAATGAGGTGCTTCCAAGTGAGGCAGCATGTTTTGAAGTGCCAACAGATGACATTCGAGCTGGAGATTCTATATTGGTTCTACCTGGAGAGACTTTTCCAGTGGATGTATGTTTAAATTTGAACATCTTCTCTATTTTAGTTGAAAATGTTTATTTCAATAAGCATATCTCTACTATACCTTCCTGTACTTTGGCAATGCTAGTTTTTACAAAACATTTTCAATAGTAACTAATTTTTGCTGATGGTTTAAATGAAAAATATTGTCCTAAATATAAGCATTCAAGGGATATGTTATTGTTTTCATCAACTTTAAAGATTTGCAGAAGAAATGTTTTTCTACCGTATTTATTAGAGGATAGATTTTGACAATCTAGAGACTAGAACGGAGTAATGGCTACTTGCAAAGATATTAGACTTGGTACTGTGAATGGAGAGATCATGTCAAGTAAAATTTCCATACAATTGAATTTAGAATATTGAAGATACAGAGGCATCCTCATTCAGCTTTCCTTGAAGTGAAATAAATATATCAAAAAATAGACATAGGAAGAGGGCAATTATTTGATGTGATGTATGTAATCCAATTGCTGACTTGATGTCTAGATGTGTTTTATCATAGGAACCAAAACACCATATGTAAAGGAATAACGGAAATGTCATTTTTTATTTTCTCACCTGCTCTGCTATAATTTGTGAGGGGTTGTCTTCTTATTCCCTGATTTGATGAACAATCCTGACGCAAATAAGCTTTACTATTTTCAGGGGAAAGTTGTGGCAGGTATAAGTGTCGTGGATGAATCTATGCTCACTGGCGAACCTCTTCCTGTAAGAAAAGGAAGTGGCCTTACTGTTTCTGCAGGGACTGTCAATTGGGTAAGTTTACCTGAAATTGTTAGGTAAGTTTCTACTATGTGAGACTATTTCCCTGTTTTATATTTAAAATTTTATATAGATTATGTTTAAGTTTTATGTGTGCCTATCTCAATAAAGTCCTTTTGCTTACAAAATAATGTTAACTTTCAATCAGATAAAACCTAATGTTTCAATTGGATAAAGCAGTCATGTATTCAAATGCACATTAACAAATTAGAATCCCAAGGAATATATTTGAGAATTTTAGGGTCATGAGTAGTCAATTGGTTATTACTGCCAAATATAGATCATATCATGTACTCACAACTTCTGCACATGCATATAGCACAATATTACATGTTTTTTGGGCAGAGTCTCACTCATAGTGATTGATGAGTGATAATGAAATCTCTCTATACAGCATTCAAATCTCATATGACTCATTTGTTGGGTCCTTTCTTCAAATGACTCATTCTATTTTATGCCTAGCGCATTGTTATATACTTCCAATTGAGTATGTTGTTTTCAACATAATCTGCATAGTTGAGTTATATTTACCTATTTTCTTTTCTTGTTAGTGATTGATGCTTTAGTCAGCATATAAAAGCACCAACATCCTTCAACTAGACTTTCTGATTCTTCTAGGATGCATTCTTCGGGGTTGATTGTCTGCTATATTTTGTAGTTGATCGGTATGTTGCTTTAAATATTCCTGGTGTTGCCTATCTATTATGCACAATGTGCATTAATTGTCCTGCCCAACTCCTTGGAATAGAAACGTGTCTAAAGGGACACAATTTAATGCACATTGTGCTTAATACATTTGCGTTGTTGTAACTTCATTGTCAACTAGACTTTAAAAGTAGTTTGTTTGTTGATTGCTTTGTTGCAGGGTATAAAAATGCTGTAAATGTTTAAAAACAAATACTTCTCATATTACACAAAAAATATATTTACAAGGACAAAAGATTCACAAGATAAGATACGATAGTTTAATTAATGTCCAACTAATGACCACAAGGGTAGGTCAATGGGACAAGAATATACAATCAGTCTTTTCTTCAAATAACTAAACAGCAAAATCAACTTTCTTTGCACCACTATCAATAAAAATCTTTTGGCTAGCAATTGAAGACATACCTCTACCTGCGAAGATTCGAAAGGAAGAGATAGAGCTAACAATATTCTCAAGGGCATACTTACAACACACCTTTCATAGAATAAAAGGGTCCGACACTTTAATGTGATTAAACAAGTCAAAGAAAACGGATGACACCTGTTGCCGCCTTTCACACACCTGGGGGGGGACGTGGAAGATTTCTTCAAGCCACTCGGTGTGTCGTTGGGGGCAAGTGTCGAGTCAAGGCTGTCACCTTGTTCTTGACTCCTTCGTTTATGCAAACTCCTAACAGAGCCAAGGGGGGTAGACCTTGTTGCCGCCTTTCACACACCTGGGGGGGAATGTGGCAAAAATCTTCAAGCCACTCAATGTGTCCTTGGGGGCAAGTCTCGAGTCAAGGTTGTCACCTTGTTCTTGACTCCTCTGTTTAGGCCAACTCCTAACGAAGCCAAGGGGGGTAGACCCTATTAATTGCTAAGGCTGTTAAGGATTTAGTGTTTATGGTGATGATTGAGTTATTTAGGAGTTTTGATGAAAGGAAATATTTAACAAAAGATATTTGCAACGGAATTTAAGTACAACAGCATAAAGATCATGGTATAATATATCAAAGCAGATGGAAACAGATGATCATATAAAAGAGAACCAGTGCTAGATGGAGTCCACAAGTAAAGTGTTGTTGCTTTGCTGGAAGGAAAACGTTGCAAGTGCTCTTGGTCAATTTTACGTTAATGTGAGAAAATGAGTGAATTAACTTAGGGGGGAAGGGGAGTCCCAATATACCTGAGGGTACGGGGAGTATGTCCAAAACCATTAACTGATATGGCTACCCGCAAGGACTATGTAGGCTGGTTGGAGTCTTTGAGACGGTGTTCAGCACTACACTGTGAGGGTGTAGCCTAACTGTGTCTCGAGGTCACTGACCAGTTGTTCTTGCTTCCTTTGGGTAATTTGCCACCGCAACGGCTTAATTCGAGGCGTTGTATTTTCGCCTGGAGAGGTTAATTGAAATTTGAGAACTAATTATTCTAGTCACCCACGTTATTTTTGATGCAGTCGGCTAATCGGACAAATCATAGTGGAAAAAATCGGCATCGGCAAAAAATTGACGAGGGTCCAAAAAACATCTTCTTGGCAACATCGGCAAAGAAATCGACAAAAATCATCAAACCGCAACAAGCATTAAAAATGCAAAATTTGTACTTTAATAGGGTCAAAATTTGCTTACCGATTTTTCTCGATCTTTCCCGATTTTTGCCAATTTTTCCTGATTTTTTTAGATGTCCAATTTTTTGAAAAATCGCGATTTTTTCAGGCCGAAAAATCGGCAGCTAGAAAAAAATGGATTTTTCGGGACATTGCCTATTTTTCGGCTATTTTTTCCACTATGGGACGAACCACAGTCAGTGCAGAGAATACACTACTGAATCTTGTAAAGTTTTAAGATTTTTAAAGCGTTGTGTTCTTTGTTGAAAAAGAAAACCCTCCAGGAATTTCTTTCGGTCCAAATGGACCTCAATAGGGAAAGCGAGGAGGGGTTGATTTTAAATATAAAAGAAATAAAAGAAAAACTCCACAGATTGTCTAATTAGTCCTACCACGCATCTCTTTCACCTTTTGGGTCACTCGGGAAGTCGTGGGGTAAGTAGTATTGCTACTTTGAATTGAAGAGTATGGAATGCTTGTAATGACGATTCAAAGTATACAGTACTGCAAAACACAACTAAATTAAGCAAAAGTAAAAAATGCAAAAAACACAAAAAACACAGATTCCCCCTTGGGGGGATGGGAAGTGGGCTCGAAAGAGCCTACTTGGAAATATCTTTTATTAATTCGGTTACAATGCTTGCTTTGAAAATACCGCTTGGTTCTTATAGTAAATGAATCCAAGGGTTTACAAAAAGTTCCAAAAGTGGTAGCAGCCCTAGGAGGCACTCCCGGGGAGCTTCGGATGGCCCAAACTCTGAAATTTGAGCAGTGTATCCTCCTTGTTTTGGACATACCTGATAAAAACCAGCAAGCAAAGTTTAGTAGAAAGTGCCGAAAAACACTTTGGAAGTGTTTTTGGACAACACAAAAATTTACCAAAAAAATTCTAAGTTAACCAGTTAAAAGAATTGCAAAAAAGAACCAAGGAAAGCAAGCCTTCCTTGGGATCTTGGCTTGCCTTTTGGGAAGCCAATATGATTTGCACTTTTATGCTAGATGTAACTTTAAGATTTGAAAGGAAAACTATTTCATGCAAGTTATAAATTTTACTAAAAATGCCATGCAAAAAATTGATTCCTTTATGCCAGATCTATTTTTAAATGAATGAACAATGCTTACTAGATCTGATCTATTCAAAACTTGAGAACTAGATCTAAGTGTAAGATTTATACTTTTAGAGCATAGATCTAAGTAAACAAGTTGGGTAACAAAGGGGGGAATTTGATTTTTAAAGGGAGAAAGGAAAGAGAAAGAGTATGTTGCTGCGGGGGGTTTCGCTTTGAAACAACTTTATAGTGAAATGCCGAGAGACTATGTCTTTCGTATTTGCTTTGAAATGGGGTAGAATCAAGCTAGATCCACACCATTTCGAAGCTAGGAAACTTGAAACTCAACCAAAACTTAACACACCCGTGAGATCTTGAAAGCATATATAAAGAGAGGTTTATAACGAATGGGAATAAACTTATTAACATGCAATGTTTGACCTCTAAGCATACATGATGATATAGAAACTAAAGTAAACTTACTTTCAATTTCTATTCCTACTAGTTCAAAGAAACCTTCATAGGCAAGATCTAAACCACGAATAATGCATAAAAAATTTGGAAAAATACAGTTTTACCTCAATAATGCATGACAATATCAATCCACACAAAAGAGCACACCACCACTAGTCTCGAAAGCTTTCTTTTATTCCAAGCAACATAGCAATAGCATACAGATTACAACAGCATGCACTCTCTTACTCGAAACGCAACTAGTTTGTGAGAGAGGCAGAGGCTTTATTTATAGCCAGAGCCAAGCCCTTGGGGGGCTACCAACATTGAAGATACACTCAGAGTTATCTGAGCCTGAACTAAGCTGAATTGAAGAGGGATTGCAGAAGTGATTGACACCTCTCTCGCTTAACTCTCAATCAGCTGCTCACCCACTTAATCCAACTCACCAACTCCAAATCGGCTTCCTTCATTCCCTCACGCGTGAGCTCATGAGGTTGGTGAAAGAGCGTTACCCAATCTCCATGATTCGCTAGCTCCAAATATATCCAAGTTAAAAAATAAAAATAAGTTTCAAAATGAGGGGGGGGCAAAATATTTCTTTTATTTATTTGTTCTTAATTTTTCTAAACTCAATTTGGCCGTTGCTTTCTTGAGTACCCGAAAGGTGAAAGAGACTCTTTGGTCGCCATCTAAACAACTCATTGTTACGTCTCTAATAAAAAAACCAAGACTCCTTCCCCGTGTTGTCCGCCAATTGCAGACCAGCAGCAGAAATCTTATGAAAGCTGTCTCCTCACTTGAGAAAGTGGAAGAGGTGTGACCTTGGGGGTAAGCACAGAGCTAGGTACTGTCACCTACTCCTAGCTCCTCTGTTTAGGCTAACTCCTAATGAAGCCAAGGGGGGTAGTCCCTAACAAAGAGTTTTCTATGGCTCAATGTTTAAGTTAAGTTTAGATGTTTTCAGATGCGGATGGGTGTTGTTTAGGAGTTATTGTGTTTTTAGATAATTAATGTGATGAATTGAGCAAAAGACAAAGCAATCCACGTTGCTATCACCAAAATTAAAAGATAGACAAATATTTGAGAACTTCACAAAATTGATAGAGCATTCACAGATATAACTTATAATCAAAACACTCAATGGACAAATGGCCCAGATTATCAACAATGCTGAAAGATAGAACCAGTGCCTATGGAGTCAACTTATCAGAGATGCTTCGTGTATAGAAAGATGTGAATTCCAAAAAGATGCCAGTGAATGTTAGGTTTTGCTAGTGCTCTTGGTAAGTTTTAAGAGTTTTTAACCGTGGTCTTGCTTTAGGGTGTCAACAAAAAGGTTTGTCAAAGCCGGGAGACTCTTCTAAGTTCCCTCCGTTGAAGACATGTCGGGCCCGCCCAGTATCCCAGGCTGATATTGTCAAGTGACCAGCTAGTCGGGAATCTAAGACAGCGGGAGGTTCTGACGCCTCTAATAGGAAGTACTTTGGAAGGATCCCTACAACGCCGGTGCGTTGGTTACGAGTGTTTAAGGGTTATTAAATTACTCTTGTGGGGTTTAAAGATCCAGTGTTGTTTCTGGGTACTCTGATCTAAGATCGCTCAGAGCATAATCCGGCAAGGAGGGAAGGGGTTTAATTAATTAAAGGGGTGTGAGTTGCGAATTTTATTAAGTTAATTAATTAAAACTCTCCGACAGAGAGCGCTCTTAACCTCGTCTTATGACTGTGGTTCAAAAGACTTAGCTAATCTAGATGAAACTAATGCAGGGGTTGTGCAAACCTAAGATGCTCTCTGATAGAGAGTGCTCTTGACTTGTGTTTCTGCAAGTTCAAGAGTCTTACTTATGGATGATTTGATTAAACAAACACAACAATTAAGATGAAAGGTGGATTGAAACTCTCCGACAGAGAGCACTTTTGATCCATCTTATGGTGAGATTCAAGAGATTTTGGTTCTTTTTATGATTTAACAATTGATAACAAGATGCCAACATGCAATGATCAATCTAGCAATTAGTAATAATGAAACTAAGTCTAATCAGAGAGCTAAACTAATTGCTTAAGGAAAACTACACTAAGTAAATCATGAAAAATGGACACAAGACCCATTTCCCCAAAATAGGGGAAGTAAAACGAAAGGAGACCTGTTCCCACTCAGCCCTTTTTATTAATCTTTTACAATGATGATGTGTTCTTTGCTTCTTGGAAGAACGGGGAAAGAAGGGGATGAAAGAAGAGGGATAACAGTCTTTTTGTTCTTTTGGCACTCCTTGCTTGTTTGTGGCCTTTGGGCTCTCCTTTACCTGTCTGCAATCTAAGAGCTCTAGACACACACTTGTTATGATATTAGTTGATCAACAAATAACTTTGAAATTTAATCTACAAACTAGCTAAAAACAACTACCCAAACTCACCGAAAAGAAGGGAGAAAAGAGGAAAGAGAAGGACGACGCAAGAGAGATGGAAGAAGGGTGAAAAGAGGGCAAAAGGCAAGTCAAAGAAGGCTGGAAACTAAGTGAGAAATAGGGCTGCAAATCAAAGAAAGAGGGCTGCAAATGAGGGTAAAAAAGACTAAAAGTACAGCCCAAAAGATGGTTGAAGAAGAGGATGGAAAGGGGCTGCAAAAAGTGGAAACAAAGAGGCAAAAGAGGGCTGTCCAAAAGGGTGAAAATGGGGAAAAGTGGACAGCGAAAGAAAGGAAGGAATGACTGCAAATAAAAGGCCTAAAAGGCTGAAAATAAAGCATAAGGCAGTCAACTGGGGCAAAGGCTAAGTGAATGAATGTTCACTTTAGCCCAAACGTGCCATAATCCCAAGAAAGTAAAGTTTTTTTAATTTGAAAGATGAATAAAAGTAAGGAGAGAATGGTCAAACCTGTGGATCTTTTTAAAGCATTTGGATCTCGTGAAGCATGCAATTACCGAAAAAGTGTACTTGACTCCAAGAGAAGAAGATGCAGTTGAGCTCGAACTTCTGTTTGGTTGGATGGAAGGATCTGCAAAATAACACTCATAGACTTGCCAAACAAAGGATTAGATCATGTATTGTTCACAATGTTGAAATATTGTAACTTCGAAGAATATTCTATATGTATCTTTTGTGGTCCCCGATGGTCCTACCGGGAGAATCACTTGTATTATCTTGTACCCCGATGCTTCTAATCGGAAGAACTAATAAGAGTCATGAGGTTGTCCCCTCTATTTGTAAAGGTGGGTCATTAGCACCCCAGTGTGGTTACTTGAGCCTACATGATTAACTCGAGCCTACATGTCGGATGAGTTAATTCAAGTGAACGGATGAATATAAATAGAGGTGTGGTGCTCCTCATTTGAGACACACACTCTCACTTGTGTAGCGCATTATTGGAGGAGAGAAGAGTAGCTGGAGAAGGAGGAGGATCAGGCTTTGATCTCCTTGCTGGTTTTATCTTTTGGGGCATCTATATTGAAGAAGCTTTTGCTGGGTTTTTCCTTTTAGGGTTTTCCCGGGATAAATCTGTGTTGTTCTTGTGATACTGTTTCTTTCAATGATCCTGCTTATATGCTTTTGTTATGAAAATGAAATGAAATACTGATGTATTAGCTAAGCATATGAAAAATTAACATGGTATCAGAGCCACCCTGAATAGGACAACTTTCACAAGGCAAAATAGGTCTCCCTCTCTCCCCGAAAGAAATTAGGGCTTCTTGCTGAAGAGGAATTTTTGAGTGAGCCTGGCATAGGATTGCTCGCCTCATCAAAATCGAAGTTTAGGGACCTGGATCAAGATTTTTAGTTGGGTGAAACTCTGGGAAAGTCAAACCCTAGTTTGACCCCGAGCTAGAAAAACCCTAAATACTAAAACTGCCAAGTTTTGGTACATTCGCTATATCCTGAGATTGGCGAAGGTTCAAGAGCTGAAAATTGCAGAGGCCGAAGATAAAATCCTGATGAACACTGTGTCAAAAATTGAGCCTTGGATTCGCTATATTCTGGGAGATATGATCCCTCCAAGTTAGGGTTCCAGCCTCTTCCAGAATTCATCCCTAGACAGGACACCTGGGGACAATTGCAATATCTTGGGATACAGAGGTCCAAATTGAATTCTTGAAGATGTTCCAGAAAGGGCACGGACTGTATTTTTCGTGGTACAAATTTCAGACCGAGAGGATGAAACAATGACACGTGGCAGGCCATACAACTTCGCTGTTCTGAACAGTCCTTTAACAGGTCACCTTGGAAAAAGGATCATAAATCCCAATTGGTGAAACCAATTCTGATGAAACTTGTGGTGTTGGATCAAGGACATGTGAGGTTACTTTAGTACGAAATTTCAGACACATAGGAGTAGTAATGTCGGATATATCACAAAAACAATGACATGCATTTCTGCAGAAGAAATTGGAAAACTAGGGCTTCCTGTTCCGAGAGCTTCTCTCCATTGTTTTCAGAAAAGGAGTACTTTAGACAGCTCCATTTGAAGAGATCTATATTTCTATCCAATCAGATCTTAAATATTCCAAGTTTTTAAAATTAGGGTTTCTCTGACAAACCCTAAATCAGCAGCTCCGGAAGCAGGACGGACACCTCAAATCGTTAAGATCTAATCTTTTGCTATTTGCATTTGAGGTTCTCATTTCAAAGTGATCTATCACATCAGCATGATGATAAGCTTGGTAAATTCCAAGCATGAAAGTATTTGATCTCTCTGAAGAAAATGAATTAGACACCTACATGAGTAGAGAGGTTCCAGTTCTAGACGGAGATGAGGCTCAAAGCCTTACACAAGAATAACTTGATCAAGGCCAAGAAGATCATTGTTGATTCAATCACGGATCAACTTGTACCACAAGTGTCTTCCCTAAAGACACAACATATGTTTGATTCCTTGATCAAGCTATTTGAAGATAAGAACATAAATCAGAAGATGGCTTTGAGAAAACAGTTGAAGAATGTGAAGATCCAGAATGCAGAACATCTTGAAGTGGTAGAAGAAGAAGCGGAGAATGCAGAAGTGGTGATAGCCACCTTTAATGGTCTCCCAGGATCATAGAATTCATTCATTCAAGGAATGTGTGCCAGAAGGAAGTGATTACTTTCAACAGACTTTGGGAAGAAGAAGAAGAAGCTCGACTCAGAAGAAGAGAAGAAGAAGAAGAAGCTCGACTCAGAAGAAGAGAAGAAGCTCGACTCAGAAGAAGAGAAGAAGAAGAAGAAGCTCGACTCAGAAGAAGAGAAGAAGAAGATGGGAGCAATTGAAGATCAATCTCTAACCATTCAGAGAAAATCCCTCAAGCAATGAGGAATATGAAGAACTCAATTCTTGAAGAACCTCTTATCCATCTTATCATTTGATAAGAAATGATGATGTCATGAATGAAGAAGATGATGAAGTAGAAGGATCAAGAAGGAGTCTACCCACGAAACAAACAAAAGATAAGTATTCAATTGTCATTTAATGATATTGTTTTGTTATGCATTTGATTATATTAAGTTGATGTGTTATGCATGTGATGGGTAAGTAGCTCATGGTGCTATACAACTCTCCATTGCTACTTATTTAGAATGAAACCTCTTTTGCTGACATATTGGATTAGTGCACAATCTCAATGTTGTCCTGGTAGAGATGGAAGGCATCTAGAAAAGTTTCCGTGAGATATGGATGAATGTTGTATTGGCTAAACAGTTGCATGATGCACAAGAATTTGTCGTTATGCATATGTTTTATGAAATAGTTCTAACCATGCAACTGGTTCATTTGAATTGTAGGAAAGGTCCTGTACAACCTCCTACAAGAAAAGAAGGATGAGACTTGTTCTGAAGAACAAGTGATGACAATTCAAGATTCACTCCAATAAACATGAATCTGAAGCTCCCAGGGTTAGAGACACCATGACGGAAGAAAGAGCTTCAGAGAGCGGTAGATCCACCTCGAAGGATGAAGACCACCATGGGTACGAAAGATAACTCAAGATGAAGAAAATAATGCTATGAAAGAAGCTATGATCAAAGAATAATAGTTGATCATGGGAAATGATGTATACGATATGATTTAGAGACATAAACGGAAGTATCTATGGATCTACAAGAACAACTGTACAAAGCAAGGTTCGTGATTTGCCTCTGAAAGAATAGACTATGACATAACATACTCTATTGACCAGACCTACTAGAAGTATATATCAAGAATAGAACCACCTGTACAGAATGAAGAAGGAAGATGATACTCCACTCCAGGGGGAGTGACTACATAAGATATCTGAGTTCGACATGGTACGACATGATGGATAGCTTCCTGCTGGATCGAGACATTACCAAGAGTAAAGTGGGTTCCAACCTTCAAGGTTGAATGCAGAAGACTAAGATATGTTGATGACCTGACAAGACGAATTCATGGAAGATGTTATGACGAAAGAATACTAGAATGATGTTTGGAAAGAGTATAGTATCCTCCAAATGGATATACAAAATAAAGCATGCAGCTGATGGAAGTATTGAGAAGTATAAAGCAAGATTTGTTGCCAGAGGTTTCTCTCAGAAAGAGGGAATTGACTATGAAGAGACATTTGCCCCAGTAGCACGGTATACTTCGATTAGAGCTATCATGGCACTTGCATCTATGATGAAGTGGGACTTACACCAGATGGATGTGAAAACAGCTTTTCTGAATGGTGTGATCGAAGAAGAAGTATACATAGAACAACCACAAGGATTTGAAGTTGAAGATAGACATACTCATGTATGCAAGTTGAAGAAGGCCTTGTATGGCCTGAAACAAGCTCCTCGAGCTTGGTATGAAAGGATAGACAGTTTCTTGTCAAGCATGGGCCTCACCAAGAGTAAAGCTGATCCTAACCTTTATCTTAAGGTTGTAAAAGATGAACCGCTCATCCTGCTGTTATATGTGGATGACTTATTCTTGACAGGGAATGAGAAACAGATTATGGAAAGCAAGAAGAAACTAGCAAGAGAATTTGAGATGAAAGACCTTGGGTTAATGCATTATTTCCTAGGTCTGGAAGTATGGCAAAGTTCAGAAGGAATCTTTCTCAACCAAGGATAGTATACGGTAGAGATATTGAAGAGATTCAATATGTTGGAATGCAAAGTCATGGCCACACCCATGGACTCCAAACTGAAGTTGTTAGCTGATGACCCATCAGAATTAGTGGATGTGACTCACTACAGACAGATCATTGGGTCATTGATGTATTTAACAAATACCAGACCAGGCATTTGTTTTGCTGTGAACACCTTAAGTCAATCTCTTGTTCAACCAAGACGGGTTCACTTAGTACCTGCAAAACATGTGATGAGATATCTGAAAGGGATTGTAGACTTCGGTCCATACTATGATGGTAACCATGAGTACAGATTGTATGGCTACACAGATGCAGATTGGGCTAGAAGTATCTCAGATAGAAAAAGTACTTCAGGTGGATGTTATAGTCTGGGATCTGCTATGATTTCATGGTTTAGCAAAAAGCAGTCTAGTGTTGCTCTAAGCACAGTTGAAGCAGAATATATAGCAGCTTGCTTTGCTAGTTGTGAAGCCATATGGCTTCAAAAGCTGATGTCAGGACTATTCAACCTAGAGTTGGACACTACCGTGATTCTGTGTGATAATCAAAGTTGTATAAAGATGACAGAGAACCCAGTATTCCACGATAGATCGAAGCACATAGAAATCCGATCTTTCTACATACGAGATAAGATGCAGATGATGATGATTTCAGTATTCCCATACTGAAGATATAGATGATGTTCCAGTATTTACATACTATAGATGCAGATGATGGTGATTCTGTATTTCTATACTGAAGATATAGATGATGATGCTCTCAGTATTCACATACTGGAGATACAGATGGTGATAGTTCAGTATTCACATACTGAAGATGTAGATGATGATGGTTTGGGTGATGATGTACTGATGAAGCCTCTGTCTCAAGTAAAGTTTGAACACTTTCGAGACAAACTTGGCATTGTTCGGAAAGACCTTCCTCGAAAGGGGGAGTAGTGATGTTGCAGTGGGATTGTATCATCCCTGGGCTCTTGCCCTAAAGTGATCCGGTAACCTCGGTCATCGAGAATGAAGAGGGATTGTATCATCCTGGGACATTTGTCTAAAAGTGATCCGGTGACCTCGGTCATCGAGAATGAAGAGGGATTGTATCATCCTGTGACATCTGTCCAGAATAGATCCGGTGACTTCGGTCCTCGAGAATGTAGTGGGATTGCATCATCCTTGAACTTCGGTTCAGAAAGGTATCCGGAGGCTTCGGTCCCCGAGAATGTGGCAGGATTGCATCATCCTTGAACTTCGGTTCAAAATGTATCCGGAGGTCTCGGCCCCCGTGAAAGTGGTGGATTGCATCATCCCTGAACCTCGGTTCAAAATGTATCCGAAGGTCTCAGCCCCCGTGAAAGTGGTAGGATTGCATCATCCCTGAACTTCGGTTCAAAATGTATCTGGAGGTCTCGTCCCCCGTGAAAGTGGTGGATTGCATCATCCTTGAACCTTGGTTCAAAATGTATCCGGAGATCTCGGTCCTCGTGAATGTGGTAGGATTGTATCATCCTTGAACTTTGGTTCAGAACGGATACGGTGACTTCGGTACTCGAGAACGTGTGTTGATCTCGTAATTCCAATAGGAAGGATTGTCTGAGTTCCATAACTATGTTGATCCCGTAATTCCGAAAGGAAGGATCATTAGTATATCCGTAAAGACCTAAATCCCGTAATTCCGAAAGGAAGGATCATTGAATTGATCCTGTAATTCCAATAGGAAGGATTGTCTGAGTTCCACAGATGTGTTGATCCCGTAATTCTGAAAGGAAGGATCGTTAGTAACTTCGTAAAGACCTAAATCCCGTAATTCCGAAAGGAAGGATCGTTGGTAGCTTCGTAAAGACTTGATCCCGTAATTCCAACAGGAAGGATTGTCTGAGTTCCACAGATGTGTTGATCCCGTAATTCCAATAGGAAGGATTGTCTGAGTTCCACAAATGTGTTGATCTCGTAATTTCGAAAGGAAGGATCGTTAGCAACTCCGTAAAGACCTAAATTCTGTAATTCCGAAAGGAAGGATCGTTAGTAGCTCCATAAAGACTTGATCCCGTAATTTCGAAAGGAAGGATCGTCTGAGCTCCACAAATGTGTTGATCCCGTAATTCTGAAAGGAAGGATCGTTAGTAACTCCGTAAAGACCTAAATCCCGTAATTCCGACAGGAAGGATCGTCTGAGTACCACAGACATGTTGATCCCGTAATTCCGAAAGGAAGGATCATGTTGATGTTTTGATGATGATGATGTTGATGTTTTGATGATAATGATTTTATGATGATGATGATGTACTGATCGAAAGATCAGAGTGTGATGATGATGATATTTTGATGTTTTGATGATGTTGAATGTTTTGATCATAATGATGTTTTGATGATGTTGATGTTTTCATGATGATGATGTTTTTATGATGATGATGATGTACTGATTAAAATATCAGATTATGATGATGATGTACTGATCGAACGATCAAGAGTATGATGATGATGATGTACTGATCGAAAGATTAGAGTGTGACGATGATGATGATCAGTATGTGATGATGACGACATACTGATCAAAAGATCAGAATATGATGATGATGATTCTGTTCGAGAGTTGAAGTATGATGATGGTGCTGATCACGATGTTACTAATCAGAATGTGATGATGTTGCTGATCGAAAGGTCAAAATGCTGAAGATGTCTTTGCTGATCGAAAGATCAAAGCGCTGAACATATTGCTGATCAAAATACTGAAGATATTGGTGATGATCGAAAGGTCAAAGTGTTGAAGATGTTGCTGTTGATCGAAAGGTCAAAGTGTTGAAGATGTTGCTGAAAATTTTGCTGATCGAAAGGTTAAAGTGCCGAAGATGTTGCTGATCGAAAGGTCAAAGTGCTGAAGATGTTGCTGCTGATTGAAAGGTCTAAGTGCTGAAGATGTTGCTGATCGAAAGATCAAAGTGTTGAAGATGTTGCTGATCAAAAGGTCAAAAGATGCTGATGTTGATTAAAGAGTTGCTGTCGTCAAATATTGAAGATGAAGAGTATATGATGTTGAAAAGCTTCCAATGATTTATAGATGTGTTACCCTGATGATGTTGATGATGTCCTCTCCTACTATTGTTGTTGTTGATGTTGTTGTAGAATACCCTTCTCGTTAAGGGTGAGTGTTGAAATATTGTAACTTTGAAGAATATTCTATATGTATCTTTTGTGGTCCCCGATGGTCCTACCGGGAGAATCACTTGTATTATCTTGTACCCCGATGCTTCTAATCGGAAGAACTAATAAGAGT
>LPNX010686859.1:262411-305515 GCA_001517045.1 Pseudotsuga menziesii
TTCCCGGGATAAATCTGTGTTGTTCTTGTGATACTGTTTCTTTCAGTGATCCTGCTTATATGCTTTTGTTATGAAAATGAAATGAAATACTGATGTATTAGCTAAGCATATGAAAAGTTAACACACAAATTGAAATAAAGAAGAGCATGAACTATAATTGAATAAAACAATGCTCTTTTTAAAATTCTAAAAGTAAATCAATAAACAGCTAACTTGCAAACCGCAAATATCTGTCCTTATGTGCTTACAGAAGCCTTCTAAAGCATAACATCATAATCTCAAATAGAGAAGAATGAAAAGCATTAAAACAACATCACCTCATCCATCAAGTGCAATCATCCAAAGAATCACACCACATGAGCCTCCAAAGCCTTAATTTTATTCCAAGGATTGGATAAGAGCAACAAGCAATTACAAAAGTTTCACCAGAGTTTCTCTACACAAAGATCCATCCCGATAGAGATGAAAAAGCCTCTATTTAACAAATGAGAGAGTGCTAAAACCCTAAAACCAAAAAACCAACCCTAACCAGCTTAGCCACCTAACAAAGAGCCTAGACCTAAACTGAAGAACCGGGAGTGAGGGGAGGCCTCCACCTAGGAAAGGTGCCCCCACTCCAAACCTGTGCTTTGAAAACAATCCCATCATAAGACCACACGTGTGATGACGCCCTCATGAGGAGAGATGGGCGTGAATAGCTTAAGGAGGCATCTGGATGTAGGTAAGCTCATCCTTTAGGTCTGGCAGGAGCCTGAGCTAGGTTTGGGAAGCCCACTGATGGTGCAAGCTTCAGTCTTCACCTCGATCAAATCACCAGACCAATGAGTGCTCTCCATCTCATCTTTAGCTGGAGATGACATGTTTGCTAACTAATAATAAATTAATTGCTCACTTAATGCTAACTGAAGCTGAGTTATGACAATTCCAAACATCATAAGTGCTCCATGAGATGTCATTTAGCCTTTTATTTCGCTGAATTTGGATTAATTTGGAGAGTTTTAATTTTCTCCAAAATAATCAATTTTTAATAAAAATTCATTTTTTTACTCAAAACTGACTTTTTTGAGTAAAAAAGCATTATGCGTCCGATTGTTGATCTGAAAGTTGGTTCTGACTGGCTGGCTGATCAAGAATGATTTTTGGCTTAGAGCCTTCAATCACTGAATTCAGAGTCCGGATGACTGACTTATTACGAACGAGTTTTTTCTATTTAATTTATGGAAAAATTAACCCAAAAAACTTTGGAAAAGTAATTAAAAATTAAAAATTAAAAATTAAAAAAAATAATTTTTTCCTCATTTGAAAAAGATTTTTTCTAATTTTTTTTATATGTCCAGATGACTTAGGACATGACCATGATCTATCTAAAAAATGCCTAGTAGGTTTATAACACTCAGTTGGGCTCCAATAACCCCCCAAGGCCCAGAATTCAACATCGGGCATTCCAGCTTTGGAGGAAGCGGGAGAAAACCTCGTCAATTATACTTGGCTAAAGGCAAAGCATAATTGTTAAGGGCAAAAAACTCCCTGGAATACCTTATTTGAGATTCTACATTTCAGGAGACTGAACCACTCAAAAATACCCTACTAGCACATTTTATTACAAACCCCGCGGGGCCATGGTTGAAATTATTCAAAACAAAAACTGACTAGCCAAAACTGGCTAGACACAAAGGCGGATCATCTGATACACCGAAATCAAACATTTATCATGTTTGTCAACCGGCGGCTCCTCAGCTAATCCAACTATGGTACAAATAAGTGGATAACACCCTGCATGCTCTACACCGCTGCAGCTTGTTTGATATGTTGGCTGTATCAGAAAGGGATACGAGTTACTCGATTTAATAGGAAAATCCACACAAGTGATTTTCTTGAGAACTCGGGAGGTTGCAAAGGGTAACTACTACAGAGTCAGGGGGTTACTCCAAGCAGGTTCAACCTCGCCCCGTTGGACACTTGGTATTACCGCTTTAGCACTCAGTTCGAAGGGACTTGACTTGTTGGGCCAAACCCACAATTAACCCACGCCCTTGATTACTCATTAATAATTTTAAAACTGACCAACGAGACAACTGCAATACTTACACGACACAACAACACTCCATTTTTACAAGCACTCCATATTTATCGACACTGGTCTGTTTTACTTTCAATGCTTAAATCAATTATTGCAAAAATGTTGTGAATGGTGCTTACATTGTCATATGCTGTTTATGTGGTCTCTTTCTTGCAATAAATTCGTTGTGTTATTTTATCCATTTCATTTTGACTCCTAGATTCAGCCTTTTCTTTCGTAAACTAAAAACCATAGATTTTCTTTTAATAGGGACCACCCCCCTTGGCTTTGTTAGGAGTTAGCCTAAACGGAGGAGATGGGATCAGGTGACAACACCTAGCTCTTTGCTTGCCCCTAAGGCCACACCTTTCCCGCTTGGGAAACAACAATCCAAAAGATTTCTGCTGACGGTATGCATTCGACAGAAAGGTCTGTGAAAGGCAACAACATGGACATTAATCAAACATGCTAGTTTGGGAGGTAACAAAGAGTATCCCTTCCTCTTTCATTTTCATGGTTGGATTTGGGGCTAGACCCCTTGGAGATTAGTTGAAGATTTGTTGAATGCATTTGGAGGCTCAATCAAATACTTGATGGGTGCAGATATCTTCTACGACACAATGAATTCTCTTATGTGGCTAGATTGACATATGCTTATGGAATGTGAAATTGATAATGCTCTTCTTTTTTCCCTTTATGTTATTTATGGGGTATAGCTTATAATTGCACGTCTTCTCTACTCTTGGTTGTGTTATGCACTAATTTTGCACTTAAAGGATTCCCAGTGAGTCGTTGAAGTCATGAACAAGCGAGTTGTTGGTTATCAGTGCTCAGAAGGTTCCGCGATTCATTAGGGCCTTTTTTGGGCCTTGTTATGACCAACCTTGTAGTTGCCTGTGTGAGGAAGATCCAGGATAGATGGTAGATGGGCAAGCAACTAAGGAGGTGGAACCAAGACTGCCTAGACTCCCAAATGGATGGTTGTCACGCCAATCAAGGAAGTCTTCGCTTTATGTTATCTAAGTCCAAGACAACAACGGGGGAGACTCGGATCTACTCTCGACAGGAGAGATCTTACCTAGACACCATAACAGATCAAATGTGGCTTTGAAGTACGTAAGGTGTCAGGTAAATGGAAATCCTAGCTCTAGGGTTTAGGTACTAGCAATTGATGAAGATGACCACTGTCTTGGGAAACGTAAATGTGGCAGGGTGAGCAAAAACAGAGTTGGCACTGTCTAGTACCAAGGAGATGGACTCAGTGGAAGATATGAAGGTATCAAGTAACCTGAGTTATCAAGGAATGGTCAACTTTTGGGGGAAAGAGGTCAGGAAGGGCTAGCGCTATGCTTGGAGATCAGTGCCTATTCAGCCTTGGGTAATGGAGTTAGTATTAGCACAATGTTTCAGTGAACCCACCTATGATATGCCCTGATCTATGGACCCAGAAAATGATATGGCCTGGAAGATTCAGGTTACAAGAAAATTAGCAGGAGGGCTAGTGCTAGGGTTTGGAGAGGCAGATCTGCAGATCTAGAGCCACCAGGAGACTATCAGCTCAGCGTTGGAATGGAAATGAGATCAGAATGACCCGATCTACAAACCCAAATCAAAAAATTTCAGGAAAAATCAGATCTGGAAAAGTCAAAATCTGATGAGGGGGGCTAGGAGGTTGAAAGTCAGTTTTTCAGATCTAGGGCAACCTGGCATGAACCAGGTCAGCGTTGGGGGTGATTTGGACTGTGTCAGACCTGATATATCAGTCTATGAAGTCAGAAATCGAAAAAAGTAAAAACCTTAGCAGGTCAAATTTTCAGTGGGGGCGCTACGGAGTTTTCAGGATAAAAATCAGATCTAGGTCAAACCAACAGGAATTTGAAAAGCGTTGCAGTAGATTCAGTGAAGGGGAGGCTCGATCTATGAAACCCAGCAACGGTTTGGCCAAAGATCGGACGGTTCCCGAATTTAGTATTTTTTAAGGGTTTTTAAGTATTTTAAGGGTTTTTAGAAAGATGGAAGGAAAACAGGTACAATGGATTCAGATCTGTAAAAGAGAAGAGAATTACCTGTTGGATCGTACCAGGAAATGCTTGTATAAGTCTTAACAGTGATGATCCTTGCTATCTCGATCAATTCTGGAAGATCCAAGTGATTTCTATGACAGATGTAAGCCCCAAGCCACCAATGGGCCCCCTACCCTGCATGAGCAAACGTCAACAATATCAGATTTGCTAAGACAAGATAAAGAAACCAAATGCTACATGAAAGTAAAACGAAGTAATCATAGATCACAATGAAACTAATGAAAACCCCCTGATCCAAGACAAAGATAACCGAACAAGTTGAGGTCCCCCTGCAAAAACGCTCCAGCCAAAACGCCCTCCTATAGACAAGACAATGATAGCAGAAAAATATAGATCTCACATAACTTTTCACAATGCTAGGAAGCAAAAGACTATCCAATCACCATTTGAGAACATCAGATGCAAAGCAGATCTAGAAAATATCCACGGAAAAATCTTTCTATTATTCAGATTCAAGAACCAAAGACCCTTTTCAAATGAGAAGCTCTCTCCTTTAAATAGAAATGAGAGAACCACAATCGTAACTGAATCCTAACCACTTTCAAAACGAGTGGCTAAGATTAAAAGATAAAATATTTTAATCAATGGTTGAGATGAGCTCAACATACAATACATGGATCAATATAACCATAAAGTACCAAAGTGGACTAAATCACCCATAAAGAGGGTACCCCACTCAACAAGAAATAAATGAAACACATGGTGGGTCCATGGAGTGTTGACTAACTCCCTCTGGGTGTCCTCATGGCATAATAAAATAATATAATATTTTAATTTTTTGACTTTGTGCCTCCTTGAGGAAATCGTGAGCCTCCCAAAAGCTCTAAAAAATAATATAAAAATGCCCCAAAATAGATGTGGGCCCAATTAGGTGCTGCAACTGCTGGAGAAGGTGTGGAGGACATCATTTTCATCAGTACGACTCATCCCATGTCATTTCCTTGCCTCAGTAGCCCAAATCGATTTTTTCAATAGCCATTTAATCATTTTTTAATCTGCCTCGGGAAACGTGATCTTGCCAAAATAGCCTCGTAGGGTGCCTGTGTTGTCAAACTGAGCTCACTAGGCTCTTTGGGATGGGGGTACTATGGTACAAACAAGTGGCTACACCCCCTATGCCCATACAACGCCCTAGGAGATCCAACTGAAACGTCTCCCTGCTCAGACATATCAACATGTGAAGAAAAACTGCATCAGAGAGGTAGAATGAGCCTGATCATATCTGCAAGTGCCCGGAACTGGAAATAAACTATCTCATTAGACTCAGAGAGTCCAAATCCATCTAAGGTGTATAGTCATACCCCTCACGGGTCTCTATCTGATCATCAACCATATCCAATAAACAATATAACCATCTGTAAATGATCAGACACCAATAATAACTCAGACTACCATCCATCTGCTGCAAGTGTTAAAAGGCTAAGACATGCTCTACAACTCATTCAAGCAACAATGACAACAAGTAGCAGTCATTTCACTTGCGGTACATCAACTAGTACATATATAAGGCTTTAATTATTATTACTCAGACTAGACTTTCAGGACTATACTCACTTCATAGTTGTAGCCAATTTGCTAGTGAAGGGTGAATGATGAAATTGACAAGGCTAAGGCAAATGATGACTTCTTACTTAACATCATGACACCTTGGATATGGAAAGGAAATACTCACTATAACCAATGACGGACAAACAACAACGCAGGGAATGGCAGTGCCTGACAAATGGTTGAATTGTTTAGAGAGTGCTTATTCAACTTAGGCATCATGACTACATCAAACTTGATCCAGTTTCATTAAGATCATCAATTTTATTTCCATGGCCTTTTTGGCCTATATGACCCTTTGGGACTTCACCAGTGCTTAAAAGCACAGCTAATCGTAGCTTTCATCCGGGACATATTTATTTTATAAGGTCAGCAATATTTGGATATAGCATATTTTTAACCATTGTTTTTTTGGACCTTTTCTTATACCCTTCAAGGGGTATTTTAGCATTTCATTGCTCTTGCCCTCTTTACATATGTTAAGAAACACAGTTTAACATTTTCATTTTCCATGGGCGCATATATAATATTTCCAATATAAGTAGCACATGAGCTTTTGGTTTTAGCCAACAACATCTCAAGTGACCAGGGGGAGTTCTGCACAGTGCCAAACATTGGGGCAACCGACCAGAATGATTTAGGCATACAATCCAACTCACCAAAGGCAAGTTTTGTCGCCAACTCAGAGCCGAGACACAATATAAACAGGGAGGTTTGTCCAACAAAAGTTCTAGCGGGGAAAAAGATCCTCCATGCCATAAGTCAAGAAGTCATTCGGGTTGAAAACTAAACTGGAAGGTAATGGATAGGTGGAGATAGTGAATGATGAAGCCAACACTAGCAAGCCAAAACAATGGTTGGAATGACTACTTCTATTCTCCCTAAGGAGGGTAAAACCAATGAGTATAGATCAAGAACTTCCAAGTCTAAGTAGGGACATCAATACATAATAGAAAATACATCCAAGTCCATAAAATTATGACCGCTAGATCATGACACCACATGTTAATACATGTCACAAAAATGAGTATAAGAGCAAATGATAACCATAATACAATATAAAAAGCTGAGTCATAATCATGCAATATAATCCATCTGAAACACCATCTGTCCAATGAGAAAGCACTGATATAAAACTAGGCATCAGTAACTGCTTTGTAATGACTAAATGGCTACATCGGTCCTCAAATCTGAGTGTCCTGGACTCAGTCTTGACATGGGAGAGTACAATAGTCCACTAATACAATAATGATCCGTCAAAATTGCTCATCTCAGCATCTCATATGTAAGAGATCTGGCTGAAAAAATGTACTGTGTCTGAAAAATAGAATATGGTAGCCTGGCTGCTATATATGTGATAACATCCGGCTCTAGCTGGGACAAGTGCTTTGCTGAAAAGAGCGCTTGAGAACCTCAGAATCTCTGGTCCTCACACTTTGCTTCTCGCATACTCAATCAATCCATCCAGCTCTGCAACCGCTACCAAGAATGTACCTGAATACCTGCAATATGTCCAGAGCTATACCAAACTCACAGACGGGTCGTCAGAACAATATGTGGATAATATATAAAATACTAAAAATAAAGATCCATGAAATTGAAAAGCAGAAAAAAAATCTAATCTATAACCATAACTTTAAATAAAAGTTTGATTTTTTTATTTTGCAGGAAAACAGAATTACACTAAGAGCTTCAAAAGTGAGCTTCAAACAACAAAGTAAAATTCTATACTACTATCGGGAAAGGCTTATTCAGGGCCTACCTACTCTACCCTACTATGAAACACAAGACTCATGCGATGGATGGGAAATAATGCTTTAGCAAAAGCCCGTTCACGGGAAGTTCAAGTTCATCCCCTTCTAATGTTTCCAAATAAATTGATCCTTTTCCAGCTATCTTAGATACTCGATAGGGACCCATCCATATCTTTTCCATTTTTCCATGCTCTCCAGGTTTTTCTTTTACTTTATCCCACAACAAAACTATGTCTCCTATCCCAAACTTTACATCTCTTGTTCTTTGATCAAAAGTTCCTTTGACTCTCTCTTGCTCAATGACCATCTTGTCAAATGCCATCCTTCTCACTTCATCAAGTTCAACTAACTTGTCGATTCTTGCTTGAAAAGCTTCTTGATCTGAAGTACATTGTTGTAACAACTCATATATAGGGATTTGCATATTAATTGGGAGCCTACAATCTTGTCCATAGACCAACTCGAAAGGGGCTTTGCCTGTGATTCTTTTTACCGTCATTCTGTCAGCCCATAGTGCATATTTTAGTTTGTTATCCCAACTTCTCTTGTTCTCTCCCACCATTCTCTTCAAAAGCTTAATCAAGTTCTTATTACTGGATTCGGCAAGGCCATTTCCTTGGTGATAATAATTAGATGAATGGGATAATGTAATACCGTGATTCATGCAAAAGGTTGACATGTCTAGTTTACTAAAGGCTTTAGCATTGTCAGTGGTTATCTTTATAGGGCACCCATATCGAGACACAATGTTTTCTTCCAGGAATTTGACAACTACAGCAGCTGTGCACTTCTTAGTTGGTATAGCTTCAACCCATCGAGTAAAGTAATCCGTGCAAGTCAGGATATATTTATATCCATTGCTTGAATTTTGATCAAAAGGCCCAATGAAGTCCATACCCCACTATTGAAAAGGAGATTCAACTACAACTGGGTTTAGCGGTAATGCTCACAATCTTGGCTTTCCTGAGAAAAACTGACGTTCTTGACATGTTCTTACAAAAGAGTGCACATCTTTAAAAAGGGTTGGCCAATAATATCCTGCTCTCATAATATTTGCAGCAGTAGTTCTAGGTGCATAATGTCCACCGCACATGCTTGCATGCATTTCTTGGATGATGATCTTGGATTCCTCATTAACACATTTCAAAATTATTCCATCAGGATTTCTCCAACCAATACCATCCTGAGTTAATGTATACTTCTTTGCCTTTAACCTTAAAGCTCTCCTTTGGTGATCCACCAGATGATCAGGGCAAGACAGATTTCTCAGAAAGTAAATAATGTCCCTATACCACTCATGATTTTCATCAATATGCAAAATATGAGATTCCCGCTCATCCACCAGGTTTATAGCATGACTGTTACCTCTCTCAGTCAATAATTGAGCTAAGCCTTGACCTTTCACAATTTTAATGGGTTTGATCTCCAAATCATACTCCTGGATACGTGAGATCCAGTTTCCTCTAACACCTATACCATCTGTTGTGATAAAACATCCTTAACTGCTTGGTAGGGCACAAATGCTTTGATTTTAGAATATCCTATGTAAGTTCTGAAATGCTTTAAGGCTTTGACTAGAGCATAGGCTTGTTTTTCGGTAGTAGTATATTTCAATTCAACATCTCTCAAGTTCTTACTCATAAAAGCTATGGGTTACTAATGTTTTTCATTGTTCTTTTGTAATAGAACCCTAGCAATAGTATCCTCAGAGGCGTATGAATAGACCAGAAATTCCTTGCTATAATCAGGGCATGCTAAAACAGGAGCAGTTGAAATAGCTTCCTTGAGCTTCATGAATGCGTTTTCGCAAGTTTCATCCCAGATGAACTTCGTATCTTTCTTGAGAAGGGCATTTAAAGGTTTGGCCAACTCTGCTAGATTTTGAATAAATCTTTGGACAAAGTTTATTTTCCCAAAGAAGGATTGCAGGGAAGCAATATTATGGGGTGCAACAATAACATTAATGGCTTGGGCACGCTCATGATCCAACCTAATACCTTCTTTTGATACAATATGCCCTAATAACTTTCCTTCATCGATTCCAAACGTCGATTTCTTTGGGTTCAATGATATACCAAATTTCCGGCATCGCTCAAAAACCTTCTTTAAATGTTTCACATGATCATATTGCTCTTTTGAAAAAACAGTTAAGTCATCTTGATACATAGCGATAATCTTTCCAATGAGATCATCAAATGCCTGGTTCATAGCCCTTTGAAAAGTTGAGCCAACGTTTGATAATCCAAAAAGCATTCTTATGTACTCAAAAGTTCCCCATGGAGTTGTAAAGGTCGTTTTCTCTCTATCTTCCTTCTTTATCCTTACCTGATTGTACCCTGAGAAACCATCTAACATTGACAGCATACCTGCGCCTGTAACACTTTGCAGTAGGTTCTCCATATTTGGCAAAGGGTAGTTATCTTTAAGAGATGCTTGAATCAGATTTCTAAAATCTATGCATATCCTGATTTCATCGCTCTTCTTTCTCACAATTACTGGGTTAGACACCCAAGTGGTGTGTCGGACTGGTCGGATGATTCCAGCAGCTAGCAATTTTTCAAGTTCCTTTTTTATCAATGGAGCCAACTTGGGGTTAATATTTCGTAACTTCTGCGTATAGGGTTTTGCTCCTTCATTCAAAGGGATAGTATGCTCAATGATGGCAGGATCAAAAGTCTTGAGATCGTCGTAAGTCCAAGCAAAAACATCCTTGTATTCCCTAATTAGGTTTTCGATGGCTTTCCTTTCCTTTGGGGAGGCATTCTTTCCAATTTTAATCATTTTAGGAGAAACTGAGCTTCCAATGTTAATCTCTAGGATCTCATCTACTGGTTCCGCTCTCTTACCCCGATTCTCATCATGTCTGTTGAAATTATTCTCCAAAGGGATTGCTAACTTCATAACCTCAACATCCTGCAGTGATAGGTTGTTCACTTTGTCTTCTAAATTAACATTGCAATTCTGAAAGTTATCTGTGTGTTGCAAGAAAGCAATGATTTGAGTATCATTGTCAAAGGCTTGCCAATGATCTTGATTGTTAGGGACTGATGGCCTAAATAACACTTCGACTTTACACTCCTTCTCTTTAAGGTAATCTGGGATTTCAAAAGTGCAAGCTATCACTGATAGTGCATCAGCCAAGGTGTTCTCCTCTCTTGGAACTGCTTGGATTGCAAAGGCATTAAACATTTCAATGGTATCCCACACAACATTTCTGTAATCTCTAAGTCTATTGTTTTAGGCTGCAAATTGATTTTTTACCTGGGACACGATTAGATCCGAATCACCTATGACACTCAGGCATTTGATTTTCTGATCTCGGGCAATCTCTAATCCCAGAAGTAAGGCTTCATACTCAGCTACATTATTTGCGGCTTCAAACTCTAGACGGAAAGGGAAACACTTTTCTTCTCCAGAAGGGGAAATAAGGACGATTCCTTCTCCGGCACCAGGTCTTGACTTAGCCCCATCAAAATGCATCTTCCATACTTGGTTGGGGGGAAAAGGATGCGGCCGAGGTTCTTGCCAATAGTTTGCCATCACCATATAGTTTCCCACCTCTTCTGTAGGCCACATGGCTTCCTCAAAAAGGTATTCAGGTGTTTCAACATGCTCAGTCATAGGCTTTTCATTCACTCATTTGTACGATGCGTTTTCTCCAATAGGGATGGTGGCGTATGAAAGGTCCTTCTGGATGCTTCTTCCTAGCTTAGTAGCCCACTCTCTCGACAACAACATCCCCATGTGTTTGGTATGTCTAAAACTAAGACGTTCATGTTTACTTCAATCTCTGGGTACGCCGCGAGTTTCATATTTAAATTTTCAATTACTCCTTTAGACTTAACAGGTCGAGAGTCCATTCCACACATGTTATTAAATTTCCGAGAAATCCTTAGCTCTAGTTGTTCCATTACCCTGAGTGGCATGACGTTAACTTCTGCTCCTGAATCTAGCATGCAGTTGTGAAGGGTCAGTTGGTTTATTTCTAGGGCTATGTAAAATGGGGGATGACCATCACCATTACTGGTTACACTATGGATCATTATGGGGGGGTGTTTTTTAGGTGCTGATCTCTCAAGAGCTCTCATCTGAGGTTTGATCCCTAGAAATTTAGTAGCTTGGTTAAACAAAGTTGGGACCTTCAGTAATTCATTTAGAGGTACAGGAATATTTGGTTTAGATATGAACTGGCTCAAGTTAATATTTAAGTTACACGGCTTCCCTTGGTCCTTGTCACTTGTCTTTAATCCCATCAATTGCATTATCTGAACTCTGACAGAGGGGATAGTTATGAGACCTTTCAAGGACATCATAACTGAAGATCCGAAGAGCTTTCCCAGTATGTTCGTATTTAGGCTACCTTGTATTGCAGGAGGAACTGCTTTACCAGGGAGGTTTGCTTGCTTTCTCTGCATTGTTTCCTGAGGCTTAACAAGGTCTGGACTTACTACCTTCTTGGTTTCTTGAGATGGCATCCTTAAAGGGTGCTCATTCTTTTTCAGGATGCCCTTGTGAGGAACACTTGATGGCTATGAAAGATTCTTATTAGTTGTACTTCTTTGTTCAGGAAAATTCTTTCTTGTGACAGGCTTATTACTGTCTAGATTCTTTATGTTACTTCTTGTTACGACCTGATTATCTGAAAGTGCCCTAGCTGACATGGTTTGAGGATAATCATTGGTATAAACTCTCTGGGAAAGTTTGTGGAAATGTTCATCACGTCTTATGTTCTATTTTTGTTGACTTAAAACCAAACCATATAAGCTTTGTATGAGCCTGCTCATTTCAATCATCATTTTCGACATTATATCGTTTTCTGGATCACTCTCTTTAGTGTGAGATATGACTTAAGATTAATACGTTGGGTACGATCCTCGGTGGAGTCGCCAGGTGAACCACTCAAGTAATTCACCAATAAAAGATGTGGCGTAGGGAAAAGTGAGAAAAAATGTCGAACCAGGGTAGGCCTCTACCTTCCCCGGCAACGGCGCCAAAATGTTGGCAAAGAGAACGGGAGTATAGCTTGAGGAAAAATGTCGAACCAGGGTAGGCCTCTACCTCCCTGCAACGGCGCCAAAATGTTATCACCAACCTTGTAGTTGCCTGTGTGAGGTAGATCCAGGATAGATGGTAGAGGGGCAAGCAACTAAGGAGGTGGAACCAAGACTGCCTAGACTCCCACATGGATGGTTTTCACGCCAATCAAGGCAGTCTTCGCTTTATGTTATCTAAGTCCAAGACAACAACGGGGGAGTCCTGGATCTACTCCCGACATGAGAGATCAGACTTAGACACCAGCACAGATCAAATGTGGCTTTGAAGTACGTAAGGTGTTAGGTAAATGGAAACCCTAGCTCTAGGGTTTAGGTACTAGCAATTGATGAAGATGACCACTGTCTTGGGAAACGTAACTGTGGCAGGGTGAGCAAAAATAGAGTTGGGACTGTCTAGTACCAAGGAGATGGACTCAGTGGAAGATATGAAGGTATCAGGTAACCTGAGTTATCAAGGAATGGTCAACTTTTGGGGGAAAGAGGTCAAGAAGGGCTAGCGCTATGCTTGGAGATCAGTGCCTGTTCAGCCTTGGGTAATGGAGTCAGTATCAGCGCAACGTTTCAGTGAACCCACCTGGGATATGCCCTGAGGTTTGATCCTAATGAAACACATGGTGGGTCCATGGAATGTTGACTAACTCCCTCTGGGTGTCCCCATGGCACAATAAAATAATATAATATTTTAATTCTTTGACTTTGTGCCTCCTTAAGGAAATCGTGAGCCTCCCAAAAGCTCCAAAAAATAATATAAAAATGCCCAAAAATAGGTGTGGGCCCAATCAAGTGCTGCAACTGCTGGAGAAGGTGTGGAGGACATCACTCTCATCATTATGACTCATCCCATGTCATTTCCTTGCCTCAGTAGCCCAAATCGATTTCTTCAATAGCCATTTAATCATTTTTTAATCTGCCTCGGGAAACGTGAACCTGCCAAAACAGCTTGCTAGGGTGTTTGCGTTGTCAAACTGAGCCCACTAGGCTCTCTGGGATGGGGGTACTATGGTACAAACAAGTGGCTGCACCCCCTATGCCCATACAATGCCCTAGGAGATCCAACTAAAACATCTCCCTGCTCAGACATATCAACCTGTGAAGAAAGACTGCATCAGAGATGCAGAATGAGCCTGATCATATCTGCAAGTGCCTGGAACTGGAAATAAATTGTTTCATTAGGCTCAGAGAGTCCAAATCCATCTAAGGTGTATACTCATACCCCTCACAGGTCTCTATTTGATCATCAACCATATCTAATAAACAATATAACCATCTGTAAATGATCAGACACAAATAATAACTCAGACTATCATCCATCTGCTGCAAGTGTTAAAAGGCTAAGACATGCTTGACAACTCATTCAAGCAACAAACACAACAAGTAGTAGTCATTTCACTTGCGGTACATCAACCAGTACATATATAAGGCTTTATTTATTATTACTCGGACTAGACTTTCAGGACTATGCTGACTTCATAGTTGTAGCCAATTTGCTAGTGAAGGGTGAAGGATGAAATTGACAAGGCTAAGGCAAAGGATGACTTCCTAGTTAACATCATGACACCTTGGATATGGAAAGGGAATACTCACTATAACCAATGACGGACAAACAACAACACAGGGAATGGCAGTGCCTGACAGATGGTTGAATTGTTTAGAGAGTGCTTATTCAACTTAGGCATCATTACTACATCAAACTTGATCCAGTTTCATTAGGATCATTAATTTTATTTCCATGGCCTTTTTGGCCTATATGACCCTTTGGGACTTCACCAGTGCTTAAAAGCACAGCTAATCACAGCTTTCATCCGGGACATATTTATTTTATAAGGTCAGCAATATTTGGATATAGCATATTTTTAACCATTGCTTTTTTGGACCTTTTCTTATACCCTTCAAGGGGTATTTTAGCATTTCATTGCTCTTGCCCTCTTTACATATGTTAAGAAACAGAGTTTAGCATTTTCATTTTCCATGGGCGCATGTATAATATTTCCAATATAAGTAGTACATGAGCTTTCAGTTTTAGCCAACACCATCTCAAGTGACCAGGGGGAGTTCTGCACAGTGCCAAACATCGGGACAACCGACTAGAATGATTTAGGCATACAATCCAACTCACCAAAGGCAAGTTTTGTCACCAACTCAGAGCCGAGACACAATATAAACAAGGAGGTTTGTCCAACAAAAGTTCTAGCGAGGAAAAAGATCCTCCATGCTATAAGTCGAGAAGTCATTCTGGTTGAAAACTAAATTGGAAGGTAATGGATGGGTGGAGATAGTGAATGATGAAGCCAACACTAGCAAGCAAAAACAATGGTGGGAATGACTACCTCTATTCTCCCTAAGGAGGGTAAAACCAATGAGTATAGATCAAGAACTTCGAAGTCTAAGTAGGGACATCAATACATAATACAAAATACATCCAAGTCCATATAATTAGGACCGCTAGATCATGACACCACATGTTAATACATGTCACAAAAATGAGTATAAGAGCAAATGATAACCATAACACAATATAAAAAGTTGAGTCATAATCATGCAATATAATCCATTTGAAACGCCATCTGTCCAATGACAAAGCACTGATATAAAACTAGGCATCAATAACTGCTCTGTAATGACTAAATGGCTATATCAGTCCTCAAATCTGAGTGTCCTGAGACTCAGTCCTGACATGGGAGAGTACAATAGTCCACTAATACAATAATGATCCATCAAAACTGCTCATCTCAGCATCTCATATGTAAGAGATCTGGCTGAAAAAATGTACTGTGTTTGAAAAATAGAATATGGTAGCCTGGCTACTATATATTTGATAACAGGGCTCTTTTTTAATAAAATGCATGTTCATGACCCTTGGTGGCGTTGTAATAAATGCTCTAACTCGACAAACTTTTTGTGAAGGACTTGGCTTCCTACGATTGGGCTATCAATCCGATTATTCCAAGGTGCTTTTTCCTTTGTCAATTATGCAATGCTGAATAAGCGATGTATAATTTTCGAGTTTTTCACCGCTCCTCCAAAGCTGGAATTTTCCTCTTGTTGGTTAGGTCTTAGGAGGTTATTACAATTCATGTGTCGATGTATCTAAGGGTGTTAGGCATTATTTTTGAGTCGTATGGACATGTACTAGGCCCCCCTAAAGTTTCGTCTGATTCCGAGGAAAAATAAAATTTTCCGTTTTTTAAGCCATTTTTTAATGGTTTAAAAGGAAAAATTCAAAATGTAAAAATAGTGTGATCCGGAGTCCATTTTTGGCATGGTTGGGCTTATTTTCAAGCTCAGACCAACATCTTTACCCTAGTGGCCACTTTCACTATGTTTTGGGCAGCTAAAACACCCCAGAAGGCGTTTTTTGGCTAGTAGAGCATCGAAATGGGATTTAAATGCTAAATTATGAGAAAATGCATCAAAGTCAAAAAATTAAAATGCCAAAAATTAATAAAAAATAGTGGGAAGGTGACTCGGAAGTGGGTCTCTCATCCCATGCGACCCTCTTCAACCTAATGGCAAGTAAAAATTTGGGTTAGGAAAGAGGCTACGAATTAGTTTAATAAGGAGGTTGACGTCAACATGGACTTCACGCTAGCTTTGCATGGACTTGAGTGGGATTGGGGTGTGTTGCCGCTCTTGACCGACGTGCGTGTGTCAAAGTCCAAAATTAGGCACACCGTCCCAATGGCAACTACGAAAAGAGCAACCACTGTCACCACGCTCCTCTCTTCCTCGCTTTAGATTGGCTCTTCTCCAACTCAAGGGGGCGTCCCTAAGGTTAAGATCACTAAGGCAGGAAACAATGGCAGACAAAGTGAAAAGAAGAGGCTTCCTTAGAGAAATGGTTGTAGCATAAAAGTAATTTGAATGGTTGATGGAAGGAAGGAAAGATCAAACCTCACTAATGGACCAGTGTCGGTATACCTAAAGAGACAAATGGAGTCAAGAGAGAACCCACGAGGACCTTGTGTCAAAGGCGTAGCTGCTAGATCTTCTTCCTCTTAATTGCAGAAGATGCGCTATGCAAACAAGGGAGATACTACACAATCAAACTTGATTCAGTGTAAACTTCAATACCCGTGTATGGCGATCATGGGTAACAACAACCAAAGGCGATCATGTTGAACTTGCTTAACATTTAGACCAATGTTGAATCAACAGATGATGCGATGATGTTCTCCCGGGTCTGCCAAAATGACATGTTAATAAGAGGTGGATAGGTGGGCCCAAAATGCAGTGCTCCCAGTTCCACGTTTGCAAATGAGGATTCACTGAATGAACATCCGCCAACACAAATTTACATACGAAAACTCTATCTCTTCCAAATCCTCCAAAGAAGATGCCACCATTCTAGCGCTTCCAAAATTCACGACTTGGATGCCAAATAGATCGTGGATCCAACTCTTTGTTGAACCTCGAGTTTTGAAAGATTGAATCAAACTCTAAGATTGCTAAGAGTTGAAAACGTATTCCAAACCATACTTCACGCCACAACAAAGAAAATAACACCAACTACTTGTGATGTGCAGAAAAACTCCACAAAACCGTGAAGCACTTCCTCCTGTAATCAACTCGACTGTTGCAGGAAACATAGCATCTTTCGAACTTGGCATCCTTGGCAAACATACAACTTGGGATGATTAGTGGTGATGTTTGAATACTGAAACCAATAAAGATATCCACGTTACTGTGACTCCTTTTCTCAATGGTCTACCAATGAAAGTTACTGGCGACCGATGCATCCAGACTTATGCAATGTCTCCTGGTAGTTGGCTATATCCAAGTTCCACGGTTTGGCATAAAAAAAAAGATACTCATCTTTGCCACAGAAACAAAAATGATGCTGACCACCGATGCAACTGAGTCGACGATTTCATGTCATGGCTGTGATGAATTTAAGGTAGCTGTAAAAAAAAAGGTGGAACCCATCCGCATAAACCGGCTATCATCATGGGATGATTTAGATTTATGTGTGAATGATTGCCAAAAGGAAATCGCGGTATTTCAATCTGCCGCCAAAGTAACTTTACGCCAGAACCCTGTCACATTGAGTTTGACGAATTGTGTCTTCATTCAATAATTTCAATTCGCTGTCAAAGAGATGATACATGATCAATTAGATGCATAGGTCAGTTGCGTGAAAGGTTTCCATTTTGATTGCCATCTCTATGCAAATTGCCAAACATATTAATTCACAGGTCGATTTTGGAAAGTCAAATATGACTGCAAAAGAACCCGATTCATGACATGGTTGAGTGCTTTTAAAGGTTTGGGCTGAGGACGCACTCTAGATCGGGATTTTGAAGCTCTGTCAACAGGAAAAGACAAAAACTCATAGACATGCTTCATGATGCACTATATGATATCCTGCCCTATCTCCATACTCATATGAAATTGGGATCTCATATGTTCTTTGCTAAACGTTTTCTGGTTGATAGCTGACTGATAACAACTGCGATGAACAAGCAAGAGACCTTTAATGTTGAATAATCAGTCCAATTTTTAGCTCGATCTTTCCAAGTTTAAATGCATTTCAATATTCACATAGTTGTCTATATCAGATTTCTTTGAGCAGTCAAAAATGTGGACTTTACCCCTACAATTCAAACCCTGCAATACAAACTCAGGCCTCATGTTGATGTTGATTATAGCTGAACAACCTGCCAATTATTTTGTTGTGTTTGCAGGCTGTGGAGGACTGTATTTCAGTTGCAGATGAACCCTGACCAACAACTGATGTGTAAAAGAAAAAACAAGATCTTTCCTGCTACTTTGTGGACACCTCTATCAAATTGAGGTGGTAGCAGGGTGGACCCCTCTACACATAAAAAATATAAAATTAAACCATGGTTGATTTGGTCAAAGGTTTTAAGAGGTAGCGAGTGTGTAGATGGAGGGTGACGTCAACTCTAAAAATAGGACTCACGATTTGGTTGACGTCAACACTCTATCCTCGTATTGGCTTGTGGGCTGAGGACCCTGTTGCCCACCTATTTCGACTAGGTGGCAACTCCATGTACATAAGGATGTACATAATTGTACCTTGGAAAAATCTGAGGATTTTTCACTTCTGCNACACTATATCATTTTCATTTCAACACTTTGGTTTAGCCCAATGTTTGGATAAACGAACCTTTCATTAGTTTGAGCATAAAGGATCACGTCACGTCCTTTCACTCGCGTGAGGAGAAGGAAGCTTGCATGTGTGGGAAGGTTGGTGAAATTTTGGGGTGTGTTGGCAGGTTGGTAGAGTTTGGTGAGAGAGGTGTCAATCATCTTCTCTGTTCAACTTTGTCCAAGCTCAGTTCAACTCAGTTACACTTCGGGTTGTTCTTCAGTGTTGGTGAGGCCCCCCTGGGTCTCTCTTTTTCTATTTAAGTAAGGCCTTCTTCCTCGTTTTAGATGGAAGCAAGGAAACTCCGCTCATGTAATTTGTTTATTGTGATCATTTGAATAAAGTTGATGGCTTTGGAGGCATACGTGTGTGATTCTGTGGGTGCATACTTTTGCTGGATGAGGTGATATTACTGCATTTCTATCATGCTTTATTTTTTCATAATCGATCTGGTTTAGAAGGTTATCTTAAAGCACGTAGAGTAAATATTTGCAGTTGTCAATTTATCTACTTACTCTTTACTCTTAGCGATTTAAAAAGGCACGTTTTATTAAGTTGTAGCTCATGTTTTTTTTATTTCTAACCGTGAAAAGTACCAGATCTAATATATTTGTTGCAAGTGTGATAGCTTTTGTTTGCAGATCACAATCTTGAGTAAAAGGTTGAGCTAAGTTGCATCTCCTTTTCTTGGATCTAGATCAAAACACGTATGGTTTCACCTTCAAACTTCCAAGTTTTCCAAGAGATTCAAGCTTGAGTAGTTGTTTCTGCTTCTTTCGACAAAAAAACACAACTCTTTCTCAGTTACTCTATTTTTGCAAGTTAAAATAAGATCTATAAGGCTAATCATTCTCATTTTACGTGCTCTCATTTCTAGATATAAGAAGTGTTTCAATTTTACATTTAAAAGCTTGGATCTAGTTAGTACTTGAAGTAGCATAACAATTCTATATTTGCTAGTACTTAGTAGTGTATTTTTCTTATTGTGTTATTGCACTAATCCACTAATTTATAAACTTATAACTTGCTACTTTTTAGCAGGTTGAACAAAAAAGAGAGGCATTCGCTGCCAAAATTTTGTGCTTTAAGCTTTCAGGGGCACCCAAGATCCAACCCACATCCCCCTTCTTCGTTCCCCTTCTTTCTTGGGCAATTTGTAAGCCATTTAGACCAGTTTTTGAGGGTCAGAAAGAGGTTCTTTCTCTAAAAGTAAGTATTGTAATAAATCATAAATAAAAGCAAGTGGGATTACGGCTCCCATAACCCTTCTTCCCCCATTTGGGGGAAGCCTGTATCTGTCTATTTATTTGCTTTATACTCGCGTAGTATTAAATTAGTTTCGTTTTTTTGTGTTGTTTGTTTTTTGCAAGTAAAATAGATCAATCATGATTCCTGAAAGTTTTATCTTTTCTTTCCTGCAAAATTGAATACTTACCTAGCCTTGCTTTCCCAAATACGACATCCAGGCCAGAAAGAGATTCTTGGCTGTAGTAATTAGAAAAACTCCTATTTTTTTGTATGTTTACTTTATTGCAACACAAGCACACAATCTGTCCTTGAAGGGCTGTATAGATTAGATTTTCATTTTCTTCAAAATTGGAATTAATATTTGCCATTCTGGTGTATACTCTTGCCCTTCGCAGGTTCGCCCTGAGCTTTGGGATAATCAAAAGCAGGAATGCGTACTAATTAATTTCTCACATCTAACCAAGCAAACACATTGCACTTAAAATCCTTAGAACTTTACCAAGGCTCTGTTGTGTATGCTCTGCACCGCTACGGTTCCACTGAACAGTTGGTTGCATTAAAAACAACGTGGGTGACTAGCTTAACTAGTTTTCACATTTCAATTAACCTCCTAGGTGAAAATCCAACGCCTCGATTTGATCCATTGTGGTGGAAAAATCAACAAAGGAAGCGGGAACAACTGCGTAGCGACCACGAGACACCGTTAGGCTATACCCTTGTTGGTGTAGTGTTGAACACGTCTCCGAGACTCCAACCATCCCACATATTTATTGCAGGGAGCCGCATCAGATAATGGCTTTGGACATACTCCTCATACCTTCGGGTATATCTGGAGTCGCCTTCTCCTCGTAAGTTAATCAACTCATATCCACATTAACTTAAAACTGACCAAGAGCACTTGCAACACTTTTCTTTCAACAATACAACAACACTTTTATCTGTGGACTCCATTTTTGGCACTGGTTTTACATTATACAATCATCTGTTTCTGTGTGCTTCACACGTCATGTGTTAATTTATATGTTGTTGTGTTTTAAATATTTCTGTGGCAATATCTTTTTTAATTGTTTATTTCATGTCAAAACTCCTAAAAAACAACTAAATCATCATCACACTAAAGCCTTAACAGCCTTAGCAACTAATAGGGTCTACCCCTTGTTGCCGCCTTTCACACACCTGGGGGGGAACGTGGTAGAAATCTTCAAGCCACTTGGTGTGTCGTTGGGGGCAAGTCTCGAGTCAAGGCTATCACCTTGTTCTTGAATCGTCCGTTTAGGCAAACTCCTAACGAAGCCAAGGGGGGTAAACCCTATTAGTTGCTAAGGATGTTAAGGATTTACTGTGATGGTGGTGATTTAGTTGTTTAGGAGTTTTGAAAATAAATAAACCAATGAATAAGATACTTGCAACAAAACTATTTAAATCACAACAACATATAGATCAATGTATGATATATTAAAGCACATAGAAGCAGATGATTGTAAAATATAAAGAACTAGTGCCAAAATGGAGTCCACAGATAAAAGACGTTGTTGTATTGCTGAAAGAAAAGTGTTGCAAGTGCTTGTGGTCAGTTTTAAGTTAATGTGGAGATGAGTTGATTAACTTATGGGGGAAAGTGACCTCTAGATATACCCTAGGGTACGAGGAGTATGTCCAAAACCATTATCCGATGCGGCTCCCCGCAATGAATATGTGGGCTGGTTGGAGTCTATGAGACATGTTCAACACTACATCAACAAGGGTGTAGCCTAACGGTGTCTCAAGGGCACTACCCAGTTGTTCCTGCTTCCTTTGTGTATTTTGCCACCAAAATGGATTAATTTGAGGCATTGGATTTTTGCCAGGGAGATTAATTGGGGTGTGGAGACTAATTTATCTAGTCACACACTTTGCTTTTGATGCAGCCAACTGTTCGGACGAACTGCAGCGGTGCAAAGGATACACAACAGAGTCTAAAAGATTTGAAAGATTTAATAAGTGATTTTCTTTTAAAAGAAGAAAAGTGACCTCCAAGGATATCTTTCGGTTCAAGTGAATGACGATTGAGAAAGCAAGGAGGGGTTGATTTATTTATGTTTTTTGTAAGACAAGAAAAGTAAAAGTAGTGAGACTAATTACTACGACAAGGAATATCTTTTCCCCAATGAGCAAGCTCTTTGGACAATTCGATAGATCAATGCCGGGTTAGTATTACTTTTCACAACCAAAATAGAAAAATGATGCATCAAAGGAAAAGAAATTACAAGCAAACTACACTGCTGCGTACGACAAAGAGTATCTTTTCCCCAATCGAATGGATTCTCTTGGGTAATTAGGTAAAGCAATGCCAGATTAGTTCAACCAACAGAAGTAAAGACTTTATTGATTGTGATATAATCAAACTAAAACTAACTTAATCTAAAACTTGCAAAAAAGTAAATAATCACACAATGGGCAGATACAGGCTTCCCCCAAATGGGGGAAGGGGGTTGTGGGAGCCGTAATCCACTTGCTTTTTATTAACTTTATTACAATATGCTTTTTTATGAATGGGGTTCCCTTTTCATCTTGGAAAGTGATAAAAAAGGATTACAAAGCTTTCCAAAGAAGTGGAATGAAGAAGGGGGAATTAGAGGTGATTTGAGGAGCCTGGAACCTCAAAATTTCGTCAACATTTCCGCTTAACCTGTCACGAAAAGGCAAAAAACAGTAAGCTATGTATTTGTAAATTAGTGGGCTAGTCAAATAAAATATAATAAGAAAATACAACCTAGTACTTGCCGAAAGATAGAAATATTTTATTACTATGAGTACTAGGAAAGAGAAACTAGATCTAAGCTTCTAATTATGAAACAAAGCACTTCTTAGATCTAATCAAACAAGTAAATAAAATGATGAACTTTAGCATACGATTTACTTGTTAAATGAAAGTAACCGGAAAGAAAAAGATTTGGGGTTTGAAGAGATGGACGTTGTTACCCCTCCAAATACACCAGCATTGAAGGTTGATGTTGCAGATACTGTAGGATGAGGAGATAGCTTTGCAGCTGCTATTGTTGTTGGTTATATAAATTTGATGCCTATGATAACCACTCTAGCATTGGCAAATGTTGTCAGTGGTGCTACAAAAATGGGTTGTGGAGCAGACCGGAATGTTGCAACCAAAGAAAAAGCTTGTGAACTGCTATTGGCTTCAGAAGTAAACAATGATTACAGAAGATTTGCTCAAAGGCAGTAGTTTCTGAAGATGAAGTCAGTTGTTTCACATTTACAATTTGCTATAAGAGCTTGGCTTGCAGCAAGGCACCCTGATGAAAATAGTTTTTTGAGCACATGCTGTAGAGTTAAAATGTGAGGCAAGAAGAGGCTTCCACTGGTATTCAATCTCATTATAGAGGTCTGATTGAAAGAAGGCAGTTTCAAAAAGTAAAGCAACTATTTCACTCCTACAAAGTGTTAAAAACCCAAGGGGATGGATTGCGGCTACTCAGAAGAAACAAAATGGGCTTCATTTCAGTATGTTTTGTACAAACAAAGAGAGCATTGAGACAAATACCAGCTCTCCTGACACAGTGCATATCATGAAGGTGCGGGCTGCGGCAATAGTAATTCAGAGCCATGTACGAGGATGGTTGCAGAGGTCTAGATATGTTTTGTTAGTTGCCAATGTTCGGAAGATTCAGTTGAAATATAGGGAATACAAGCATTATGTGAATAAAAATAAGGCCGCTGTCAAGATCCAATGTACATGAAAAAGAGCACTGAGTCAGTCAAAATTTTATAGTTTAAGGTATTCTGCAATCAAATCCCTTATTGAGTCCCTTGGGAAGCAGTGTAAGTTCATTGAAATGTTTCAGTTGCTTCATGAGTACAAAGATAAAGAAGAAGGGTGCTACGCTTGTAGTTTAACAGTCCTTTCCTATATTAAGCATAAATAGATTAGCTCTGCCATTGGCCTCCTCCGGCAGCTGAAGGAGATGGACAGATTTCTTATGGGCTACAGAGGACAGAAGTTACAGAGGGTTTTGCCTGCCCACTTTGTTTGGTGTCTTGTGCTTGCTTCAGGGGTTTACGGCTGCATGTGAATTCTTCACTTGATCTATTCAATTTTGAGTTTTGGGTTGGTCACTGGAGTCGGGCAGTACAATGATCTTGCAACACTTATGTTCTCAGTACCACATGAGACAATTAAGAATCTACTTCAACTGGGGCATGATGCAGATCCTTACTTTACTGTAAAGAGCTTGGGTATTCATACTGTTTCATTCTTGACAGTTCTTATCTTAGCCTATGGAATAGCAACTCCTGGAGGCATTTTCATGCCATCATTGATGATTGGAGCATCTGTTGGAGCTTTTTTGGGTTGCATATTTCAGTAAATATTTCCAGGGGCCAACATCCAACCAGGACTTCATGCTTTTATTGGTGCAACTGCTCTTCTCGGAGGAGTTTTCCGTTCTACAATTTCTGTGGTGGTAATTATGGTGGAAGGGACTGGTGGCATCGATTTTATTCTGCCCATAATAATGGCAGTGGTAGCATCAAACTGGGTTGCCCATCACATCCATCAGCATGGTGCATATGAGGCCGATTTATGCGATCAGTCAAATTCAGGGCTTGTGGAAAACCAAGGATAAAAGTATGGCTAAGTTGTGTGCAGAGGCAATGCAGCTCAGAACAAAATTTAAAGATTTCTACATCAGACATATTGACAGGGAATTCAATTCTGATGCTGATGCTCTAGCGAATACTGCTATGAAACTTCGAAATGCTAATCAGCAGAAGTTTGAAATCACCGCAGCAGTTGTCAAACGTGCATTTTGGCAGCCAAACACACGAATCCAAATCGTGGAGCTGTGAAGCAGCCCCTGTCCACTTAATTTCAGCAGTGAAATCATTCAAACCATGACCACGTGGAGTTTGGAAGGCTCAGGGGCCGGTTCTTTGGTTCTCTATATGCGATTTGCCCATCGTTGGCAGCCAAAGGCATACAAACCTTCAGTGTTTGTCCTCTTCAACAACTGAATTCAACTCTGACTTCATTATCAGATTACTAGCAAAGGCCAAGTCACAGAGTTTGGAGCAGTTAGGAAAGTGTAGTCCTTTTTAAAATCGTGAAGTTGTGGTGACCATCGTTCATCCCGTAATTGGGGGAGCAATCCATGCCCACGTATCACTCAAACACCAGTGCATTCAACACCTTTTCGTAGCAGCAGAATCATGTGGAGATCGTTGGGATATATCGCCAAGTCCTGGAGCAGCTCACGGATGGAAACCTTTCATTCAGGCTACCCACTCACTGATCAGCGTATCAATTTGCAGCCGAGTCGTGGAGTTCCTCTCTAGAAATTACTACTAGACGGTGGATCTTCGATCATGTGCTAACTAGCAGAGGAACGGGAGTGTCCATGTCGCGGCTCGGGGGCATCTGAGCAGCTGATTGGTTTAGTTTCGTCTTATTGACACCCATCGTGACATGGAGCAGTCTGGTCCCCATATCAAATTGATCAGCCGATATTTAGATGAACGCCGAAGCTTGGGGCTCAAATCAAAGCTTGAGCAGAGATCTAGAGATCTGAATGTTGGGTTCATGTGGAAATCCAAGTCGTGGATTTTTGGGCCCGCGTTTTTCTCTTTGTAGCCGCTCAGGGAATAAGAGTCAGATTTCCACGATATTTTGCTGGCAGTCGATGGGCCTATTCTCCAGCTAGACTGTTTCTCATTTGGCTCGTTTTTCTCCATTGGTTGCAATTACACGGTGACCAGCTCCAGATAATTCGTGGATCTTTGAGTTGGCGCGTGAGTCAAGCTGTTGCATACTTAAAACTGGGAATTGGCAGTGGAAATAACTTCAATCGGTAGACGGCCCATCCACCAAAATTCTAGTTAAAGTTGGCGGCCAATCTGTTTTAGGCCCATGTATCATAGCATGGGTTTATTCAGAAATACCATCTCAAGGGTAGACTGTTCGTATTATGGTTGTATGCGATGTTATAGGTATGTGACTAGTAGTCAAGGTATGAGTTCCACTAATAAAGTGGAGTTGGTCTTTGATTGAATGAGGAGTTACTTTAATAAAGTAAAGTTTGGTAATGAATGAGACAAGAGAAAAAGGTGGATCTCCTTTTTCCATTTTTCTCTTTTCTATTATTTTTTAGTTTTAGAGCCTTTTTCGCCTATAAAGAGGATAGCCTCTTTGATTGTAATGATGGAATGTTTTGGGCTGGGAGGATTTTTCCCCAGAGTTAATAAAGAAAATCATGTTCAGTTTTTGGACATGTTGGGTTTCTCTGTGGTAGTTTTGTGTTTTCATGAGTTGTAGACCAAGCCGGCATAGAGGGCTAACAATCTAGCACGTTGGGCAAGCATTTGCGGCTGCCAAGTTGCTTGTCGCCGTTATGTTCTTTGAGGTCTGGGAGTAATGGAAAGTAGTCAGTTATACTTCCATTCTCCTAGCCTTTGATTATGGAACGGACCAGCTTAGCCTCCCTTCTGCAAAACGCAAAGCCTTTCTGAGACCCCTTCTGACTCCATTCACCCATCTGGTACTGGCATTGGCCTTCCCTCGAGGACTGGTCCTCCTTTCCCTTCCTTCCCATCAATCCGACTCGTTTTACTTTTCTGCTACCCGTGTTTCTGTAAGGCAGCCTCTTCAAATCACCTTGTCCTCAGCCGTGCCTGCCTTAGTGATCCGAACTTAGGGAAACCCCTCTAGAGTTGGAGAAGAGCTAGCCTGAAGCGAGGAGAGAGGGGTTTGGTGACATTGGCCTCTCTCTCGAGAGTTGTCGCCAGGCCGGCGCGCCTGTAGTTTGGGCTTTCAGCACCCACGTGCCAGTTTCGGGTGACAACAGACGTAACACTTCAAGCCTTGCTTGATCTTTCTATGATGACTTTGGAACCATGCAACAATAGAATTGGTCTTGTAAAAGTGCCGAAGAGAAGAGAAGAGACAGCTGAGTTCCAATCCTCCTTCGAATTTGTGATCTGCAAAACTATGAGAAAACCCTTACACAAAAATATTAGATCTAGTGTGTTTGAAACCAAGAAACAAAAAAGAGCCTCAATACAATTGAGTATAGTTGGGTACTCTCCTATCTCTTAAAAGCAAAGCACAAGTAAACAAGTTAACAACTGTAAATGCTTACTCTATGTGTTTTAGAATAATCCTCTAAGCTAGTTCCATCAACAATTTTAACAAAGGAAATCAAAGCTTTACAATATCACCTCATAACACAAGCATTCATCTAATGTCACAAGGTAGAACTCCAGAGTCTTCAACTTTATTAATCAAAATAGCATCAAAATTACAACAAGCAGAGGTTCCTTGCATCCATCCTTCATGAGGAAGAAGGCCTCGCTTAAATAGAGTTTACAAACACCTGGGGGTGCATCACAACTCCCAGTGAGAGGTGAGTTAACTCGAAGTCAAAAGAGATGATCAAGGGATTTGATTGAATGTGATTTTAAAGAGGAAGCGCCACCTCTCTAAAGAGAGATTCACCCTCCCTTGATTTCTTCACCGACCAATTCGTGATGGCCTAAGAGGGGATGCACTCTCCAACCACCCGCCAACTATGTGAGATCACGCGCTTGATTCAAGGGGTGAGTCACGCTTGATTTATGGTGACATCCCCTTTGATTTATTTCACACCAACGCAATGAGGCCAAGCCATGCAATGTGAGGTCCCATGAGGTGGATTCGCTAGCTCCAAGCTTGATGGCGTGAACATCAAATGGTTTTGACGTCATCCCCTCTTGAAACAATTCGTTTGCTTCTTCATTGATAAACCATAACTCAATTAACAACTTAAAAAAAAAGGAGAGAGGGGTCCACGCTTAACACCATCGTATCCCCACATGGTGCTAGCGTGAGTCATAGAGGTTGACGTCATTCCCTCACTTTGAAATAATTTGTGACTACCTTTTATCCAAAGTTTTGCTTGCCACTATGTGGAGAAGGGTCGCATGGCATGAGGGACCCACCTCCATGTCATTTCCTCCCTTTTTTTAATTAATTTTTGACTTTTTAATTATTTGACTTTAGTGCATTTTCTCAAAATTTAGTATTTAAATGCCATTCTAATGCTCTGTTAGCCAAATAATGCCTTTTGAAGTGTTTTAGATTCCCAAAACATAGTGAAAGTGGCCACAGGGGTAAAGATGTTGCTCTGAGCTTGAAAATGAGCCCAACCACGCCAAAAACGGACTCCATATCACGCTTTGTTTACATTTTGAAATTTTCCATTTAAACCATTAAAATATGGCTTAAAAAATGGAAAAATATATTTTTTCTCGGAATCAGACGAAACTCTAGGGGGACCTGGTACATGTCCATACGACTCAAAAACAATGCCTAACAAGCTTATATACATCGACACATGAACTTTAATAACCTCCTAAGGCCTAACCACTAAGACGAAAATTCTAGATTTGGAGGAGCGGTGAAAAACTCGAAAATTATACATCTCTTATTCAACGTTGCATAATTGACAAGGGAAAAAACACCTTGGAATAATCGGATTGATAGCCCAATTCTAGGAAGCCAAGTCCTTTTCAAAAAGTTTGTCGTGTTAGAGCATTTATTACAATGCCCTCAAGGGGTATGAACTTGCATTTTATTAAAAAAAAGAGGCCCAAAAAGGTCTCGATGAACCGCAGAACCTTCTGAGCGCTGATAATGAACAACTGGCTTGTTCATGACTTTAGCGGTTCACTAGAAATCCACTAAGTACAAAATCAGTGGATAACACCCCTCTTGGCTTCGTTAGGAGTTGGCCTAAATGGAGGAGTCAAGAACAAGGTGACAGCCTTGACTCGAGACTTGCCCCCAAGGATACACCAAGTGGCTTGAATATTTCTGCCACATTTCCCCCCCCCAGGTGTGTGAAAGACGGCAACAGGTTGGATGCATATAAATGATATTTTTTGGTAGCCATAATCTTCATGTGTATTAGGGCTTTTTTGCTTTAGTAATCTTCTCTAGTTCCATTTCAATAATTTGGTATAGCATTGTGATGGCTTGTTGTACCTTGTACTCATCAACACCAATAACCATCACCCTTCATTAGGATAACCTCCCATTTAGCTTTGAATTGACTCCATTTCTCAATCGATAAGAAACTAATCTCCAATTCACTCATCCATTTTTATTTAAACTTAAAGAGTAGTTTTGTTAGAATTTACTCTTCATTTCACCTTGTAACCCTTTGCCTAAAATTCTGGCAATGCCATCTTAGGGAATCCCCCCTTGTGCTAGAGGATAGCCAACCTAAAGAGTAGAAGAAGGTTGGTGAAGTGTCGATAGCCTCTCTCTTGTTTCTTCCAAGGCCTCACTTGAGCTTCAAGACTTTGTAAGGTAACTCCTCTAATATATCTATTGGTTGACATTTTAACATTTGTAAAACAACATTTAGCCAACAAAAGTGTGATTGCTTTTATATGAAGAATAATTTTTTAGCAAAATGTATAATGTGCAATGGCTCCAACTATTAGAGATATTAACAAGCATTGAAAACACTTGTTGAGTCAACTTGTTTTGTCATTGACATGAACTAGGGATACATGCTTGGTTAAGAATTAGCAAGTTCTTGGTTGACAATGAGTATATGAAAACTCCAAGTTTGTATTAGTAACTCAACATGTCCCCACTAAAAAAATCTTTTGGGTTTTGTTTGGTAAATCTTTTTGTATTTTTTAAGTTTTTTTATTTGTTGAGTTTTATGTCAAGTTTTTCTTTAGTCCCAATTCACGCTCTTGAACCTTAGCTTTGCCAAGTCTTTGTTGTCTAACCAATGACTTTAGTTCCAATTAAATATTTATATGATTATTTATATGTTATGCTTCTATTATTTGTTTTAAAGAATCAAATAAGTTTAACTATTTGTTTATTATGATTACTCTGAGTTTAGTTACAGTAAAATATTTATAATTCTATGCATATAATGCTTCTATTGTCCTTTTTAAAGAATCAAATAAGTTTAATTATTTGTTTATTGTGAATACTTGTATCTTGCAGGAAGGCCCTTTAAGGATAGAAGTCTCTACAACGGGAGCCATGTCAACTATATCAAAGATCATTCGAATGGTGAGAATTTAATGCTTCTTTTTGGTCATGTGTATCGATGTAATGATGGTTTTGTACCCATATAATTCTTGAAATAACGAATTTTTTAGCTTTACTTAAAATTGAATTTCATGTCAAGCATTTTAGATGCTTCCCAAATATCCATTTTGAGTTTATTCTTTTGCTAGCATATTATATATTTTGGGTTAAGTTATACTTCCAATTCTTTGCTCACCTATTTTTAAAATAGAACAAAGTTTCAATTCTAATATATCTAAGTTCTGATCTTTTTAAGTTCTAATATGCCTTTTGTTCATATTTGCCCCTAGAACCACAAAAAGGTGATGAAGGAGCATTACTGTATGTGAGTGCTCTTCTGCATCCTGCAACTTTCTTTGGAAGTGCGCTTCAGATATAAGCACAATGGAAGAAGTGCATTGTTGACTTGGGAAGAGGTGCTCCAAAGAGTGCTTTCGAATGCTCTATAGTGCTCCCAAGAATGCTCCCCATCTAGTTTAAAATATGCCTAATTCTTTTCATTCTCTTTAATTTTTTTTGAAATAATACTTCTTATATTCACATAAATATATTTATGTCAACAAAATAAAAAAACAAAGGGAGGAATGGCATTAGAGGAAATTTCAACTCAAAATGGGCCTTTCGACTTTAACTCAAATTCCATGTCATCATGTGTTAGCCAATGAAATTGCTTTAAATTTGAAATACCGTATAGGTCTTAACCACTTTTTTAATATAAATTTGGGGATAGGTATCATAAAAAAAACTACTTTTTTTGTTTATATTTTCGACATATCTCCCCGTGTTTTTACTCAAACTTCGATCGAGAGAGCTCGTTGGATGCGGAATTAAATTTTGCATCCAACGAGTACCCACTCGGCATTCTTTTGATGGACCCCGCTACCCCAAAAACAAGAAATACCTGAAAAATGTGATGATGGGTAACGGGGTCCGTCAAAGGTATGCCGAGTGGGTACTCGTTGGATGCAGAATTTAATTCCGCATCCAACGAGCTCTCCCGATCGAAGTTTGAGTAAAAACACGGGGAGAGATGTCGAAAATACAAACAAAAAAGTAGTTTTTTTCTTTTCTTCCTCCAAAATTAATAAATATTATTTTATTAATTTTTTTTAGGAGGCCCATTTTGAGTTGAAATTTCCTCTAATGTATATACAATGGCACCTATATCCTCTTTGTTAACACTACTAAAGCATAAATAAAGTCTAAATATGCATCATGTTCTAACAACTTGTCATCTTTGATAAGTAACAAACTTTTACCGAATGGTTTCATGCATGCCTCATCCTTCCACGTGATAGAAAGCTGACAAAATGTGACGTCATTCTCAAGAACACACTTACATCAAAGTTTCCAAAGGACAAACAATGCAGAAATCCTGATACATTGCAAATTGCCATTGAAAGAAGAGCAAACCAACGACTTGGAGATACCAAAAAAAATTGAACACCAATGGAATCACCTTTGAAGAGCCAAATGCTATGTCTGCGCATCATGTTCTAACAACTTGTCATCTTTGATAAGTAACAAACTTTTACCCAATGGTTTCATGCATGCCTCATCCTTCCACGTGATAGAAAGCTGACAAAATGTGACGTCATTCTCAAGAACACACTTACATCAAAGTTTCCAAAGGACAAACAATGCAGAAATCCTGATACATTGCAAATTGCCATTGAAAGAAGAGCAAACCAACGACTTGGAGATACCAAAAAAAATTGAACACCAATGGAATCACCTTTGAAGAGCCAAATGCTATGTCTGCGCATCATGTTCTAACAACTTGTCATCTTTGATAAGTAACAAACTTTTACCCAATGGTTTCATGCATGCCTCATCCTTCCACGTGATAGAAAGCTGACAAAATGTGACGTCATTCTCAAGAACACACTTACATCAAAGTTTCCAAAGGACAAACAATGCAGAAATCCTGATACATTGCAAATTGCCATTGAAAGAAGAGCAAACCAACGACTTGGAGATACCAAAAAAAATTGAACACCAATGGAATCACCTTTGAAGAGCCAAATGCTATGTCTGCGCATGATTCCAACAATGTCTAAAAAAATGATAATCCCACAACATATGCTTCACCATTTTATAAACTTACAAATGGGGCATAGACCATCAAAAAGACCGCTTTTCACTAGTTGAGCCTTGGGTGGAAGGCCCTAATAGATAACCATTAATGTAAACACACATAGCTTATATGAGATGTGCACTAATGAAACATTGTGCAACCTTCGAATCCATCAAACTTCATGATGAAAAGACACCCATTGTGCATTTAGTGTAGGGCCAAGGTTGTGGCGTTGATGCAAGATGGAGTACAACTTATGTATATCATATTGAACAAGTGGACGCCTAAAACTCTAATCCTAAACACGCCATGTTGGTCATCGTATATCAATGTTCATTTTGAACATATCCTCCTGGGGAATGATCCCAACAATTTTTCATTATGGGCCAATCTACGAAAAGCAAGGCATACACATGCGCTAACGTGTATAAGCTCTTCCAAGAACACACATTTATATACCAAAGGTCATGCCTGTTGCCGCCTTTCATGAACAGGGGGGGCTAGGTTGGTGTGGAAGAAATCTTCAAGCCACTAAGTGCGTCCTTGGGGGAAAGTTTCGAGTCAAGTACTGTCACTTGATTTTGATTCCTTGGTTTAGGCAAACTCTTAACGAAGCCAAGGGGGGTAGACCGTATGAGTTACTAAGGCTGATTAAGCTTTAGATGGTAGTTTATGATTGAGTAAGTTGTTTAGGAGTTTTTATGAAAGTGACGCATGAGATTGCAATAATGATTAAGACAAGAACATGAAATACGAATTAATCCATCCACATAAGATTCATTTTAGGGCTGAGGCACAATCATGGACTCCTTTAAAGGCACTTTAGATGCCACATAACACTGAAAAAACATGGAACCTTTGACTTTAGGTGACAATTAGAGGTACTTCCCTAACCGATTTGAAGATGAAGTAAAAAGACAAAAGTTAAGGTAATTAAATAAGCTTTCATAATATATAACTTTTATCTATATAATATTTGTGTAAATGATTATAAAATTAGTTTCCCTTAAATTGTGTTTTCAAGTTTTCAGCATATCATAACATATATGTTTGTGCAGGTGCAGCACTATATGAGGTAAATGATGTCATTTTTGGATAAACTCTTGTAGACATATAAATGACGTATGGTACTAGTGCAACACTATTTTTAAATTTTTTTTCATGAATCATTTTTTATTATTATTAATTATTGAAGTCTGGAAACCTTGAAACGAAAACCTTCTGTGCGGGCGCAACACTTTAGGGGCTACACTTAATGAAATTCTTGATTTCTATATATAAGATTGTAGAGGTCACTCTCTTCTAGTGCACCATGTAGTTTTCTTGCGAAATGGTGAAGGCAATCAAAAGTTATATAAAAAACAATGGATGTATCTATTTTCGAAAACTGACATGTGTCATTTAAAAAAATAATAATAAATAAATAAAGCATACATTTGTAGGAAAAAATCACATATTCAGAATCGTAAGCTCGTAATTCTACAATATTCTATATTTTCATAAAAAAATATTGTGTTTGTCATAGCAAAAAACGTCATCGAAACTAAGCATATTCACAGAGTTCTTAAATACAGGCAATAACCCTGGTTTATTTGTCCTAGCCAATAGGTTCGGTAGTTTGAAGCTATTTCCAAACATGATGCCAAGCCTTATTCCCGCAGAAATTTTAAATTTTACAAAAACGCATATGCATTATAACGCATATGTGATACAAAACGCATATGCGATATAAAACGCCTATGCGTTTTATATCTATTGATCTTAATCTTCGACTCTTCCTTCAAATGTTTATCCAAAGAGCACATAGCGGTAGAAACCTGTGTAGAATGGGAGGGACAAGTCTCAAAAGACACAACATTCCTAGAATTTCGAAGATTCCAACTAGTTAGGGAAGTAATTGCTCTATAATTGTTTAGATATTCTAATGAAAACCATATTTTTAGGCCTACCTCCACAAACTCGTACTGCCAAATATACTTCTTTCCTAACCAACATTCTATCTTATTACAAAATTGAAGAGAAAAGGGACATTTCATGAAGATGTGGAATATGTCATCTCCACCTTGCCAACAAATATAACTTTATCTAGGACCTTCATTAATTTTCTTTTGATAGAGATCTCCAGTCAAGACTTTTGAGGTGAGAGCAAGCCACATGAGAATTTTAGACTTTTTGGATCTTTAATTCACCACCATCTATCTTCCAAATCCTCCACATTCATAAGCTTTTGATAGTCTGGCTACAATGTATAGCCTCCTTCATTCTTATTTCGAGTCCTGATCAAAACATCTGGATCTTAGTTTAACTTAACTTGTATGAATTTTAGTTCTAAAAGAAAACAATTCAATTGATCTTTCAATCGACCTATCAAGTGAAGTTGGTCTTCCATCCCCATTTCTAGGTTAAAGAGGCATCTTCGTCAGCAATCTGAGTTAGAATGAAAATATTCTAACTATGTAAGAAAAAAGATAATTCATTTGCCACCAGTATTCTATTGCTACAACCCATAAGATCATCTAATCTGATCCTAAACTGAGAACCAATTCCAACCTTCTAAGCTAAACTATCACTGAGCACAAGAACAACTCAATTGATAGCTCTCCAATGATTAGAAGCATGCATGGGAGATTTAATAGGATTTTTGAACCAATCTAAAATCAACTAAGGAGCTTAATAACCAAACTTCCTTATCTCGCCACTCCCCCCTCGAACAAACTTACACACCTCTTGGTCTTGAAAAACCACACCCTCTCTCCCTCTATAACCAACCTTCGCCCCTTTGTCTTTCTCACACACATCCACACACCCTCTCTCCATCCCTGTCCATTCTAACCATCGCTATTTCTCTCCTTCACTATCCCTCTGCATCTATAACCATCCCTCAACCCTCTCTCTCACCCCTTTCTCTCCCTCTCTTCCTCTCTCTCCCTCCCTCCCTATCTTTCTCTCTCCCCCCTCCTTCCTTTTCTCACAACTCCCCCCTCAAACAAACTTACACACCTCTTCGTCTTGGAACACCACACCCCCTCTCCCTCTATAACCAACCTTCTCCCTTTGTCTCTCTCAAACACATCCGCACACCCTCTCTCCATCTCTCTCTATCTCTCTCTCTCACACACAATCCCTCATCTCTATCCCTTGGGTAACCATCCTTGACCATTCTTCATTTCCCTAAATCCCTCTTCTCTCATTGTTATTATCCCACTCTCTTATCCTCTAACTATCCCTCCATCCATCATTGTCTCTCCCTCCATCTCTCTCTCTCTCTTTGACTCTCCCCCCTCTCACTCTTTAACCACCCCCCCATTTGTACCTCCATCCATTATGCTATATCTTTCCTCCATCCATTATCCTATATATTTGATGCACCCAATCATCCCTCCCTCCTATATATCTCCCTCTCCTATCCCCCCTATATCTCTTACTACCCCTATCCCTCCCTCCCACTTATATTTATTCCTCTCCCATTTATATTTCTCCTCCCTTCATCCCCCCTTTCATATCTCTCCCCTACCCATCCCTCCCTTCCCCTTATATTTCTCCTCCCTTCATTCCCCCCATATCTCTCTCCTACCCATCCGTCCCTCCCATGATTCCCTCTACACCTTTCTCTCCCTCCTTTGACTACCCCCCCTCTTTTAGCTTAATTAATGTAATGTTAATTTCTCCTATGTCATATGCACTACATGGCATATGTGTTATATGGCATATGCGATATGATAATCATGTTGTACATAGCGACCATTAGGGGTAAAGGAAAAGAATTGCACAAGGGACAAAAATAAACTCGCAATACAAGCTCGGAAAACATCCAGATAAAACTGAATTAAGTAACCAAAAAACATGTATGGAACAATTTATAAAAACAAATCACATTTAAATGTATCATATTGAAGATGGATTTAAGGTAGGCAATTTGCAAAATATCCAAAATGTGATCAATAGCAGAAACAAGAATAAGCAATGAAATTCAGTCCAAACAATAGCAACTTTACCAGATATCTTAGAGAATAGTTCTAACAAATCATTTTCATATTGAATATAGAGAAATTGCCATAGGGGTTCCCTCGGCTTTTTGAGAAAACTTACAGAAAACTTACAAGAAAATGAATCGAAATCATACAGCGTCATCGACCATAAATATTATAAATATCTTCATCCGGTAAACCCAACCCAATTCAAATACAATTACCCAATGCCCACCTCCCTATTTGACCATGCCTCTGGTCCGCCTACCTAGCAACCCAACGTTAATTTCCATCGCGAAATCTAATTTGAACTGAGGAAAATAATAAATCAGTCCTTGCCTACAAATCGCAAATATTTTTTGATGGGCCCAAAGATTCGATACAACTGATCAATCCCATGCCCCTCGAAATGGCGGTCATTCGTTCGTGTTAAACATTTATCTCTCATTGTCATTGTTATTATGAAAGAGAATTTTGTTTGATTGGCATCAGAAAAGACGATGTGATGCGACGTCCATATCTTTGAAGCGGGTGTCAAAAGATGGCGCCGACATCTACAGCAACAGTTCGTTAATGTTTCATGTTTTTATTTTTTTATTATTATAATAATTTAGCGTTTCAGGTTTTATTTTTTTTATATTATTATTATTATAATAATTTAGTGTTTCAGGTTTTATTATTATTATTATAATAATTTATCGTCTGCTTCGAGATTTGATACATGAGAAATCGATGTTAAGCATGGTGTCATTATTATAATTTATGGTCATTGTCATTATTATAATTTTTGGTTTTATTATAATTTATGACAATGACCATAAATTTATTGTTGTTATTATAATTGATAATGTCATTATTATAATTTATTGTAATTTATTATAATTTATTCCCCTCCCACTTATATTTCTCCTCCCTTCATTACCCCTTTCATATCTTTCCCCTATCCAACCCTCCCTTCCCCTTATATTTCTCCTCCCTTCATACCCCCCATATCTCTCCCCTACCCATCCGTCCCTCCCATGATTCCGTCTACACCTTTCTCTCCCTCCTTTGACTACCCCCACTTTTAGCTTAATCAATGTATTGTTAATTTCTCCTATGTCTTATGCACTACATCACATATGCAATATTTCGCATATGGGTTATATCAGATATGCGCTATATCACATATGCGATATGATAATCATGTTTTACATAGCGACCGTTAGAGGTAAACCATTGTATCTTTAACGCATGTGCGATATAAAGTTTATGCGTTAAAACGAACATGTGTTATATCGCATATGCGATATTGGTTTTATAAAAAATCTTGGGTTGCGGGTCGTGGGCCAATTTTATTGTAGCAAAAGACATAATTCCTCTGGACCCGCGCACAGAGAATTGTGCAACCTGTCATTTCATCATTTATTACACAAATCCATAGGCATTTTACAAGTTTGGGTGGATTTCAATGGGCAATGTACGCAATAGAGGCTGGAAATCAACGAGGAAGGTGCTTACACCGGCAGAAGCTGAAAAAAAAGAGAAAAGAAGAGGGAAGAATCAAGAAATCGCCGACATTCAATCGATGAGCAAATACTTCCCATTCCCGCTCAATAGGTGAAGCAAAACAATTCAATAGAAAATACAATGCTGGATACCCCAGAGGAAGAGTCAAAGCGGAGGAGTTTGATAGTGCACAATACCATTCATTCTCCAGCAACCCACATTTCAGTATCGAATTCATTGGATGGAACACTACTCTTTGCATCAAATACTTGCTCTTCAACATCTCGGGTAAAAGCACAGATACGTGACGTAGAGGTTGAGGAGGATAATGCAACGTCAATGGAAGCTGGTTATGGGGAAGATGAAAATATTGGTGCATTATTAAGCAAACAATTTTGTGAAGAGTTCAATCATTATGTTCCTAACGATGAAAATGTGGCTCTGCAACAACCATGCGAGGTGGTTCAATCTCCTAATCGAAGTTGTCAGCCTATAGTGGATGTAAACGTCACTCCAGCATTTCAAACGACAAAAAAACTCGCATCAAAGCGAAAGAGAACTCCTAAACGCATACAAGTGGAAAAGAGCGAATTGACTTCCGTGGAAGGTAAGGTGCCTAAACGCACTATCCTTTGTCATTGTTCTCAAATAATGAAACAATATAGGATTAATAGTTACATAGGTTTCCATTAATGATTAGGATCCCAATATAGGATTAATAGTTACTCTTACATAATTGTATGTTAGTTACTCTCACATAATTGTATGTTGGGCTTGGAAGCCTTAAATAATGTGATGCGCTTTGGAATCATGAAGAAGTTGGGTCCTCAGGTCATATTTCCCCATTACAATATTTATGCCATGGATTCAAACAATGTTGAAGTGTGTTGATTCTTGAATCATTGAAGAATTAGATTGTATTTACAAGGAGCATGTAATGTCCCCATTCAAATAATTGCATAGCAGGACAATTCCATCGATCCTACTAGTTCCCTAGTGTAATGTCCTCTTCCAATTAGGCCTTGAGGCCCAAAACCGCTAACCTATGTGATTCCTGTGGGTTCGAGCGGTTACTGACAGCTAGGGAATCAGCTGAGGACTGATGCCATCCATAGAAGATCTAGGGCATCATCATTTGGTCAAGAAGGGCCAAAAGCCACCTTCGTGCATGCCATCCAAGCATTATTTAATGATGCATGCACTCTTTAAGTCTCCATCTGCATGCATGCATGTCAACGACAAATTAGAAGATAACGTGACCTAATTAGGTCAAAGATTAGGTTTTGCGCAGTTGAACTTTATAAATAGAGGATAAAGCGAGAGGAGACTTCACTTTTGATTATGATTATTTTGGGAGCTCTTGGATAGCAGCACAACAGTTGGGGTTGGAGACGGAGTCTTCAGCTAACAGGACTTCGGCAGTGAAACATCTGTCCTAGTCTTATTCAGGGTAAGCCATATAGGTTCACCACTTGTTGTTCATTCATTCATCAGTTATCTAGTACATGGTATAGATCGTTGCAGGGACATGTGTATAGCCGTAAGAGGGGGGTTTTTAGCCAGAAAGCCCTAATCAGCTGCTGGGCCTTCAAATCTCAGTTTCCTTCTGAAACTCAGGCACCATTCTCATTATCAGCTTCATACTCCAGTACCCGGTGACTATCAGATCCATCCGTGGTCATCCAAAGCAGTTATCAGCAGTTTCGGGATCCCAGGGGCGTGAGCAGGTGTCTCATTGAAGCAAGTCGCTATCCTGCCTAGAGGTCTCAGAAATTCCGCATGCACCAGGCATTCTCTCCGGCACGGAAAGGCTATCAGCCCTGCAAATCGGCAGTTCCATCGGGCACCACCTTCCCTGAGGGCGTCATCCTTTTCTGATTGGGCGTCTTGCTGCTAGGGGTTCACCAGAAGCAGAGGAGATCAGTTCATCTCCGATCCAGCTCTCAGTGCTTGCATACTTTCTCCGGAGCAGTCCAGCCGACTTATCAGTGGTAAGTGTTCATTCTATCTCACAAACCCTAACCCTAATTTTTCCTATAAAATAGGGATTTTTGCTTGGCAGTTTACATGCCCAGTTGTATCAGCATATTTGTTTAGAAATAGAAAATATCGGGATTTGGGATATTACAGTGGTATCAGAGCTGTTTTCTTGGCCAGCTGTGGGCTTAAGAAATGAAAAGTAGATGAATACAGAGGGAGATCCTTTTGTAACCTATAGGAGGAGGAAGAGTAGATACACAGAAGAATTTGAAGATATCCAACTAGAAGATACCAACTCAGACATGGAACAAACAGGTATACATTTGGATAGGGGAAAAGGAACGGGAGAAGAAGAGGATCGACTGGAGTTTCGCAGCTTGGTCTCTGCATTGCAAGACTTAGCCAAAGGACAAAAAGATGTCCTCAATGCAATCAATAGATTATCAGCGAAACCAGAAATAGGTCTCAATAGTACACCTCCCTCACCAGTAGATCGGGGATCTACAAGCAGCAGTGGAAAGGTAGCGTACACTAACATTTAGAATACTCCGCATATATACAGCAGACCTTCTATTAGGCCTACCATGCCTCACTTCTTGGCAGATACCGTAGGGGGCTCGGTCATGCAGGTAGAACCTAGCGAGCCTTTTGGGGTTTATCTACAGGAGTATAGAGACTTAGGGGATGAGTTTCATGCTGCCATGTCTTTTTCAGATTTCTGCAACATGAAGAGCAGGAACAGACCCAGGAATTTCAACAAGGGTTTCAATCACAACTATGAGTTGCAGAAGACCTTGGGCAGGTTGACCATCCCAAACTTTGATGGGACTCGCGGAGGATCAGTGAGGATATGGGTTCAGAAGTTGGATACCTATTTCCAACTCAACCCCATGATAGAGACAGACGCCATTAAATTGGCTACACTTCACCTAGACGGAGAAGCTCACGAGTGGTGGTACCACGGATTGGTGACATTGGGTCACAACACCATACATTCTTACGGTGAGTTCACTCAGAAACTCATAGAGAGGTTTGATAGGAAAGATCCAGAGATCCATTTCAGGGAGTTGGCTCAACTCAAGCAGACTGGTAGTGTAGAAGCTTTCATTTCAGAATTTCAGAGGCTAGCCGTTATGGTAACAGATGTGTCAGAGAGCAGATTGACTATGTTATTCACTGAGGCCCTCATAGAGCCACTACGGGGATGGGTGAAACCCTAAAAACCCATCACTCTGCAGGATGCTATTAGCAGGGCAAGGGATCTTCAGGATTCAATGCCCAAAAACAAATTCCCTCTGAAAACCAATTTTCCTGTTAGGGACAAGGACAGGAAACCTTTCCAGTAGGATGTGCCCAAGAAAACCTGGTTAGATGAGGACACCAGGAAAGATTTAATAAGGAAGAAGCTGTGCTTCACCTGCCAGGAACCATGGGTACCAGGACACAGGTGTGCAGGGAAGGCGAAGGCACACTACATTGAGGTGTATTCAGACAGTGATGAGGACGACTATGAGCAGGAGGCCACAGAAGAGGAATCACACCAGGGTGATACACCGGAGGGAGTCATTGCTACACTATCTGGAGTACCAAGATTCCATACTCTCAGCGTCAGGGGAGTAGTATAGGGTCACAGAGTAGGAGTATTGATTGATGGGGGAGCCACCCACAATTTCATTGACTCCGCTTGGGTAGCCAAGAGAGGTATTCAGACCAAGAAGTTCGAGGGATTCACTGTAGCAGTAGCCGGGAACTCCAGCATGGAGTGCAACTATTGGATCCCAAAACTAAATGTTGCCTTAGGTAACTATCAGATGACAGACTCTTTCTATGTAGTGGATGTAGCAGATACTCATGTGGTATTGGGTGTTCAGTGGCTTTATTCTATAGGGAAATACACTACAGACTATAGGGCAATGGAAATGGAGTTCCAGGGGCCAGATGGCAAAAGGGTAGTTTTGAGGGGCATGAACACTTATCCCCTAAAACCAGTCTCATCACAGAGAATGGAGGCAGTGCTCCGACAGGATGATATAGAATGGGCTGCAGAATGTTTGGTCACCTTCAGGAAACCCCCAGAGACCAGCACACAACACCCAAGTGACATTCAAGCCTTGCTACAGAAACACGAAAATGTTTTTCGGGACCTTCCATCAGGTAGACCACCAGACCGAGGTTTTGAACACATCATCGAGCTAGAGGAGGGAACACAAGCAGTCATCACCACTCCTTACCGACATCCCAAAAGGTACAAGGATGAGATTGAGAAAACCATCAAAGAATTACTGGAGCTTGGATATATTCGGCCCAGTTCTAGCCCCTTTGCATCCTCAGTAGTACTGGTCAAGAAGAAGGATGGTACACTGCGAATGTGCATCGATTATCGAGCACTTAACAAAAAGACCATTAAGAACAGGTATCCAATTCCCAGAATTGACGAACTCATGGATGAGCTTCGGGGAGCTCAATACTTCTCCAAGATCGATCTTCGCTCGGGGTACCATCAGATCAGGGTAAGGGACCAGGACATCTCCAAAACAGCTTTCCGCTGTCATTATGGTCGCTATGAGTTTTTGGTCATGCCCTTCGGACTCACCAATGCTTTGGCCACTTTCCAGTCATGCATGAACCACACCTTCCGAGCACAGCTACGTAAATTTTTGCTTGTATTCTTTGATGACATCCTGATTTACAGCAAAATGTGGGAAGAACATCTGAAACACCTGGACGAAACATTGAGTATTTTAGAAGAGCATTTGCTATATGCAAAAATGTCCAAGTGTGAGTTTGGCATGAAGGAAATGCTATACTTAGGACACGTAATCAATGCAGAAGGAGTACAAGTTGACATGGAGAAAATCCGAGCTATCAGAGATTGGCCTGCGCCAAAAACAGTTACAGAGTTGAGAGGGTTCCTAGGTTTGTGTACTTATTACTGTCGGTACGTTAAGGGATTCTCCCAATTTGCAGCACCCCTCACAGATCTCACCAAGAAAGGAGTGTTCACTTGGACAGACTTAGCACAGAAAACTTTCGAGGAGATGAAGGTTATTATGAGTTCTTGTCCAGTTCTAGCATTACCAGACTTCACACAACCTTTTGTGGTAGAATGTGATGCCTCAGGGGAAGGGTTAGGAGCAATGTTGATGCAGAATCATCACCCTATTGCATTTGAGAGCCGTAAATTGAAGAACTACGAGCGCCATTACTCCATATATGACAAGGAGATGCTGGCCATCTTGCATGCTCTCACAAAATTCAGACAGTACCTGGTGGGCAGTAAGTTCAAAATCAAAACTGATCATAACAGCCTCAAGTATTTCCTGGAGCAGGAGCTGAATGAGCGACAACAGAAATGGGTCAGCAAGGCCCAAGCCTATGATTTCGAGATAGAGTATGTGAAAGGTAAGACTAATGTAGTAGCCGATGCATTATCCAGGCGTCTAGCCCCATTATCTCTCAGTAGTATATCCACGAATTGGAGGGCACTTCTCTTAGTGGAATACTCCAGAAATAAATTCGCTTGCGAATTGTTGGACGGGCAAATTCAGGATGAGAGGTACAGGATTGTGGATGACATCATCTATTACAAAGACAGAATATACCTCGTTCCAGAATCCACATTGAGGAAAAAGATCATTCAGGCAGCCCACGATT
>LPNX010686859.1:305703-322386 GCA_001517045.1 Pseudotsuga menziesii
CATGGATCAAATGGCTACACCTAGGGGAGTATTGCTACAACACTACTTATCACATGTCTATTAGGATGACCCCTTTTAAGGCATTATATGGTTATGAGGCCTTGGACTATGCAGATTTGGCATTTGGAGACAGTAGGGCTCGTAAGGCTAAGGATTGGATACAGGACAGTTAGGACATCTTGAAAGTATTAAAAGAGAATTTACAAATAGCCTAGAATCAACAGAAGATGTATGTCGACAAACACAGGATTGAGCAGAGCTTTGAGGTAGGGGATTTAGTTTACTGAAGGCTCCAGCTTTACAGACAGTCTTCACTTAAAAAGAAAGGAGCAGAGAAGTTAAAACCCCGCTTGTATGGACCCTACAAAATAATTCGGAAGGTGGGAGAGGTGGCTTATGAACTAGAACTTCCCCAGGAAAGCAAAATTCACAATGTGTTCCATGTATCTAGTCTGAAGAAGACCCTTGGGCAACACATTGCTCCATCCACCGAATTGCCCCCTTTAGATGATGGAGGACTGCTGATACTGATTCCCGAACGGATCATACAGACTAGAGAGAGGAAGCTCAGGAACAGAGTAATCAGGGAATACTTAGTTCAATGGAAAGAACTACCGCCAGAGGATGCTACCTGGGAAGGTGAACAGGTGTTGCAGCATCCCAGTTTGAAGTTGCTTGAGGACAAGCAATCTCGAGCGGGGAGGACTGTAATGTCCTCTTCCAATTAGGCCTTGAGGCCCAAAACCACTAACCTATGTGATTCCTGTGGGTTCGAGCGGCTACTAACAGCTAGGGAATCAGCTGAGGATTGATGCCATCCATAGAAGATCTAGGGCATCGTCATTTGGTCAAGAAGGGCCAAAAGCCACCTTCGTGCATGCCATCCAAGCATTGTTTAATGATGCATGCACTCTTTAAGTCTCCATTCGCATGCATGCAAGTCAACGACAAATTAGAAGATAAAGAGACCTAATTAGGTCAAAGATTAGGTTTTGCGCAGTTGAACTTTATAAATAGAGGATAAAGCGAGAGGAGACTTCACTTTTGATTATGATTATTTTGGGAGCTCTTGGATAGCAGCACAGCAGTTGGGGTTGGAGACGGAGTCTTCAGCTAACAGGATTTCGGCAGTGAAACATCTGTCCTAGTCTTATTCAGGGTAAGCCATATAGGTTCACCACGTGTTCTTCATTCATTCATCAGTTATCTAGTACATGGTATAGATTGTTGTAGGGACACGTGTGCAGCCGTAAGAGGGGGGTTTTTAGCCAGAAAGCCCTAATCAGCTGCTGGGCCTTCAGATCTCAGTTTCCTTCTGAAACTCAGGCACCATTCTCATTATCAGCTTCATACTCCAGTACCCGGTGACTATCAGATCCATCCGTGGTTATCCAAAGCAGTTATCAGCAGTTATCAGCAGTTTCGGGATCCTAGGGGCGTGAGCAGCTGTCTCATTGAAGCAAGTCCCTATCCTGCCTAGAGGTCTCACAAAATTCCGCATGCATCAGGCATTCTCTCCGGCACGAAAAGGCTATCAGCCCTGCAAATCGACAGTTCCATCGGACACCTCCTTCCCTGAGGGTGTCATCCTTTTCTGATTGGGCGTCTTGCTGTTGGGGGTTCACCAGAAGCAGAGGAGATCAGTTCATCTCCGATCCAGCTCTCAGTGCTTGTATACTTTATCCGGAGCAGTCCAGCCGGCTTATCAGTGGTAAGTGTTCATTCTATCTCACAAACCCTAACCCTAATTTTTCCTATAAAATAGGGATTTTTGCTTGGCAGTTTGCATGCCCAGTTGTATCAGCATATTTGTTTAGAAATAGAAAATATCGGGATTTGGGATATTACACCTAGGTTGGATGGATACATTTGGAATTGTAATAAGGGAGCTAATAAATGATGTTCAGACATTAGAATAGAATAAATATTTAATAATGGAGCTAATTAAATAAATACAAGAGAAAATTGAAATGGCAATGGAGCATGGAGACACATGGAGATTATGGGGCCCACACAAGCTAGAATTTTTGTGCCACAAGGCATCCTCCTCTTGCAATTTCGAATCCATGGGAAGCCTAATGTTTTTGGATGAGTTAGAAGGCTAATACACTTGGCCATATGCATCATAGGTCAAATTTGGAAAGAAATGTAACTTACATGGAAGAGGAAGAGTCAAATGGGAGCTTCTTGGACACTTCGGCTAGATTCCCTAACATCTATGACATCTGTTGCCACCTAATATACACTTTATGACATGGGGAAGTCTCCAACCTGCTTTGTGTGTCCTTGGGGGCAAGTTAGAGATGGGGACCACTGTCACCACAGTCTCCCTACTCCCCCGTTTAGGCCAAATCCCAACAGAGCCAAGAGGGGTAGTCCCTACAGGGAAATATTCCTAAGTTTATTAACTATTAGTTAAAGGGATCTTTATTAAGGTGTGTAGGCTAAGGTCTTGCACTATCTAAAAGATGACAAGCAGCCAAAGCAATGCAAATTTTCACTTTCAATGACAGTCAAATCTTCTAGATTAACACAACCAGTGCCTATAAATGAAATGGAGTCAAGACAAATGCAACTTTCAGATGAAATGCAAATCTAGGTTAATTAATCCACAGTTTAAGTGTTTTCTAACCAAATGAGATTACAAATGAAATAAGTTGGAAACTATGGACAATTTGCACAGAAATGAATGATTAGCTAAACAGTTAGAGCAATGATAGTCAGTTCAACAGTATAAACAAATGAACATATGAATAGTATCAATCAATTGTACAATATAAACAATATCCACAAATTCTGAACAGGTTATCAGTGAGATAAACAAATGCTATGAAATAATTATAGTTGTTAACCATTCAACATATGAGATTGCAAAAGCTGAAACAATTACTTGAAATGTAAAAAGAAATCCCTGCTGTGAAATGGAGGGAAATGCTTTGTAGTAACCTGTTTGTATGACGTTTTGCAGTGTCTCTTGGTTTATTATAATAAATTTTGAGGGTGTCTTAATCTTGATTTAAGTCTTAGAACTAGGGATGTGACTACCCCTACCACGTATCCTCCAAAGCCAAAGAGAGAATGCTGCTGTGCTCAAAACAGTGGAAACTAGTCCACCTGTAGCTCGCAGATCAAACCCCGATGCCTCGGCACTGAATAAGAGGGACGTAAAACGCCTAGAGACCCCCCACGGTCTCCTACCTACCGTAGCCTTTGAGGTCACCGTTTTTAGTCAGCGACAGATAGTATATGGTGGATGCCTCTTACTAAGAGCTTATCCAACCCCCTGTCGTTTCTCGGAATACTTCGAAGAATGATGACCAAGTAGAGGAGGAGTGGCTAAACAATTGTTGGCTTATTTTAGCACGTATGTTTAATTCTCTGGCGCATTTCAGCTTCATTGACTCCATAAGGCACTGGTCCTTGTTTTAATTTGCATAATTATTTGATCAATTGTCTATTGTTTGTTATAATTGCTATAATTAAATGCTTAATTGAAGTCTAGAATTTAAACTTATCTTTCAATCTCTTGTTGCAACGTGGATTGCTCTTTGATTTTGTATCACATTTATAACAAGTATAACACCTTCAAATCATAATAACTTCTAAACACCCATCCGCATCCGCAATCTTTAAAGAACACTTTAACAACTTAAGAGCCATAGAAACTCTTTTGTAGGGACTACCCCCCTTGGCTTCGTTAGGAGTTAGCCTAAACGGAGGAGCTAGGAGTAGGTGACAGTACCTAGCTCTGTGCTTGCCCCCAAGGTCACACCTCTCCCACTTTCCTAAGTGAGGAGACAACTTTCAATTGATTTCTGTTGCTGGTGTGCAATCGGCGGACAACAAAATCCATATAGGATAAATAATTATATAATTGATAATGAATGAATGAGATGATTGATTAGAATGAGCCTTGTGACAAAAATACTTATATGTATAGGACAACTTCTTAAATTGTGGCCGCTGAACGTCGATAGGACACAAGTTAAGTGGAAATGTTCTTTAATTATAGTTGACCCCAAGTAATTCCATCCATCCGATTAATTATCTCAATGTTCTTTAAAAGAGCTTTTAGTGGAGTATATTCCTAAAAATACTGAAAATATATATTTCTTTCTATTTTATTTTATAGCAGGTTGTCTACCATGAACTACCCATTATCCATGCCTCAGCTACCAATTTTCACCCACCCTACTTGTCCCATGAAGATTCAGCAGGCGATACGCATGTAAATTGAGATATTTTTTATAATTGTTTATTTCGAATTTGGAACGATGTCCATAAAATAAATCTTGATAGTACACTTGTCTCATCTTCCTGCAATCTAGGAATAGGTCTCTTCCTCGTCCATCCCAAATTGTAAAATATAAAATCCAATAGTGTAATTATTGACTAGTCACCAAGGTGCTGTCTTTCAAATTATTAATATTATTTATTTATTATCTATTTTTATATTCAGTACAGTATCAATGAGAAGAACAATTTACACCTTAAATGAGGAAAGCCTATGACAACCCTCATTTGACACTGGCCCAAAAACATTGTTTAAGACCCTTGAAATGCAACAGAAGTTGATAAGCCAAATTCGACAAGATCAATATTATCTTTAAGATATCCCAAATTCTAATTTCCCCCATCTAGAGCATCAATAAATTCATATAGTATTTGTTTAGATTCATGTTGGATCACACATGTAGGGTATCTAAAAAGATAATTATTTTTGAAAGCGCATAAACCCTAAATTTGAGCTAATTCATGACTTCTTTAATTACCACCAAAAGAATGAATAAGGATAAACCTTCGATGATTTTGCTTGTCCGGCGAGTTTTTGATTGGAATCCGGTGATTTTTTTTTAAATTCGAATTTCCTGTTGTTCAAGTTCGAATTTTGAATGCATATATGGATTCAGTGCCCTCAAAAGCCCCTAGGGCATCCAGATTAAGCAAGTTTAAACACAATTCTTTGAGATCTTAATTTTGTTTTATCGGATTCCATCGAAACCATGTCGGAAAATGCTGTCAAGAAAGGGCAAAATCATCGAATTTTTAGGCTACATGCCAAAAAATAGGCTAGTGCACATCTCCCTAAAGGGTATCCAAATATATGATTAGATTTGAAGAAAGGTTTTTTCTTATAAAATTAGAAAATTTCCAAGCAACTAAACCTTGAAAATTGATTTTACCACTGTGCAATGCATGTGCCAAGCAGTGCATCTGAAATACAAGCACAGGGAAACCCACTAAATTGAGTCTATTGCTTGTTTTGGGACTCAGGGGATTTTCTTGCGATTTTCTTTCTCTAGCTTGCTTGGAGATTCCTAGCTTTATACATCTGAGAGGCGAATTAACAAATGAGAGACTTTGTATGGCTTCTCAAGATCCGGTATTGTAAAGCTCATTAATTCTCGCTTTCATCCTATCTTGATAGCTGGTGGTGTTAAAGCACTAGTCAGTCTACCTAGTTTTAGAGACTGCTGGTGTTATATTTAATATTTATGAGACAATGGACTTCCTCTCTCTTGATAGATAGACCATACAACCCTCAGGTCCAATTGAGCTACCAAGCTTCCATCACGAGGGCGTCTCATAATTATTCGCTATGGATGTTCTATACCAGCTTGGTTCACAAGTAAGAAACCTCACAATTAAGTATTTATTTCTTGATGCGCATTTATGCATTAGTATAAAAAAGAAATAACCTAGATTTCTCTTAGTTGATATAAATACTTTACCATGTTTTATTGTTCTCATATGTTTAAGATTGTTGATTGTTATTCTTATAGATTCAAGCCAGTTTTGTGCCTGCATTTTGTAGAAAATGAAACTTCATGCTACTTAGTCACCCAAGTTTCCAAAATCTTGATCAAATATATCAATATCGAGTAGAATTTTTATCCACCTGCATTTGTTGTCACCTGGGAAGTTCCTTGCTATATCTCAAAGCCGCAATTTTTTTTCCAGCTTTTGGTTTTGCTGTTACTATTTGCTTCATTCTGTAGTAAATAAGATTTTATTCAGGAGCATGACTGCTATTTATGTACACTGTTTAGAACTTTTGATCCTGATGAAGGCTTGTTTCCAACAGGTTGAAGAGGCCCAAGGTCAACAGGCTCCCATCCAGAGACTAGCTGATGTAATTGCTGGACCTTTTGCATACACTGTTCTGACTCTTTCAGCAGCAACATTTGTTTTCTGGTGTGATTTAATTTCATTCTCTCAGTTTTCTACTCGTAAGCATTTCCGTTTATTTTATATTTACCTAACATTTTTCATCAGTATCATAAAGAATACATGATGTATAATATAATCATACTGAATTCTGAAAAGTACAGGCCTGTTGTTCCATTATACTATAGTTCAACTCTGATTTTCTTAGGCTCTTACTCGTAAATGATAAAGAAAAAAATGGCGCAGAAACAGTACGGGCAGATGATTGCCTTCTCATTATTAGGAGCTGATTAAATAGGAAAGAGAGAGCAATAATACCATGGGTGAATACCACGGTTAGGTAAATACCGTGGGTTACCGTGAGATTACTTTCTTCAACACACCCCCTTAATCTCAACTGGTAGTACATCATCAGTACTGTCTATGCCTAAAGATGCCTGCTGTTCTATGTCTCAGCTAGGCTTACATTTCTTTCAAAAAAACTTCAGCTTGACTTTCTTCCTTGAAGTGTAGTTGGAATTCTTTTTCTTTGTCTTCTGGATCTTGATGCTAACTCTGCCATAAACCTTGTGGTGTTAGGATGCTTCTTACCTCTTCATATTCTTCTGGGACTGCTTCTGGTAGCACCATCTTCAAGAATCACAACCTTCAATAAGATTGGATGATCAGAGGGTCAACTTTCTGCAATGGAGAAAGCTCCGCGAACTCGTGGACAAAGATCTGCCACTGTGGCAAAAATGGATCAGATCTGCGACTGTGGCAAAAATGGATCAGATCTGGAAGCGTCCTGAAGGCGATCGAACTATAGAACTGCTAAAAAACAATGACCACGGATCTCTTGTAGCTTCAACCGGCAATGGCAATGGAGATCTGTTTTTTTTTTTTTGAAGAGCTTGGGGGTCGCACAGTCTGATTTGACGAGGGACAATCCACCCTCTCTACCCCAATCACTTAGGGAATCGGGATCGAGACTAAATGCTAAGAGGCTGCTACCCTTGCAGCACGTTTCAACGCTTCTCTGGCCAATTGTTCCAGCTTGGCTTTAGCACCGAGATCGCGTCCCATGCGACCGACTGAGATGGCTGAAACGAATCGCTGATGAAGTGAAAATAAATTCAACTATGTTGCATCCCTTCAGGACAGTCAATCGCAAAAACTCTGAGCAATGCCAATATCGATACAGACTATCATACATAAAGAATCAGTGATATGACCCACAGATCATAGATTGACTATCCCTGTGTGTCCGGAATATGCAATTCGCTGATGAAGATACATAGATCTGAAGAGCTTTGTCAATCACGATGCCCGATTTGGAGGCTAGGGCACTCCTGTGATTTCTACTGAGTGGAATGGGACTGGCTACTCCAGCATCCTCCAATCGGAGCTTGCGATCTATACTAGATCAAGGATCGAGTCCCTCTGATATACAAATGAATATAATGAACCACGGTACCCAAATTGGATTCAGGAGGGTTAAAGAGAGCGCTGTAGCAAGCCCAAAACTCAGATCTAACAAAACGTTTCCCATAGGTTTCCATGCAACAATGGAGTTATCATTTTGCAAACATTTTTTTTTAACAAAACTCAATCTACAATTACACACAAACTTTGGCGATCTGTAGATTAAAAATAAAAATCAAGAAATCGATCCAAACATTGGATACATTATGAAATCGCAGCCCCAAACTTACTGATCTCTAGTTCAGTAGCTAAGATCCACAACGTCGATATAGACACACGCAAGGGAAAAATCCACCAAATTCCAAGACACCGTGATGGAGGCTTCCGTAAGGGGATGGATCTGTGATGAATGGATGGAGCGGATCTGCCGAGTCTTCTTGTCGAATAGATCTGGGAGAATCGGTAAAATTGTCGAATAGATCTGTGTTCAAATTGTGCAAATCTGGGAGAAACGGAAATAGATCTGCCACTATGTCATGGAGCGGATCTGCTGTGTCCTGCCTCCTGGAGAATGCATTGGCCGGAGGCTTCTGAGCTCCGTAGAGTGCTTTCCACTCTATGAAAAGGCTTACCCCAACAATGGAAGGATCAGGCCTTAGGCTCTGATACCATGATAAAGAAAAGAATGGAGCAGAAACAGTATGGGCAGATGATTGCCTTCTCATTATTAGGAGTTGATTAAATAGGAAAGAGAGAGCAATAATACCGTGGGTGAATACCATGGTTAGGTAAATACCACTGGGTAAATACCGTGGGTTACCGTGAGATTACTTTCTTCAACAGTAAATGCTATAGGTTGGTCAAGGTTTTATTACTTTCTGCAATTTCTCACCACCAATTGTATCTTCTGAAGCGCAAGAGAAAATGTGGAATTCCTTAATATAGTCAAAGACTTATTAACACAGGAGTTGATGCAATTGCTTCCTTGATTTGATTAAATGCCCCCTTCCTTTCATTATTCTGGAACAATTTGAAACGTGAAACAAATTGACAATGGAACACGATTTCTATGATACAATATATATATATATATATATATATATATATATATATATATATATGTCTGTTATGTCTTTTACATTCGGAAATCCCGCTTTTAATGTCTTTGATGGGATTCATATCATGACTTTTCATGAAGTCATGTCTCTTTATTAATATATTTATTTTATTGTTTAATGTATTTACATTTATTATGTAAGTTTTTTATATAATTGTTTTTATGTATAACATTGCCCTCTTCTTTTAAAATAGTTTTCCCTCAAAGCAGAGTAATGATGGATGTTGTTGAATGAACTTTTCTATTTCCCATGATGCATCATCTTCTGGAAGATTTTCCCACTTAATAAGGTAGGAAGTGTCATCTGAGCAGATTGATGTTGACCCTGTTGTCCGCCGAATGCACACCAGCGGCAGAAATCTTCTGAAAGCCGTCTCCTCACTTACGAAAGTGTGAGAGGTGTGGCCTTGAGGGCAAGCACAGAGCTAGGTACTGTCACCTACTCTTAGCTCCTCCGTTTAGGGTAACTCCTAACGAAGCCAAGGGGGGTAGTCCCTAACAAAGAGTTTCTATGGTTCAATGTATTTTAAGTGTTTTTGGTGTATGGTGATGCGGATGGGTGTTGTTTAGGAGTTTATTATGGTGAAAAGATCACAGATCTAAAATTTAAATAGCACAAAGATATACTTACAATATTTTAAGGACAACACAACTGATTGATTTAAGCAAAGGCATCCATAATGAAATAAAATATGCACTTCAGATATATAAATGAAATGAGCACAAGACCAGTGCCTTATCCGATGGGTAACGGAGTCAAGATTGTAGTGCTTGGGATGCAAAGATACAAGCGTTCAGTGTGTTTGTGAGATCATTTTGCAAGTGTTCTTTGTAAATTTTATAAATTTTTAGTGATCTTGATTTTTATGGCTAAGAAAAAAGCATGGTATGAGTCCAACCAGAAAAGTATACCTTCAGTGGCTCCCCTTGGTGACCCGACGGGCCGTCCAGTATTGTAGGCTAGGTGTCCACAGGATATAACCAACAATCTAGAACTCTATGACAACAGTGATTTCCGGTGCCACCAGTAGGAATTTCCCCACTACTTGAGTATCTCTCGAAACAATGTCGGTTCGTTGGTTTATAAGGGTGAAGATTTTATTATGGTTATCACTTGTAAGATTAACAATTTCCGATCACCTTTCTGAGTACGAATCCAACTTTTTTAAGGTCGACAGAGCATACTAAGTGATGGAAAGAAACGAAGTAAATTTTATGGGGAATGTGTGTTGGAAATATTTTATTAATTATGAGCACACATATCAAACTCTCTGACAGAAAGTGCTCTTGACTTTGTCTTATGACAGAAGTTCAAGAGACTTTGGCTAATCTATATGTCTAATGCAAGGAAAATGCAGTGTAACTATGCTCTCCGACAGAGAGTGCTCTTGACTTGGGTTATGGCAAGTTCAAGAGACTTTGGTTTCTTTTTAAAAGACAAGCAGATTGTAAAGGTGGAAACCAAGTGATAGCTCAAAAAGATTAATAAACAATGACTTGAAAGAAACTAACTTTAGCAAAAATAAATTGAACTAGCAACTAGTGTTCTAAGCATAAAATGAAACTACTCTAAGCATGCTAATAACCACACAAAAGGACAACCCAAGGCTCTTCCCCAAATGGGGGAAGGAAAACACAAAGTGTGGGAGGCCTTATCCCACTTAGCCTTTTTATTAATCAAGTACAATATTGAGTATTTTCAACCTTTTGGGAACTGAAAGTAAGCAAAAACTTGGAACATTAAGTCTTATGACTTCTTTTACAAAAAGGAGAGTGAGAAGCTTTAGATCTTCTTGTTTAGCACCATCTTCATTGGGTTATGGATTTTCCTTATGGTTTCTTGATGTGTTTCTCTTCTTCTTTGGGTAATCTTCAAGTGTTTTAGGTTCAAGTCTCTCTTTGCTTCACCTTTGCACTTTATTTTCCTCTCAATACCTACAACAAACAAAAATCCAAACAACTCATGCACCCATTAGTCATTAGCAAAATAAATCAAACTTGAAACTAATCTAAGATTAAGATCTACAAACTTAAATCTACGATGCAAAATTTTACATGCAAAGAGGGAAAGAAGAGGAGGGTAAAATGGATCAAAAAGGGAGCAAAAAGAGGGCTGAAATGAATGAGGAAAAGAGGAAAAAAGGGGGAGCGAACATCAGTAAAGAATGCTGCAAAACAGTGAAGGAAGAGGCTAAAAATAATGACGAAAGAGGGCAGCCAACAAAAAAGATAGTTGGCTGCAACAAAAGTGAAAAATAGGGCAGCGAAAGGGGTGAAAAGAGAGAAGCGTGTTATCACATATATAGTAGCCAGGCTACGATATTATATTTTTTCAGACACAGTACATTTTTCAGCCAGATCTCTTACATATGAGATGCTGAGATGAGCATTTTTTATGGATCATGATTATATTAGTGGACTATTGTACTCTTCCATGTCAGGACCGAGTCTCAGGACACTCAGATTTGAGAACCGATGTAGCCATTTATGTCATTTCAGAGCAGTCATTGATGCCCAGTTTTATGTCAGTTTTTTCTCATTGGACAGATGGTGTCTCAGATGGATTATATTGCATGGTTATGACTCAGCATTGTATATTGTGTTATGGTTATTATTGCTCTTATACTGATTCTTGTGACATGTATTAACTTGTGGTATCATGATCTGGCGGTCATATTTATATGGACTTGGTTGTATATTGTACTATGTATTGATGTCCCTACTTAGACTTGGAAGTTCTTGATCTATACTCATTGGTTTTACCCTCCTTAGGGAGAATAGAGGTAGTCATTCCCACCATTGTTTTGGCTTGCTAGTGTTGGCTCCATCATTCATTATCTTCACCCATCCATTACCTTCTAGTTTAGTTTTCAACCCAACTGACTTTTTGACTTATGGCATGAAGGATCTTTTTCCCCACTAGAACTTTTGTTAGACAAGCCTCCCTGTTTATATTGTGTCTTGGCTCTGAGTTGGTGACAAAACTTGCTTTTGGTAAGTTGGATAGTATGCCTAAATCATTCTGGTTGGTTGTCCCGATGCTTGGCACTGTGCAGAATTCCCCCTAGTCACTTGAGATGTTGTTGGCTAAAACTGAAAGCTCATGTACTACCTATGTGGAAATATTGAATATGCGTCCATGGAAAATGAAAATTATAAAACTATGTTTCTTAACATATGTAAAGAGGGCAAGATCAATGAAGTGCTAAAATACCTCTTGAAGAGTGTTAACACCATTATTTACCAAGGGGGTGAAAGACCATGGTGGAGAAGCAAAATAATGGTTGTTTGGATACTTTGGTTAAAAGATAATATAGTAAAAATGGGACTATAGGCAAAAAAACGATTAAGTCACTGAAGATCATAAGCCGCGATGGGAGAAGGAATAAAATCGATGGCTGCTATTCTCTCCGCTCCTCAGAGATGCAAGGAAGATAAAGGTTTGATCCGGGCGCTTATCAGACACACAGATCAGCGGCCATCAGGTTGTTTTGGGTAGATCCACGGCCCATATCCAATCCGCTTCGTAAAATTGCATCTTGGTTAAAATAACACAATCCGGCGGAATCGGGTAGATGCTACTCAATCCAATGGCGGAGAGGCGAAGTCGGATCGCATCTACGGTTGAGATTGATTCCGGAACTAGAACCTGCACGACCGATAAACTTAAAGCGCCCAGCGAAATGAGTTATCCGGTGATCGATCTGACGGTGGAAAATCAAAGTGAATCAAATCAACGGCTATTATGATTTCCGGAGAGTGAACTAGCGCGGTGGATAATTCCGAAGTGCCCAGCGGAATTTGGTACGTGGCATATGATCCGACGGTGGAAAGTTGAAGGCGTATCACATCAATGGCTGAGGACGATTCCGGGGATCAAAGCTGCACGACGGTTAAAGTGACGGAGCCCAGCGGAATTCAGTACGTGTCACCCGATCCAACGGCTCATGATAAAAGGCGATTTCATCGACGGTGGGAGATCATTCCGGGATGGAGACTGACACGTCGTTTATCACCAAGGCGCTTGGCGGAACGGGGTACGTGGCACACGATCCAAAGGCCAGAAATTAAAGAAAAACCAGATCTAGGGTCTTAAATGAATCCGGAGGATAGAAGTGCACGGCAGTTAGGAATAAGTGGTGGTTGCGGAAAATAAATGCTGTCCACGTGGCGAATTGTGTCGTCCTATAAAGGCAGGGTTGACCTCTCCAATGATTATTTTATTTGCTCGGGACCCGGCGAAAAGGACCTGGCGATTCGGCAGCTTCCATTTGTTAGTCCAGGCACGCTCCGTGCACACGCCTCCACAGTAAGCCAGGTAGAACTTAAACCCTGTTAATCCTTCGTACAATTACCATTGTGAATTAAGTAATGGACCAAGGGAGAGAAGGTCGAGTGTCTGTTCAGGTCGTGGATGACAGAGAGGAATTTTTAGTAGACAGACACAGGGGCGTGTGCGACCCCTTCCTATCCACAGGGAGCGTGTCCGGTAGTAAAGAGAAACTGTGGTCTTATTACTCACAGGGGAATGACGTTCTGAATGTATGCAAGTCTTTTTTGTATTTCTTCGCCCTTGAGCAAACCCTCCACTTCCCGGAATTTGCCGAGTGGTGTGCGGTGAACTATTCTCCCTCTCAAAGGATTATTGTGAGTCGGTCCACGTCCAAAATACTGTGTAAAATTGATGCTTCAGTCGTCAGAGAAAACCTTAGTTTGCCCGAAAATTACCCTGTAAATCGTGAGTCTGTAAATGAATCTGTCCTTGCTGAATTTTTCAAATATTGTGAAAGTGAAAGTCGCTGTCAATTCTTGTCAAGTATCCTGAAGGAAGGTCAGTCCCTTGAAGGTCTTTTCTCGCCTTACCCCTTGCACATTTTTAGAACTGAAGTGCAGTTGGTAATGTCTCTGGTCTGTCAAGTGTTAGGTCTAGATGACGATTGTCATATAGGTGATGTCATCCTTGGTTTCTTATTAAGAATAAATTCTTTAAACCCTGAGTCCCAGTCGGTCCCTGTGCTTAATTTAGATGAATACCTTGCCGAAGCGATCCACCTTCAGTTGACTGAGTTTCCCAAGGTCCAGTTCTTTAGGTTTCAAACATACTTGCTTAACATGCTATTATGCTCTAATGTTACTGAATTGAAATTCTTAAGTACTCTATGCTCTTCTGATTTGCCCAAGCAAATCAACATGTTTGAATTTGCTAATTCGATCATGTCCGAAATGTACAAAATGTTATTTGATGAGGACCTGCCCCGTGTCCTGGACGAGATGAGATGCCTAATGCAGCCGTCACCCGAAGATCGGGTGGGGGACTGGTTCCTGTACAGAGGTTACACAGTGATAAGAATATATGGCTTTACTGGTCAGCCTTATAGGCTACCCTCCTTGTTGACCCCAAGGATTTTCGCACTAGAGTTCATGAGGCAGAGATTGCTGTCTGAGGAAGAGCACTTTGGTGCTTTCAAAAAATCTTCGAACATTAAATTTCCACTTAAAGTCGGCCCTTTCATTTTTAAAGGTAAAGGTGCCCTGGCATTTATAGAAAAGTTGCTGGAAAATATGGATTTCATAAAAGATGTAAATGTGAATTACGACCCCCACCATGTGATCTCATTGAGAAAACAGGCAAACAAGAATAAACCATTTGAGCATCAGGCTATTGAGGGGCTAGCTGAAATGGCCAATTTGCTGCAGTGTACTGACAGGTCAAATTCTGATGAAGAGACACATACTATACCTGTCACAGCGACCCAAATAACAGAAGGTGCCGGTATTGTGGTCAAGAGGAGTTTGTCCGAAACTGAGAGTATGGATGTAGACAAAGAAGGGCCCCATAAAAGGGCCAAGCTGCTTGAAAGTGGTGAAATTGTAGATGAGGAGGTTTCTGATGGTTCCAAAAGAGGTGCCCTAGTTCCCCTGAAAGCGGTGCAGATAAGTCAATTCTCTTTTAAAAATGCGGAGGATGATGTAGACAGTTCGGAATTATGCCACGTGTTTAAGTCGAAGGAAGACCTAAAAGCCAGCTACATGGAGAAGAGGAAACAGTCTATGGAGGAGACGAGAAATTTGCTCCCGAGGGTGAGAAATTTGTACAGTTCGAAAACCTCTCTAGTCTCTGCTAGAGATGCTGAGAAAAATACTTTTAAAATGGCTATAGTAAGCGACAAGAAGGTGTCTGAAATGGAGATCCGGCTAGACAAAATCAGCACTCCGGATAAAATTCAACTTCACAAACAGACCAGCGATATCATCTACTCAGACTTACTACAAGCCATGGTGAGAATTAATAAATTACAGGTTTTGATAGACAAATTGGAAATCCAATTAAAACATGAGAGAGTGGAAAATAAAGCAAATGTTGTTCAGATTAGGAAGCTGCAAACAGACATTGCTAGTTCAGACAGTACCCAGGCAGTCAAGAGGTTGTTAGAGGAAAAGGATAATGCACTCCAGGTCCTGAAGAAGAAACTGAAGATCCCAGGTACTGAACATGTTCAGTCATCTGAGTTACTAGCTCTCCAAGAAGAGAAGGATAAAGTCCATCAAGAGATGATGGAATACAAAGGAAGAGCCGGAGAGCTACAGGAAGAAAAAGAGAAGTGGGAAGCCGAAAGGGAGGAACTGTTATCCCAAATCTCCTTGATGAAAAAAGATCAGAATGAAGAGAAGGAGATTATGGAAGAGTTGATGAGCTAGACTCCCACCGGCGAGGACTTGTTTATTGTAAATATCCAGAAGCCTTTAGATGATTTCTCTACTGATGATTTGTTAGTACCAATGTCCCAGGTGAGTTTGAAAGAAGAAGCAATCAAAGATTTGAAAGTAGAGAATGAGAAGATGAAAGCTGAATTGGCCAAAGTAAGTGAAAGCAAGAAACAAATACTGCAGGACAGAAATCAATTACAGAAGAAATTGAATGAGCTAATAGAAAAATGCATTGGGAAGGGCCCTCTTCATGGGGCAAAACATATCATTTGGGATACCTTGTGTATAGAGATTACCAAGTTCCGACACTATTTAAATTTTATTGATGATTTGAATATAATGATAAATTTGGCCCACCAGAGATTAAAATTGGTAAACGAATATATGGAGAAAAGACCCCTTGTTACGGCTCAGAACACACTAAATTTTCTAAATTCACTGTCATATCAGAAGTTGCAGGAATTGGGCATAAAGGACAGAGTGTCAATAGTGATGTGGGCAAAGAAAATCATCCATAAGCATCACTTAATCAAAACGGTCCAAGATAAATCAGAAGGATTGTTTCTGCAGGTTAATAATTTTAAACAGGAGTTTAAAGAACTGTTCGAGGACGGGTTGCCTTCTTTCTGGGATGGAGAAGGGCGGATGTTCTCACAGGAACATTATCATAACCTGCTTGTTCAGTGCCGCATGGACCACTCCAAATTCAATGATTTGGAGAAAAGCCTGACATGGAAGACCATTGTTGATATGCTCACAGAAGATTTCGAGATTCTGCAGAAGTTCGCCATCATCAGGAGCAGATTGCCCAGAAAGTCCTATGAAGCATATATGGAGCTCGAAGTAGCAATTCGGGAAATGATGGAGTGTGACACCCCAAATTCGGAGCAGTGGAAAGCTGTGGAGCGGTTTGGAAAGACAAAGTATTTTCTCCATCCCTAGGAAAAGGTGTCATGCACTGAAGAGTTGATGGGGCAAGGACGTGGAGCTGATGGGGCAAAGATGTGGAGCTGATGGGACAAAGACGTGGAGCTTATTGCCCACCTATTTCGACTAGGTGGCAACTCCATGTACATGAAGTGTACATAATTATACCTTGGAAAAATCTGAGGATTTTTTCACTTCTGCAGGGCAATTGCCCCTTTGTAAAACGAAATGTCTGCTCCCCTGCGTGGGATAATTTAAGTAATTTTATGTACTAGTGTGGATCATATGATACGGATGCCACACCATGGAACTGGTTGTTAGGGAAGTCCCCTCATCGAGTGTTTTTCCCTTTCCAATTG
>LPNX010686859.1:324615-341749 GCA_001517045.1 Pseudotsuga menziesii
CCATCTCTGTGACAGACCACCATCTCTGTCACAGAGATTGCTGTGAGGTTAAGCATTGTTCTAGTTAAGTTACAATTTCTTTTCAAGTTCAGCTCTTTCATTTACTGTTTAAAAATGGAAGTAATCATACAACTCACCCATCCTGTGTATCCTCTATCCACTTGTCATCTCCCTTTAGGGAATTCAAGTTGGATACGAAAAGTAGGAGAAGTGAGGGCTTAGGTAATTAAAGAAACATTTTATTTTTCCTGCTACAATCTTCAACACACATTACTTTCAGTCCAAGATCGAATACCAGCACCTCCCATAAGGGACATCGCTTGGTGATCTTGTTGATATCTTTAAAATTTACATTTGCATCTTAACCATCAAGATTAAAATTTATTTTAAAACTTACCAACAACAACTTCCAACATCCTGCTCCTCTACTCGGTTATCACCCTCCGGGGTACTCCGAGATACGACCAGGGAAGAGGAAGTCCTAGTTTAATAGGCATTCATCTAGAGATTTTAAGCTGATTAAAAACGGTGACTCGGAAGCTGCAAGGGGTAGCAGGCTGGGGACAGTCTCTAGGCGCTTTGATGTCCTCCTTGTGAGCACCGGGCCATTGGGGATTGACCTGTGAGCTAGGGGTGGGCTTTGCTCCCACCTGTTGAGCGCAACAGCAATCTTTCTTCGGTTTGAGAAGAACTAGATCGGGGTAGTCACACCATCGGTTCTAGAACATAATCAAAGATTCCAACTTTAATAAAATTTATTAAAATTTACCAAGAGACACTGCAAAATGTCCTACAAACATTGGTCACTACTGTTTATCTCTGCCTTGCTGTTCAAGGTTCTACTACAAGCACTTTCATTTTTATTTTACCGCAAGCACTCCAACACTTTACTTTCAGTTTCATTTACTTCCTGTTTTGTAATTGCTCATGTGGTGAATGCTTAACATCTGTTTAAAGTGCTTCAAGTAAATCAAACCTTTCCTTTATTTACTGTTGATCAATAATTTCCATCTAAAGTTTTCTTCTGCATTCTTTGGTTCATAACTTGTAAATCTTGTTCATTGGTTAATATTGATAAATTCAGATCAATTGTACATTGTTTAGATATCTGGTTCATAATTGTATCACTGGTTTGTTTATTCATATCATTGTTGGACCACTTAATCTGTGGTTAAATAACTTAGATTTGCATCCATTAAAGGTTGCATTTTCTGACTCCATTCTTTAGGCACTGGTTTTTAAATAAAAAGACTGATTGTCATTTAAATCCTGCATATTGCATTTGTTTGACTGTCATCTCCTAGAACCTTAGCCTCAGCCTTAATAAAAGATCCCTTTAATTAATCTGTAAATTAATTAATAAATCTGGAACTTAGTTTTCCCATAGGGACTACCCCCCTTGGCTCTGTTGGGATCTTGCCTAAACGGAGGAGCTGTAGACTGTGGTGACAGTGGTCCCCAGCTCTCGCTTGCCCCCAAGGACACACATAGCAGGTTGTGACTTTCCTGCGTCTTAAAGTGTGAATTAGGCGGCAACAGAGCTGATGGACGAAAGTTTGTTGTCAAGTTGATTTGTACTTTATGATCTGTTAGGATTGGAGTTGTAACAAACTTCCTAGGGGTTAGGAATTCAGTTACAAACTCTAATTAAGCCGGTCATTCTGTTATTGATCTTCTTGTTGAAGCACTGATCATTTTATGTATAAATATGCATCTTTTTTAAGAGATGGGGGTTGGAACCCATCGGGTGGTGAATAATTTTGGAGAACATATCTGTTTTTGGAATGAAAGTGAATGCATGAGAGTTTTGTCAGAGATTCATGTGTCATTGATATTACAGTCTGTGCTTCTTTCTTTATGTGATTGTATTTCCCTTGTGTAACACTCCATTTTGTTTCTTCCTCGTATCTGGAATATAGCGTTAGATGATTGGAATTCATGTGTTTATGCTCTGATCATCATTTCAAATATTATATGATTTTCTCTGCTAAAGTTGGTATAGAACTCATCCTTGTTGATGCTCTGTATTAATGGGTTGTTCCTTCATCTCTTCTGTTCCACCTGAATCAATTTGAATGACTGTGATGATATGATTACCTTGCCTTTGATGAATATCATGTATATGTCTTTGTGGTATCTTTATATTGTATATGACTCCATGCCCAATGGTTATGTGATTGTTTCAGCCAAATACATAAATCTTTAAATGTTATTTTAAATCTGGTCTTGTTAAATCTTTATTGAGAGATCCCTCTCTGGAAGAAAATAACAGTTTCTTCCTAAAGTGGTTTTGCTGTTACCTTGGAGTATACCTTTTACAACCTGGGTACATTCTGAGTGCTAACAAAGAGTATAAGAAAAGGTCCAAAAAGCAATGATAAAAATATGCTAACCTTATAAAATATGTCCCGGATGAAAGCTCCGAATAGTTGTGCTTTTAGGCACTGGTGAAGTCCCAAAAGGGTCATATAGGCCAAAAAGGCCATGGAATAAAAATGATGAACCTAATTGACTTGGATCAAGCTTGATGTAGACATTATGCCTAAGTTGAATAAGCACTCTCTAAACAACTCACCCATTTGTGAGGCACTACCATTCCTTGTGTTGTTGTTTGTCTGACATTGGTTATAATGAGTTTTCCCTTTCCTTGTCCAAAGTGTCATCATGTTGAGTAGGAAGTCATCCCTTGCCTTAGCCTTGTCATTTCCACCCTTCACCTTTCACTAGCAAATTGGCTATAGTTATGAAGTGAGTATAGTCTTGAAAGTCTAAGTCTGAGTAATAATGAATAAAGCCTTATATATATATTGGTTGATGTACAACCAGTAAAATGAATGGAACTTGTTGTGATTGTTACTTGAATGAGTTGTAGAGCATGTCTTAACCTTTGTAACACTTGCAGCGGATGGATATAGTCTGAGTTATTATTGGTGTCTGATTATTTGCATATGGTTATATTATTTATTGGATATGATTAATGATCAAATAGAGACCTATGAGGGGTATGAGTATACACCTTAGATGGATTTGGACTCTCTGAGTCTAATGAGACAGTTTATTTCCAGTTCCGAGCACTTATAAATATGATCAGGTTCATTTTGCCTCTCTGATGTAGTTTTTCTTCACAGGTTGATCTGTCTGAGTAGGGAGATGTTTTAGTTGGATCTCCTAGGGCGTTGTATGGGCATAGGGGGTGTAGCCACTTGTTTGTAACATTGTACCTCCATCCCAGAGAGCCTGGTGGGCTCAGTTTGACAACGCAGACACCCTAGGAGGCTGTTTTGGCAGGATCACGTTTACCGAGGCAGATTAAAAAATAATTAAATGGCTATTGAAGAAATCGATTTGGGCTACTGAGGCAAGTAAATGACATGGGATGAGTCATGATGATGAGAGTGATGTCCTCAACACCTTCTCCAGTAGTTGCAGCTCCTGATTGGGCCCACACCTATTTTTGGGCATTTTTTATTATTTTCTAGAGCTCTTTTTGGAGGCTCACGATTTCCTCAAGGGGGCACAAAAGTCAAAGAATTAAATTGTTATATTATTTATTTTGCCATGGAGACACCCAAAGGGAGTTAGTCAAACACTCCTTGAACCCACCATGTGCTTTCATTTATTTCTTGTTGAGTGGGTTACTTTTATTTGGGTGGTTTAGTCCACTTTGGTAAATTATGGTTATATTGATCCATGTGTTGTATGTTGAGCTCATCTCAACCATTGATTAGAACATTTCGTCTTTTAATCCAAGCCACTCATTTTGAAAGGGGTTAGGATTTGGTTATGATTGAGGTTCTCTCATTTCTATTTAAAGGAGAGAGCTTCTCATTTGTAAAGGGTCTTTGGCTCTTGGATCTGAATAATAGAAAGACTTTTTTGTGGAAATTTTTCTGGATCTACTTTGCATATGATATGCTCAAATGGTGATTAGCTAGTCTTCAACTTCCTAACATTGTGGAAATTCTCGTGAGATCTATATTTTTCGTGGCTATCATTGTTTTGTCTACAGGAGGGCGTTTTGGCTGGAGCGTTTTTGTAGGGAGACCTTAACTCGCTCGATTCTTTTCGTCTTGGATCAAGGGGTTTTCATTAGTTTCATTGTGATCTATGATTACTTCATTTTACTGTCTTGTAGCATTTAGTTTCTTTATCTTGTATTAGCAAATCTGATATGGTTGACGTTTGCTCATGCAGGGTAGGGAGCGCATTGGTGGCTTGGAGCTTGCATATGCCATAGAAATCATGGGGATCTTCCAGAATTGATCGGGATAGCAAAGATCGGCACTGTTACAGAATTCTACAAGCATTTCCAGGTAAGATCCAGCAGGTAAGTCTCTTCTTTTTTAGATCTTATTCCATTTTACCTTGCTTTTCTTCAACTTTTTTTGAAAACTCCTAAAGCACTAAAGACCCAAAAAATAATAAACTTGGGAATAGTCCGATCTTTTGCCAAACCATTTCTGGGTTTCATAGATCGGGCCTCCCCTTCATCAAATCAACTAAAACGTTGGTCAAATTCCTCACAGTTTGACCTAGATCTGATTTTTAAGCAAAAACCTGCATAACCCCCCACTCAAAAATTTGACCTGCTAGGGTTTTGATTTTTTCTGAATTTTGACTTCACAAGCAGATAGATTGGGTCCCACACAGTCCAAATCAACCCCAACGCTGTCCAAATCCTTGACAGTTTGACCTAGATCTGAAAAATTGATTGAAACTGCCCCAGTGCCTTCATTGAAAATTAGACTTTTTCGGAAGTGAGTTTTTCTGAAATCTGACAAGATAGAAAGATAGATCGGGTCCCGAGCATTCCAGAACACCCCCAACGCTGAGCTAGTTCTCTCCGATTTGCCCTAGATTTGAAAATTTGGTTTTCAGCCTCCTAGCCCCCCTCATCAGATTCTGACTTTTCCAGATCTGATTTTTCTGCTGATTTTCTGATTTGGGCTTGTAGATCAAGTCACCCTAACCTCTTCTCTCCTTCAACGCTGAGCCATTAGCCTCCAGGTAACCCTAGAATTGCAGATATGTCCTCCTAAGCCCTAGCGCTAGCCATCCATTGAGCTAGGTTTCCTGTACCTTAGCTTTTTGGGACCAAGTATTTTTTGGGTTCGTAGATCAAGGTGTCTCCTAGGTGGGTTCTCTGAAACATTGGTTTACAGCTGACTCCATTGCCCAATGCACACAAGGCACTGATCTCCTAGCTAGCGCTTGCCCCATCTTGGCTTCATTTTTACTCCTTTTGCCAATACCTGCTGATAGCTCAAGTCACCTATCCTTCATTGTTTTTGTCCCCTTGGTACTAGGTAGTGCCAATTCTGTTCTTGCTCACCCTGTCACAGTTACATTTCCCAAGACAGTGGTCATCTCCATCAGTTGCTAGTACCTTAACCCTAGAGCTAGGGTTTCCATTTACCTTGCACCTTAAGTACCCTGAAGCCCCATCTGGTCTTCTTCTGGTGTCTAGGTTCGATCTCTCTTGTCAGGAGCAGATCTGGGTCTCCCCCATTGTTGTCTTGGACTAGGATAACATAAAGTGAAGGCTGCCTTGATTGGCGTGACAACCATCCATTTGGGAGTCTAGGCAGTCGTGGTTCCACCTCTTAGTTGCTTGCCCCTCTACCATCCATCTCGGATCCACCTCACACAGGCAACTACAAGGCAGGTGATAACAAAGCGAAAGAGAGGGAGAAGGCTAGGAGAAGAGGATGGACGAGAGCAAGAAGTTGATGAGAACAAGATCTTGAAGATGGGGGAGAAAACAAAAAGAAGATAGTAACCAAGTAACCAGAAAGAGCATTTTAGAAGTTTGTTGGAGAAGGCAAGAAAGATCCGGAACCGCTTGCAACTTTGCAAACAAAATATATTAATAATGGAACACTTGTATGGTGAAGGTATTACATGCCAAGAGCTCCTACTAGATGCAATCCCTGAAAACAAAAACACTCAATGCAAATTGATTAAAAGCCTAAGTACTAGATTGTTAGTCTTCAATAAACATAGTAATCAAATTGCAATACAAGGGTAGGGTAAAAGAGATATTACTTCACATTGGATGAAGACACAATGCCAAAAGCCCATCAAATGACCTCCAAAGTCTCAATATTTTATTAACAAAAAGAAGCTTACAAATTCCACCAGAGTTTCTATGCCAAACTCTCTATATCTGAAATAGAGCTGCAAGAGCCTCTATTTATACAAAATTCTACAACCTGAAAACCTAAAATGAATTGGCTTTGAAGAGAGCCAATAACATAGTAAATAGATTTTATTTCCCCATCAAACTCCATGTCAAAGGGTGGCTTGGAGTACAAACTCCAACAAACAACATGAGCTGCATTGAAGTGGATGGGGAGGTGGCCTCCACCTTGGCAAGGCGCCCCCCACCCTTCCTTTGGAAACATCAACCATCGAAAATGGAGATGTCGAGTGCATATACGTGAACCCAAAAATCTGCGTGAGCTTTTTGCTAGAGATCGAGCCCTGAGTTGGAGTAATTGATAACTCCTGTGCATTGGGAGCCAAGCCCATGAGCTGGCCACGAAACAAGGAAGAGCCCACCTCCAAATTAGCGTGAGCTCCACGTTTCGTGAGTGTATGGCATGCTTGGCGTGAAGGTTTGGTTTATTGTTTTGACGTCACCACTCCTTTATACAATTTGCATGCATGGTTTAAATCCACGTGAGAGCTATGGTTTAATTTATAATACTATGGGTGTTGATGGGGAGCCCACTCTTAATACCACTCACCACTACTTGCTAGCGTGGGATCCACTTACCCTCACGTCACCTCTTCATGCAATTAAATCGTAGCCATTTCTTTTATCCAAAGTTTTATTTCATACCACACTTAGAAAGGAGTCGCATGAGTTGTTGTGACATCATGCTATGTCACCTCTCCCCCTTTTTTATTATTTTTGACATTGAATTTGACTTTTTGAATATTTGACTTAGGTGCATTTTATCCAAACTTAGCATTAAAATGCTATTCTAAAGCTCTTTTAGCCAAATACTGCCTCGCGGGTGCTTCGGCTACCCGACTAATGGTGAAAGTGCCCCCTGGGGTAAAGATGCTGCTCCGGGCTTGAAAATGAGCCTAACCATGCCGAAAAGGGACTCCGTATCAATCTTTTTTTACATTTTGAATTTTCTCATTTAAACCATTAAAAAATGGCTTAAAAAACAGAGAAAATTATTTTTTCTTGGAATCAAGCGAAACTCTAGGGGGACCTATTACATGTTCATACGACTCAATCAGAATGCCTAACATGTTGAAAAACATTGACACGAAGGCTCTAATAACCTTTGAAGGCCGAAACACCAAGACAACTACCCCAGCTTTGGAGGTGCAAGTGAAAAACTCGGAAATTATTAGTCGTTTGTTCAACAACCAATAATAACCAAAGGAAAAAACACTTTGGGCTAGTCGACTTGATGCTCAAGTCCGGGAAGCCGAGCCTCTTATAAAAAATTAAATGCTATGACATTTTTTACAATTTTCCCAAGGGGGTATGAACATGTATTTTACAAAAAATAAAAAGTTCAGCAAAAAACTGGCTAACTTTGGAGCACACTGAACCTCTGAACACTGGAGATGAGCATTCATCATGCTCGATAACTGGCGGCTCAATAGGAAGTTCAACTATTGTACAAAATAGTTGGTAACATCTGGCTCTAACTGTGGGACAGGTGCTTGCCTGATTTATTGATTAAAGAGAGTGCCCGAGAATCCAAGCATCTCTGGTAGCTACACGTAAACAAAAGTGTGTAAGGCCACATGTTCATGATAAAAAATATGCCATGATGAAGTACCAAAAAATATTTTTTGCTTTTTTCAAATCAAAGTGTATGAAATAAAATCTTTCCTTTTTCAGCATGTAAATGAAATATGATAAAATGCTAATATACAAAAGCTATGATACAACATACTCTACATGGATATGATACATCAAATATGGTACAAAAATAAAGTACATAAAAATACAACGAAGATGGGTTTAGAGAAGCCCTGGGATGGCCCCTTGGTCATCTTGGAGGTTGTTTCGATAAAAAGGCTTCAAGTGTTGCCCATTGATGGGTAGGCTTAATGTCTCTCCATCCATGGTGTTAAGAAGAAAAGAATTGGTGCTAGCAATAGCACGGATGATAAATGGGCCTTTCCAAAGGCTGTCGAACTTCCAATGCTTCCTATGCTTCTTCCTTCTCTTATCCCATAAGAGAACAATATCTCCCACTTGGAAGGTGTTACCAACTTATTTGTACCATAGTTGGATTAGCTGAGGAGCCGCCATTTGACAAACATGATAAATGTTTGTGTTCCAGTGTATCAAATGACTTGCCTTTGTGCCTAGCCAGTTTTGGCTAGTCAGTTTTTATTTTAAGTAATTATGACCATGGCCCCGCGGGGTTTGTAATAAAATGTGCTAGTAGGGTGTTTTTGAGTGGTTCGGTCTCCTAAGACGTAGAATTTCAACTAAGGTATTCCAGGGAGTTTTTTGCCCTTGACAATTATGCTTGCCTATAGCCGAGTATAATCAACAAGGTTTTCTCCTGCTTCCTCCAAAGCTGGAATGCCCGATTTTGAATTCTGGGCCTTGGGGGATTATTAGAGCCCAACTGAGTATGTATAAACCTACTAGACATTATTAGAATAGACTATGGTCATGTCCTAAGTCACTAGGACCCTCATAAAAAATTCCGAAATTTTTTTACCGGATGCATCAAATTTTGAATTTTGAATTTTTGAATTTTTCCTAAGTTTTTAATGAAATTTTTCCATAATTTAAATGGAAAATTTAATTTTGTTTATAAGTCAGTCATCCGGAACCTGGATTTAGCGATTGAAGGCTCTAACCTTAAGCCAAAAATCATTCATGATCAACCAGCCAGCTATCTCCAAGTTTCAGAAGTTTATTCAGCGTCGTAATTAATAATTTCTCAAAAAAGTCATTTACGGAGAAATTATTAATTAAAATATTAAAAAAGAATATTTTGGAGAAAATAAAAACTCTCCAAAATAAACCAAATTGAATAAAATAAAAGGCTAAATAACATGGCACGGAGCATTTATGATTATTCCAATCAATATCGGTCAGTTTCAGATCAAGTATCGGAGTGTAGCAGTTGAACTATCAGTCAAAAATTTGCCCTCTTTGGTCAAATTCGTTTTTGATTGAAGTGTGGGTTATCTATTGGTTGGGTGATCATTACGAGGGAGGATGAGCCACCTCACCCCCCCTCATTACTCCAGCACTTAGTTACAACTCAGTTGCAGCTCAGTTCAACTCCAAATCATCATGCCGAGCTCATTCAATTACTCTGGTGTTACTCTTAGTCCGGATTTAGGGATTTGAGTCCTATTTTCTTTCCTTTTTGTATAAGTAGAGGCTCTTTTGAGCTCTACAAGATCGAATTTTTGGCATAGAAACTCTGGAGAATTTCTATTGTAATATTTTGCTTAAGATTTAATAAAGTTGATGACTTTGGAGGTCAAAGCGGAAGCTCTCTGTTGGTCATGATTCACCGTGTGAGGTGATACTTTTCTTTGTTCCTTTCTTTATGGATTCTTAAGCTTTTGATTGTGTAAATTTTGAAGGCTAACAATCTAGCACTATTTCATATAATCTATGTTTTTCTCTTGAAGACTGTGTGTTTTTAGGTATCGTCCGATATACAAGGGTTTTTTTATGGTTAACATTCATTTTGCAGATTCCACAAGAAGTCATTCTCTTTTAGGAAAATCGAGAAGCACAATTTCTTTGCCTCATCCATCAAGTAAAAGAAATATTTTCCGGTTACTTTTCTCAAATTTAATCTAAGTTTCTCCTTTCTCAATATTTCCATGTGTCTCATGTTCGTTTTGACCTGAGAAAGTAGCTTGGGATTTGATCCCAAGTACCACATAATTTTGTGGCTACTTCTCTTTCCCCACTAGCATCCTTACGTACATCCAGCTAGTCTGGACGGTTTCGGGACTAGTGCTTCTATTGGTCACCTTGTTTGGAGGTTGATCCCACCTTTTGTTGATTATTGGTTGATTTCCCCCCCTTCTTCTAGGTTGGATTTGGCCTTGTTCCGCCTTATTGTGTGTTTTTTTTTCTTGGTTTTCTTCGTTGCCCTCTTTTTTCATTTTTTTTGCAGCCACTTTTCTCTCTTGTCGCTGCCCCGTTTTTACCATTTTTTGCAGCTCTCTAATTGTTTAGTTTGCTTCCCTATTCTTTCCATTTTTTGCACTCAATTTCCTGTTTTTGTTTCTCCGTTTTTCCCTTCTTTTCCTCTTTTGTTCCAGCCCTCTTTTGCCCTCTTTTTTGCTCCTTTCTATCTTCTTCTTTTTTCCTCTTTGCAAGTTTAAAGAAAAGGTTCTCAACAAAAAGATAAATCACTCTCATTTTTACATAAAATCCATAAAAAAGGGTTTCATGTTAGTCTTCTAGCTTTAGTTCAAAAGTCCTTTCAAGGGTTGAATTCCCAAGGCAAATTGTAAATCTCAATAAAGTTTCCCTTTTTGTTTGAGTGGGGTTTTTAAGCCCCCACTCTCAACCTCCCCCATTTGGGGAGGTTCGTGGTGTTCTTATTTTTATGGGCTTAAATTAGATGTGCTTTTGCTTAGAATAATCTCATTGTCTTTCTTAGAATACTAATTGCTAGATTAGCCCATTTTGTTTCATTAATAAGTTGATTACTTCATCTTTTAAATTTTTATCTTTCAATAAGTAAATCAACTGTTTAAAGTAGAAATCTTTTGAATCTCATTTTGTGGATCAAGAGTGCTCTCTATCGGAGAGTTGTCTTTTATTTCGATTTTTACTTACCCCCATGCTCTCCCTATTAGGGCTTAAAAACCTGAAAGAGATTCTTGGGTAGATTAGTCTTTTTTACTGTTTTACAAGTTAATTAATTAATCGCTAAAGTCTCTTGAACTTGTCGGAATCCAAGTCAAGAGCACTCTCTATCCGAGAGCATTCCCACTGCATTTCCTTGCATCAAGCATATAGTTTAGCTAAGACTCTTGAACTTTTGTCATAAGACAAAGTCAAGAGCGCTCTCTGTCGGAGGGTTTTAATTAATTTATTTAATAAAATCTTTCAACTCACATTTCCCTGTTAATTAATTAATCTCGTTGTTTCCTTGCCGGAGTAAGCTCTGACCTACCTAAAAAATCAGAGTACCCAGAAACGACATTGGATTGTTAATCTTACAAGACTCATCTTAATAAAAAATTTACCCCATAACCAACGCATCGACGTTGTAGAAAACTTCCTTAGTCATTCCTAGTAAAGGCGCTGGAAGTCTCCGCTGTCTAGAGTCTCAGCTAGCTGGTCAATCTTCATGATACCAGCCTGAGATACTGGGCGGGCCATCATGTCTCCAACGGATTAACTTGGAAGATTTTTCTGGCTGATCTTGTGATACCTTTTGTTGAAGTCCTAAACAAGACTATTTAAAAAAAACATTTAAAATATACCAAGAGCACTCGCATAACATCCACTAGCTTTATTTTAGGACTTGGTTTTATCTCTTTAATCATTGCAGAGCTTCGACTCCATAAGGCACTGGTCTATTAATTTATGCGTGATTGTTACATCTGGATCATTTGTCTTTAGTTTATGAAATCTTTATCTGTGAATGCATCTTTATCTCACAAGTCTTGATATACATCTTTTAATCCAATACAATAACGTGGATAGCTTTTGTCGTGTGTTCAAAATTCATAATTTTAAATCATCTTTCATCACAATAACTCCTAAACAACACCCATCCGCATCATAACATCAAAAACTTAACTTAAACATTGAGCCATAGAAAACTCTTTGTTAGGGACTACCCCCCTTGGCTTCGTTAGAAGTTAGTCTAAATGGAGGAGCTAGGAATAGGTGACAGTACCTGGCTCTGTGCTTGCCCCCAAGGTCACACCTCTCCCACTTTCTCAAGTGAGGAGACAACTTTTGGAAGATTTCTGCTGCTGGTGTGCGATCGGCGGACAATAGAAGGATCTCGGCTTAGCTGACTTATCAAAGGTGCTCTTCATACTCTCTTGATGTCTGAGTGAATGATCAAGGGCAGCTCTTCTAGCTTCATCCAACTCTATGATCTGATGGATCCTCTGTTCCATTTCCATTCTTTCCGTGCCATACTCAAAAGTCTGAAGATTGGAATCTGCATGTTGACCGGAAGGGTGGCTGTGAGTCCATATACTAGCTCAAAAGGTGATTTTCCAGTTGAGTTCTTCTTAGTAATCCTATCTGCCCACACAACATACTTAATCTTGCTATCCCAAGCTTTCTTGTTATCCCCCACAGTTTTCTTGAGAATGGTCATTAGGTTCTTATTAGTGGACTCAGCGAGTCCATTTCCTTGTGGGTAATAATTTGATGAGTGGTGCATTATCAGTTGTTATTTTTAAGGGGATTTCGAATCTATTGATAATTCTTTCTTCAATGAAATCCGTAACAATCAGTGGCATTCTTAGTAGGTATGGCTTCTACCCACTTAGTGAAATAATCGGTTGCCGTAAGAATCCAGCAAAATCCATTGCTAGAGTTATCCTTAATTTTATCGATAAAATCAAGCCCCCATTGCTGAAAGGGGGCAAGGACCACAACAGGTGAGGGGGAGTGCAGCCAACTTCTGCTTCCCAGTGAACAGCTGGCACTCTTGGCAACACTTGACATATTTATGAACATCTGTAGATATCGTGGGCCAATAGTAACCAACTCTCAGGATTTTGTGGGTAGTTGTATTTGCTGCATAATGGCCTCCACAAAATTTTGAGTGGAACTCAGTCAAGATTTTCTTGGAATCTTGTTGATTAACACGCCCAAGTACCACAACAGGTGAGGGGGAGTGCAGCCAACTTCTGCTTCCCAGTGAACAGCTGGCACTCTTGGCAACACTTGACATATTTATGAACATTTGCATATATCGTGGGCCAATAGTAACCAACTCTCAGGATTTTGTGGGTAGTTGTATTTGCTGCATAATGGCCTCCACAAAATTCTGAGTGGAACTCAGTCAAGATTTTCCTGGAATCTTGTTGATTAACACGCCTAAGTATGATGTCATCTGGGTTCCTCCAACCCAGGCCCTCTTGGGTAAGGCAATACCTAGCGGTTTTCAATCTTAAAGCCCTTCGTTTGTGACCTTTGAGGTGATCAGGGCAAGTAAAATGGAGCAGGAAGAAAATAATGTCAGAATACCAATGGTTGTCAAGCTCTTGAAGTGCAGGGGTCATGGTCGTTTGAAGAATATTGTTTTTGACAATCATTTCAATGGCTTCTTCATTTTTCTGATTGAGCATTTTAGCAAGGCCTTGCCCCTTGATTAACTTAGTGGGCTTTATCTCCAAATCATACTCTTGGATCTTGGATACCCATGTGCCCTTTTTCCCTAACCAATCCTGTTGAGAGAGGATGTCTTTTACTACAGCATGGGGAACATACCCAATGACTTTAGAGTATCCAATATAAGTTCTGAAATGCTTTAAATATTTGACCAAGGCATAAGCTTGCTTTTCCATGATGGTATATTTCAATTCAGAGTTTTGTAAGGCTCTACTCATGAAAGCTATAGGTTGCTCGAACCCTTCGAAGTTCTTCTGGAGCAACACACCGACAATAGTGTCTTCTGAAGCAAAATAAAAGATAATGAAATCTTTCGTGTAATCCGGGCTGACTAAGACAGGAGACCTAGTGATGGCATCTTTAATCGTGTCAAAGGCACTTTTTCCTTCACTTGTCCATATAAACTTAGCATTCTTTTTTAGAAGAGCCTGCATAGGTTTCATGAGTTCAGCTAGGTTAGGAATGAATCTCCTTATGAAGTTAATGTGACCATTAAATGATTGGAGATCTTTAACATTTCTTGGAAGAGGAATATTTTTTATGGCCTCTATTCTTTCAGGATCAATTTTGACCTCGTCTTTGTTGATGATGTGACCCAAAAGCTTTCCTTCTTCGATACCTAGTACTGACTTAGCCGGATTCAAGGAAATGCCATATTTCCTACATCGCTCAAATATTTGTCTGAGATGACCAACATGGCTGGATCTTTCTTTCAAAAAAATAGTGAGATCATCTTGGTAGATCTCAATGATTTTGCCAATCAACTCCTTGAAGGCATAATCCATGGCCCTTTGGAAGGTAGCTTCGACATTTAAAAGGCCAAAGGGCATTCGCAGATATTCAAATGTTCCCCAAGGAGTTGTGAAAGTGGTTTTGTGTCTATCCTCTTCTTGGATGACATCTTGGTTATAGCCTGAAAAACCATCAAGCATTGACATCATGATCGATCCAGTGACTTGTTGGAGGAGGGTCTCCATGTTGGGGAGGGGGTAATTGTCCTTTTGACATGCTATGATTAGATTTTTGAAATCTATACGTATCCTTAAACTCCTGTTTTTCTTTCTAACTACCACCAAGTTAGAGCACCATGTTGAGTGTCTTGTAGGAGCTATTATTCCAGCTGCTAACATCTTCTCTAGCTCCTTCGTTACCATGGGTGCTAACTTAGGGTTTATTTGCCTAAGTTTTTGTTTGAAAGGCTTTCCTTTTTGACATTCTGGTTTCAAGGGAATGGTGTGTTGAAAGACATCTTCCCTATATGCTTTGAGTTTGTCATAAGTGAAGGCAAAAACATCCCTATATTCTTTTACCAAGTTTATAAGGCTATTCCTTTCTTTTTCAGAAGTACCTTTTCCAATTTTTATTATTCTTGGTTCTGTTTTCGTTCCAATGTTGATTTCTATGTACTCACCCGGCTTCATTTGTTCAACACTACTCTTTCTTCTATCTTGTCTGTCAAAGATGTTCTCTAAGGCGACAAAGCCACGTGTCACAGGATTGAAGCGGTTACCCTCGGCCTGATATTCTTTACCTTCCTCATGTTCATTGGCTTTATAATTGGAAAATTCATCAATATGATTAATAAATTTCAGTATTTGTTCATCATCTTGGAAAACCTTCCAATGTTCAATATTATCAGGAATTAAAGGTCTAAAGTTGATTTCCAAAGTACAATCCCCCTCTAACATCTCATATGATGGCTGAAGTGTCGAAGCTGAAACTGCTAACCTGTCGGCGACACTATTATGATCTCTAGGGATTGCTTCTATATTAAGGGCATCAAAAAATTCCATTGTATCCTAGATTGCATTTCTATACTTCTTTAACCTTTGACATTTACACTTAAACTGACCGTTAACTTGTTAGACAATTAGGTCAGAATCCCCCTTAATAGTAAGCAATTTGATTCCCATGTCCTTGGCAATCTCGATGCCTAGTAGAAGTGCCTCGTATTCTGCTACATTGTTGGTTGCTTCAAATTCTAACCTGAATGCAAAGTTAAACACCTTTCCTTTGGGTGAGGTTATGACAATCCCAGCCCCTTTCCCAGCTCTAGAATATGCACCATCAAAGTTCATTCTCCAGAACTCATCAACTTCTTCATCCTTTATTTCTTCATGGATAGGGTCCAAAAAGGTGGAGTTGATTTGATAGGTTCCATGCTCATCAATGTTGTAAACATACTCGTTCAATGGTCTTTAAGGGTTTTCAACATGGTGTCTTTTTTCTTTTTCGGAATACAATTTAACAAGTGAAAACTCAGATGCTAGCACAGTGGCAAGGTCCAATCCATTTAAATTGACCCTCCTAAAGTGGCACCCCACTTCCTAGAAAGCAACATTCCCCACTTATCTGGTACATCGATAACAACGATATCCATGGTAATTTGGATGTCCAGATACTTAGCCAACCTAACCAATTGATTTTCAATCATTCCTTCAACTTTAATCGGTCTAGAATCCATGGCACATACATTTTGGTATGGTCTTGTAGTTTTTAAGTTAAGTTGTTGCATGACATTTTTAGTCATGATGCTGGAACTAGATCTTGAGTCTAACATACAATTGTGTAGAAGAATATCACCTATCATCAATGATACATAGAAAGGGGGATGATCTTCTTTTCTTGGGTCCCTAGTATGTAGAACTATAGGAGGATCGGCAAAAACATTGTTCGAAATTCGTTCCACAGTGTCAGAGAAAGTGACCTTCTTAGGGGCAAGGGGCTTTATAGGACTTAGAGGGCTTGCTTCATTTTGAGGATTAGCATCATTTGGAGGATCTAAGATTTTCAAAAGTTTCTCCTTTTGACCAGGTATTTTGCATAGTTCCAGGACAGGAACAAGAACTTTTGTATTGGCTAACCAATTGCCCAGGTCAAAACTCAAATCAACACTTTCTTTAATATCATTTACTTCTTTAGGAATATTAGGAGTTGTTACCTTGGGTGCATTCTGGGCAGAAGGTCCATCTCTTGCTTTTTTTTGGTAAGTCAACCCTTTGAAATTTGGATGTTGTTGATTTGTTCGTTAGAAGGCATGTCACCATAATACTGTGTCAAGTTGTCAACCTTCTTCTCATACTGGTTGGCTTGTGACCAATTTTCCCTGGAGATGCTACGGATGTCACCTACGTTGTTGATGAAATCAGGCTCGCTTGTTGATGTACTAGGACCACAACCTCCTGGATGACCATGCTCTTGAACATAGCATGCATAGTGGCAACTAGATTCTTCGTGGAAGTCTCTGCATGCCCTACAAAATGGCTTGTAATTCTCAACCATGTTAGCAGCCTCTAACTGATGAGGAGGCCTTTGTTCATGGTTGGGAGGCTTTCTTTGTCAAGTTGGTTTTGCCGGAAAAGTTCTTGGAGTAGGTTGTGTCTACGTTCTTTGCATAGTTATCACCCTGTTATGTATTTTCTTTAATTGTGCCTGTTGCCCACCTATTTCGACTAGGTGGCAACTCCATGTACATGTGGATGTACATAATTGTACCTTAGAAAAATCTGAGGATTTTTCGCTTCTGCAGGGCTATTGCCCCTTTGTAAAACGAAATGTCCGCTCCCCTGCGTGGGAAAATTAATGTAATTATATGTGCTAGTGTGGGTCATATGATACGGATGCCACACCATGGAACGGGTTGTTAGGGAAGTCCCCTCATCGAGTGTTTTTCCATTTCCAATTAACCTTGTTGTGTAAATGAGTTTAATCGGTTTGGTTTTCACTCAAAATCCTCCAAAGTGGTGACGGACGTTCTACCAGTCAATTCCATGAGGTGGCTAAGGCTTCAAAGTG
>LPNX010686859.1:343980-371121 GCA_001517045.1 Pseudotsuga menziesii
CATCATTCCGGCAACATTTTTCAATTCGACCATCTACTTTCAGCCTGTTTTAAACAGGGTTTTATTCACTGTTTAGTGAGTATAACCCTTGTTTTAGGGCCCTAACCTTTCATATATCAGTTTAACCTTTTATTTCTGCTATTTTTACATCGTTTAGGTGGCTGGAAACTCATTTTCCAGCCCTCTAAATTCCATATTACTGTCACTTATTACATTCAGAATTTTTTTTTGTAAATTTGTTATTGTATTAGTNTGTTTTCAAGTTTCTGTTTATACAAGTTCCGTTTTTGTTAAAGAAGTAACCATACAACCCATCCAACCTGTGTATCCTCTATCCACTTGTCATCTCTCTTTAGGGAATTCAAGCTGGATATGAAAAACAGGGTAAGTGGGGGCTTATGTAATTAGATTAACTTTCCTTTTCTTGTACTACAATCTACAATCAAACAATTTATTTCCCAAGTTCTTATTCGTCATTTTTAAAATAAACCTTGTGTATTAACCATCAAATACTAAAATTTACTTTTAAAATTTACCAATAAAAACTTCCAACATCCTGCTCCTCTACTCGGTTATCACCCCCCGAGGTACTCCGAGATACGACCAGGGAAGAGGAAGTCCTAGTTTAATAGGCATCCATCTAGAGATTTTTAAATTGATTAAAAACGGTGACTCGGAAGCTGCAAGGGGTAGCAGGCTGGGGACAGTCTCTAGGCGCTTTGACGTCCTCCTTGTGAGCACCGGGCCATTGGGGTTTGACCTGTGAGCTAGGGGTGGGCTTGCTCCCACCTGTTGAGCGCAACAGCATTCCATCTTCAGTTTGAGAAGAACTAGATCGGGGTAGTCACACCACCGGATCTAAAACTAACTTCAAGAAGAACAACTCTAATTAAAATTTATTAAAATCAACCAAGAAGCATTGCAAAGCGCCCTACAAACACAGATTACTACTTTTACTACAATCATTTTCACTTCATTTTACTGCAAGCACTACAATACATTTATTTCAAGCACTCTTTTACTACAATACAACACTACAATTTGTACTTCCAGCACTTTGTTTCTCAGTACATTTATTTACTTTCAATTTTGCAAATAAGCATGTGGTGAATGTTGACTGCTTAAACCTTTTCATATTTAAATTCATTGCTGGTTTAGTAATCTATATTCATAACGATTTTGGGCTAACTCGCAAATTGGTTTCATTTGTTTATCATACTGTTTTATTTCATTACTGTTCATAATCATATTTACACATTGTATCTTTTGACTCCATTTAATATAGGCACTGGTCTTATCATTTTGTAATCTTAATAAAAAGATCCCTTTAATTAATCTTCAATTAATTAATAAACCTGGAACATAGTCTTTCCATAGGGACTACCCCCCTTGGCTCTGTTGGGATCTTGCCTAAACGGAGGAGCTGTAGACTGTGGTGACAGTGGTCCCCAGCTCTCGCTTGCCCCCAAGGACACACATAGCAGGTTGTGACTTTCCTGCGTCTTAAAGTGTGAATTAGGCGGCAACAGTGCCAAGTGTTTCTGTTCAGCTTCTTCCATGTTTCTCTTCATTTCCTTTTTCATTTCGTTCTTTATTTCCAACATCTGTTTTTCATAAGCATCCTTCATAACTGATAAAGGATCTTTATCTTTAGGTTCATTAATCTTCAAAGGTGTTGAAGATCTTGAGTAACCATGGAGGTTAGACTCACTTGATGATTGCATGTTTAAGTCGATTTTAATAGCCATCTCTTGAGCTTGAAGCAAAGTAGTGGGTTCCTTGTCTCTTATCTGATATTGCATCTTGCCACTAAGTGCCTCAATGTAGTAAACCAAGATGGAAGGTGCAGGTGGTGCATAAGTAGTAGGAATAGCTTTTGATAACTCAGTGAATCTAGTGTTAAACTCATCCATTGTTTCAGTATCCTTCTTCTTGATGTTGGTTAGAGAGGCAAGTTGATGTCGAGGTTCCTTCTTCTCACCAAACTTGTTGGTGAAAGCAGTCTTGAAGGCTGGCCACGACACAAGGAAGACCCCACCTCCAAATCAGCGTGAGCTCCACCTTTCACGAGTGTACGACATGCTTGGCGTGAAGGTTTGGTTTAATGTTTTGACGTCACCACTCCCTTATACAATTCGCATGCATGGTTTAAATCCACGTGAGAGCTATGGTTTAATTTATAATACTACGAGTGTGGATGGGGAGCCCACTCTTAATACCACTCACCACTACATGATAGTGTGGGATCCACTTACCCTCACGTCACCTCTTCATGCAATTAAATCACATCCATTTCTTTTATCCAAAGTTTTATTTCATACCACACTTAGAAAGGGGTTGCATGAGTTGTTGTGACATCATGCTATGTCACCTCTCCCCCTTTTTTATTATTTTTGACTTTGAATTTGACTTAGGTGCATTTTATCGAAACTTAGCATTAAAATGCTATTCTAAAGCTCTTTTAGCCAATTACTGCCTCACGGGTGCTTCGGCTGCCCATTTGATGGTGAAAGTGGCTCTTGGGGTAAAGATGCTGCTCTAGGCTTGAAAATGAGCCCAACCATGCTAAAAACGGACTCCGAATCAATCTTTTTTTACATTTTGAATTTTCTCATTTAAACCATTAAAAAATGGCTTAAAAAATGGAGAAAATTATTTTTTCTCGGAATTAAACGAAACTCTAGGGGGACCTATTACATGTTCATACGACTCAATCGGAATGCCTAGCATGTTGAAAAACATTGACATGAAGGCTCTAATAACCTCACAAGGCCGAAACACCAAGACAACTACCCTAGCTTTGGAGGTGCGAGTGAAAAACTCAGTAATTATTAGTCGTTTGTTCAACAACCAATAATAACCAAGGGAAAAAACACTTTGGGCTAGTCGGCTTGATGCTTAACTAAGGGGTCTTTGGCTCTTGGATCTGGATAATAGAAAAACTATTATTGTGAAAATATTTTGGATCTCCTTTGCATTTGGTGTTCTTCGATGGTGATTGGAAAATCTATTGCTTCCTAGCATTTGGGTATTTTTGTAAGATCTATATTTTTTGGGAAACATTGTCTTGTCTACAGGAGGGCGACTTGGGGCATTTTTGCAGGGGTTCCTCAACTCGCTTGGCTTGGATGCGCTTGTATCATTGGGTTTTCATTAGTATCAATGCGATCTATGATTTCATCTTGCTATTTTTCTGTAGCATTTGTTCCTTTCTCTTGATGCATCAAATCTGATATGGTTGACGTTTGTTGTGCAGGAAAGAGGGCGCATTGGCTTCCTTGGGAAAATCGTTTTATGTAGAGGTTTGCATCAAATCTTCTCAAATTGGTTGGGACGACATAGATCATCATCATCAAGGCATCTACAAGGTTTTCCAGGTAAGATCTGTTAAGATTCTATATGCTAAGCTAGATTATCTGCATTCAATTCAATTTCACAACAATAGCATATACAAGATCACTGAAAAAAAAATGTCACAAGATCGACACATATTTACCCTGGAAAAACCCTAAAGGGAAAAACCCAGCAAGAATAGCTTCCTCAATATAGATGATCAAAAGATAAAAGATAAAACCTCAGACTGGTCCTTCTCCTCCTTACAGATAAGACTCTCTCTCTCTGTCATGCGCTACACAAGTGTGTGTCTGTGTGTTTCAAATGAGGAGCGCCTCTCTCTATTTATATTCTTCCTCTCACTTAACTTTTCACTCAACTAAGTCGGCCCTATTAAACTTGACTGGGCCGACTTCTTTAAGAGGACTCAAAACAACTTAATATTATATTTAGGAGGGTGCTAATGACCCGACTTACAACGAAGGGTTTTCCTCATGACTCTCTACTGACCTAATGCAATAATATCATCCTAACGGAGGAATAATAACATCTCCGGAAGGTTCCATCAATAAAATACATTTAGAATATTCTTCGAAGTTACAATAATTCAGCACTCCCCCTTAACGAGAAGGGTATTCTACAACAACAACAACAACAGTAAGAGAAGGAGAGAGAGCATCTTCAACATCATCAGGGTGATACATCTATAAATCATTGGAAGCTTTTCATCATCTTTGACATATAGTCTTCATCTTCAATTTCAACAGCAACAACACTTTGATCGTTCGGTCGACAACATCATCAACATTTTAGTCTTTTCAAACAGCAACATCATCATCAACAATACTTTGACCTTTCAATCATCATTATCATCATCAATAATACTTTGAGCAACATCATCGGCAATACTTTGATCTTTCAATCATCATCATCATCAGCAGTAACAACCTGCAATTCATAATACGAAGATGAAAGTCTACAGATCACTTTAGGACTTAAGTCCAAGGATGATACAATCCTACCACATTCTCGAAGACCGAAGTCTCCGGATACAATTACGGGATAATCACTCCCTATCACTTTAGGACTTAGGTCCAAGGATGATGCAATCCTACCACATTCGCGAAGACTGAAGTCTCCAGATACTATTACGGGATAATCACTCCCTATCACTTTAGGAATTAGGTCCAAGGATGATGCAATCCTACCACATTCTCGAAGACCGAAGTCTCCGGATACTATTATGGGATCATCACTCACTATCACTTTAGGACTTACGTCCAAGGATGATGCAATCCTGCTTCTTTCTCGGAGACATAAGTCTACGGATCGCTCTAGGACAAGTGTCCAGGGATGATACAATCCCACTTCTTTCTCGGAGACAGAAGTCTACGGATCACTTTAGGGCAAGTGTCCAAGGATGATACAATCCCACTGCAACATCACTGCTCCCCCTTTCGGGGAAGGTCTTTTTGAACAACACCAAGCTTGTCTTGAAAGTATTCAAACTTTATTCGAGACAGAGGCTTTGTCAACACATCAACAACTTGTTCGCAACTTGTTCATAGGTACTCACATACTGGAGCTTTATGGCTCCCTTCTGTATCATATCTCGAATGTAAAAATACCGGATTTCTATGTGCTTCGATTTATCATGGAACACTGGGTTCTCTGTCATCTGTATACAACTCTGGTTATCATATAGAATCACTGTGCTATCCAACTCCAGGTTAAATAGACCTGACATCAGCTTCCGAAGCCATATGGCTTCACAACTAGCAGAGTAAGCTACTATGTATTCTGCTTCAGCCTTGCTAAGAGCAATACTGGACTGTTTCTTGCTAAACCATGAAATCATAGCAGACCTCAGACAATAACATCCACCTGATGTGTTTTTTCTGTCTGAGACACTTCCACCTAATCTGCAATTGTATAGACATACAATCTGTAGTCATGGTTTCCATCATAGTATAGACCAAATTCTATAGTTTCTTTCAGATATCTCATCACATGTTTTGCAGCTACCAGGTGAACACGTCTAGGTTGAACTAGATACTTTTTACCAACATTTTGTACCATAGTTGGGTTACCTGAGGAGCCGCCGGTTGACAGACATGTTTAATGTTTGATTCCAATGTATCAGTTGATCCGTCTTCATGTCTAGCAAATATTGGCTAGTCAGTTTTTCATTTGAATAATTTTGACCATGGCCCCACGGGGTTTGTAATAAAATGTGCTAGTAGGGTATTTTGAGTGGTTCGGTCTCCTAAGACGTAGAATCTCAACTAAGGTATTCCAGGGAGTCTTTTTCCCTTGACAATTATGCTTTTCCTATAGCCGAGTATAATTGATGAGGTTTTCTCCCGCTTCCTCCAAAGCTGGAATGCCCGATTTTAAATTCTAGGCCTTGGGGGGTTATTAGAGCCCAACTGAGTGTTATAAACCTACTAGGCATTGTTAGAGTAGAGTATGGTCTTGTCCTAAGTCAATAGGACCTTTAAATTTTTTTTTCGAACGGGTTATTTTTTTATTTTTTAATTATTTCCCTAAGTTTTTTAATTAATTTTTCCATAAATTAAATGGAAAAATTTCCTTTGTAATAAGTCTGTCATCCGGACCCCGAATTCAGTGATTGAAGGCTCTAACCTTAAGCCAAAAATCATTCTTGATCAACCAGCCAGTCAGATCCAACTTTCAGATCATCAATCGGACACATAATGCACATTTTCTCAAAAAAGTCATTTTTGGGGAAAAAATAGAGTTTTTATTAAAAAATGATTATTTTGGAGAAAATTAAAACTCTCCAAATTAATCCAAGTTTAGCGAAATAAAAGGCTAAATGACATCTCATTGGGCATTTATGATGATTGGAGTTATCATAACTCAGCTTTAGTCAGCATTCAGTGAGCAATAAAGTTATATTCAGTTAACAGGTTTGTCATCTCCAGCTAAACTCTCGAATTTTATGGGATGGAGAGCACTCATTGGTTTGATGATTTGATCGAGGTAAAGACCGAAGATTACACTGGCAATGGCTCCTCCAGACCTAGTAGCAGCACTCCTTACCTAGCCCACGCCTCTCATCAGATGGTTCACGCGCCCTTCTTCATCTTCACGCCCCTCTTCCTCATGAGGGCGTCATCCACACGTGTGGCTCCTTTTGTGGCTTTTTTCCAGTGCTGAGGGTTGGAATGCGGGCGCCTTGACTAGGTGGAGGCCTCCCCTCATTCCCAGCTCATCTTCTTTAGGTCTGCTCTCTCAGTGGTGGCCAGGGCGGTTAGGTCTGTTTTTTTTGGTTTTAGGGTTTTGGGTTCTTCATTCATTGTATAAATAAAGGCTTCTTTAGCTCTATTCAAGGGGATCTCTTGATTGTAAACTTTGTAAGATTTTGTAATGGCTTACGCTCATCTTCTGGAATAAAATCAAGACTTTGGAGGTCCATGCAGCTTAATACTTGTGGTGAATGAATTTGTGAGGTGATTTCTGTCCATCTATTTTACTTGCAATACTCATATATGATATAATCAATTAGTTTTAGAAGTCTACTGTTTAGAACATAAAATCTTCCATTTACAGTTGTTAAGTTGGTTGATTGTGTTATTTTATAAAAGATTTCATGAGCAAGACATATTCAGTTATATTAATGTTGATGAGTCTTTATATTTATTAGCATGCTAGTTGATTGATCTCACTAGGTTTTGTGAAGTGTTTTGATCTTGGACAGGATCTATAATCTTGGAGAAGGGTGTGAGCTCTGTTGCATCTAGCTCATCTTTAAGACCACAAGTTTTTCTTTTAACACTGGTTTCTCTGCAGAATCTACAATAACTTGGATTCTTCCAAGAAGAAGGCTTCAAGAGTCTTTGTTTACTTCAAGTTCCATCTCATAAAGTTTTTCATAAGTTAATGTTCTTTGGTTACCGGTCACTTAGGAAGCCCTAGTTCACTTTTTTCAACCTTTAGGCTTCCTCCCCATTGCCTTGTTTGGCTTGCATTTACTTCTTCTTCTTCGCTGCCCTCTTTTCACTTTAGTTTGCAGCCCCTTTTCTTCATTTTGGACAGCCCTCTTTTGCCCTAGTTTTGGCCCCTTTTTGCCCTAGTTTTTGGCCCTATCTTTCTCCTTTTTTGGACATCCCTCTTTTGATTGTTCGTTGCCATCTTTTTTATTGTTTTGCAGCCTTCTTTTTACTTTTGGACAGCCCCCTTTCTCACCTTTAGGACAGCCCTCTTTCCCACCTTTTCTCGCCCCTTTTCTTTGGTTTTTCTCCTCTTTCTTTCCTCTTTTTTCATTGCTGGTTTTTGTCCTCTTCTTCGAGAATTTAGTTTGTATTTTGTGTTTAAAGTGTTAACTAATGCATAACATTTAAACTGTTTTAAGCTCTTATTTGCAGGAGGAATCAAGAAAATCCCAAGGGCTAGAAGCAAGCAAGAGAGAAAGCAAGAAGTGCAAAAAGAACAAAAAGACATTTTCCCCTCTTCTTCCATCCCTTTCTTTCCTTGTTCTTCCAAGAAAAGGCAAAGGAACAAGTCATCAGAAAATTGTAAATTAATAAAAAGCGAGTGGGATTACGGCTCCCACACCCTTCTTCCCCCATTTGGGGGAAGCCTGTATCGTTTCTCTTTCATGCTTTCCATTTTTATTGCTAATGGTAGAATAGTGTAGTATAATCATCTAATCTTAGTCAAAGTAGTGCATATTTGATTAGTTTGTTGTTCATAAAAAGTGAGTTAAAAAGTTTTATTTGATCATTCCAATCGAATGTGGAATCATTTCTCTTAGAATACTAATTGTTAGATTAGCCAGTTTTGATTCATTAATCAAGTTGATTGCTTCATATCTTAAGTTTGTATCTCTCAATAAGTAAATCAACTTTTTTAAAGTAAAAATCTCTTGAATCTCACCATAAGGTGGATCAAGAGTGCTCTCTGTCGGAGAGTTTAATAAACCGTCTTCACTTTATTTTCGTGCATCATATTGTTAATCAAGTTAAATCAATAAGTAAGACTCTTGAACTTGCGGAAACACAAGTCAAGAGCACTCTCTATCGGAGAGCATCATTAGTCTTGCATAATCCTTGCATTAGGCATCTAGATTAGATAAGACTCTTGAACCTCTGTCAGAAGACAAGGTCAAGAGCGCTCTCTGTCGGAGAGTTTAATTAATTGATTTAAATAAAACTTTCAACACACACCCCGCTAATTAATTTACTTCGTTGATATCCTTCACCTAGTATGCTCTGTCGACTTTCGAGTTGGGCTCGTACTCTGAACGGTGAACGGACTTGCTAAGACCGCAATAACAACACAATTAAAACTTTTACCCCATGACCAACGCACCGGCGTTGTCTCGATAAAATACTCAGGTAGTGGGAAAATTCCAAGTGTGGGCACCGGGCAACCCAATCTGGACACAGTTGGTTAAGTTATTGAACACCTAGCTGTGATTCCAGACAGGTCCGTCATGTCTTCGAACGGAGCCACTGAAGGTATTTCCGGTTAGGATTTTCAGACACCTTAAACAAGATCATCATTAAAATCTTTAAAACTTACCAAGAACACTCGCACAATCTAACATTCATCAGTTTAAATTCCAGACTTCTGTTTATTTCTTTAGCGCATTTTCAGTTTCATCGACTCCATAAGGCACTGGTCCTTGTTTTGTTTTGCATAATTATATGATCAAATTGTCTATGGCTTAATATAATTGTTATCATTGGATGCATAATTGACGTCTAGAATTTAATCTCTCGTTTGCAACGTGGATTGCCTTTTTGTCTTATGTCACATTCATAATACAGTAAACATCTTCTAATTGTAATAACTCCTAAAAAACACCCATCCACATCCGCAACCTCCAAAAAACACTTTAACAACTTAAGAGCCTTAGAAAACTCTTTTGTAGGGACTACCCCCCTTGACTTCGTTAGGAGTTAGTCTAAACGGAGGAGCTAGGAGTAGGTGACAGTACCTAGCTCTGTGCTTGCCCCCAAGGTCACACCTCTCCCACTTTCTCAAGTGAGGAGACAACTTTCATTATATTTCTGCTACTGGTGTGCAATCGACGGACAACAATACTGACTCAAGGTGTTCACAACAAAACAAATGTCTAGTCTAGTATTTGTTAGATACATCAACGACCCAATAATCTGTCTGTATTGAGTCACATCCACTAATTCTGATGAGTCATCAGCCAACAACTTCAGGTTGGTATCCATGGGTGTGGCCATGGCTTTACATTCCAACATATCAAATCTTTTCAAAATTTCTACTGGATACTTTCCTTGATTGAGAAAGATTCCTTCTGAGTTCCACCATACCTCTAGACCTAGAAAATAATGCATTAACCCAAGGTATTTCATCTCAAATTCCTCAGCGAGCTTCTTCTTGCATTCTACAATTTGTTTCTCATTCCCTGTCAGAAATAGGTCATCCACATATAGTAATAGTATGACAGGTTCATCTTCTATAACCTTGAAGTAAAGGTTAGGGCCAAATTTACTCTTGGTAAAGTACAAGCTCTTCAGGAAACTATCTATCCTTCCATACGAAGCTCTAGGAGCTTGTTTCAGGTCATACAGGGCCTTCTTCAACTTGCATACATGAGTCTGTCTGTCTTCAACTTCAAATCCTTATGGTTGTTCTATGTATACTTCTTCCTCAATCACACCATTCAGGAACGCTGTCTTTACATCCATCTGGTGTAAGTTCCACTTCATCATGGATGTAAGTGCCATGATGGCTCTAATCAAAGTATACCTTGCTATTGGTGCAGATGTTTCTTCATAATCAATTCCTTCTTTCTGAGATAAACCTATAGCCACAAATCTTGGCTTGTATTTCTCTATACTTCCATCAGTTGCATGTTTTATCTTGTAGATCCACTTGGAAGATACCACACTCTTGCCTTCTGGTTTGGGAACTATATCCCAAACATCATTCTTCATTATCGATTGGTATTTTTTCATCATTGCTTCTACCCATTCTTTCTTCTGTACAACTTCTTCACAGTTTGTAGGTTCTTGATCTACAAGATCACACATTAAAGCTACATAGTTGGAAAATGGCTTGGGCTTCTTGCTTATCCTTGTGGAGCCTTCTAGAGCTCCATATCTTTCTGCTTCTTGTATAATTTCTCTTGCCCAAGCAGGCTTTCTCTTTCATGATATCTCCATTGTGGGAGGTTCTTGTGGTTCCGTCATATCATGATCTTCAGGGAGGAATGTGGCCTCTGCATTTTGGGGAGGTGCATCTTCCTCATATACTTCTTCATGTTGACATTTTCTGGATCTCTTGAGAGCTGCTTCTTCATTGAATGTTACATCTCTACTGATTTCCATATGATGGAATCCAGGAATGTAAATTCTGAATGCCTTGGATACTTCACAGTATCCAACAAAGATTCCCTTCTTTCTGGAAGGGGTTCTTTTCTCTTTTGGTATGTGAACATATACTGGACAACCGAATATCTTGAGGTGACTAACTTCAGGTTTCTTTCCCGTGAACATCTCCTTTGGAGTCTTGAATCGAAGGGCACTGTGAGATATTCTATTTTGTACATAGACAACAGTTCTTGCTGCTTCTACCCATAGATGCATTGGAAGATCTTGATCATATATCATTGTCTTCACTGCCTCCATGATGGTTCTGTTCTTTCTTTCCGCAACACCATTTTGTTGAGGATTGTAGGGAGTAGTTAGTTCCCTCTTGATTCCAACATCTTTACAAAAGGCTTCAAATTCTTTTGAAGTATATTCTTTGCAATTGTCTAATCAGAGTGTCTTGATTCTTTTGTCTGAAAGGTTTTCTATCAAGGCTTTGAATTCCCTGAATTTTTCAAACACTTCGCTCTTTGCTTTCAAGAATTATATCCATGTTTTTCTTGAATAGTCATCAATAAATGTAATATAGTATTCAAAACCACTCAAGGATGTGGAGAACATTGGACCACATACATCTGAATGAATTAATTCCAACGTATCTTTAGTTTTTGTTTCACTCTTTGGAAATGGATTCTTGATATTCTTTCCTTTTTGCACATCCTTTGCAAATGCCTTCATGGTTGATCTTCAAGTCTGGGAATCTCGTCACTACTTTGTTCACATGAGGTAGTGCTTTGTAATTTATGTGGGCAAGCCTCCTATGCCACAATTCACTAGGGTTAGTGGTCTCATGAACAAAGGTTGTTTCTAAATGTCCCTTGAGTTTATACAGGCCTCCTTCTTCTTCACCGATGACAACTACATCTTCAATTGACTTTCCTTTGGGGCACATGAGTACTTGTCCATCTATGAATGCAACTCTATATCCTTTCTTATCTAATGCTAAGATAGAAAGTAAGTTCTTCTTTAGAACTGGTACATATAAAACTTCCTTCATCTTCAGGGGGTTTCCTGAATCAAGCTTGTAGCTTGCTTCACCAATTCCTTTGATTGGATATTGATAATCATCTCCTAGAGATACTTTCTGATGAGAGTTCTTTTCTTCAAGTTTTGACAGAATTTTCTTTTGTCCCGTCATGTTCTTTGAAGCACCACTATCAATAAGCCATGTGTGTTATCTAGGTGTTACAGAACCAGAGAGTGTAGAGAATAGTACATACTCTTTTGCATCTTCTTCTCTTGCTTGCTTTCTCTGAGGGCCTTCTTCTTCTTCTGCATCTTCATCTTCAACTAGATATGCATGATGTCTTTTGTTGTTGTTCTTCTTCTTGTATTCTTCTTTCTTCAAAGGACAATTTCTGGCAATGTGTCCTATCTTATCACAATTGAAACATTGAAAGTTGGAGTAGTCCCTCTTTGGGAAACTTTCTCTTGTTCTTTGGAACCTTCTAGGAGGTTGAGAGTCCTTGTGGTTTCCCTTCTTGAAGTTGGGTTGACTTCTTCTTCTCTTGGTATGGGTGGCTAGGGCTTGATCATCTTCCTTCAGTAGAGCTTCTCTATTGGCTCCTCTAGCCTCCTCTTGAATACAATCTTCTCATACAATATCAAACTTCATGCTTTCCTTTCTGGCGCACATAGTTTGGATGAATGAATCCCAGGGTCGAGTGAGACCATTGAGAGCAGTCTTAACCAACTCATCTTCATCAAGGGTGTCTCCAATGGCTTCTAGTTGTTCCTTGAACTAGGAGACCCTTGTGAAATAGTCATGGATGGATTCTCCATGACTCATCTTGGTGCTCTTCAATTGAGCTCTTAGATTCATCTTTCTGTTGATGTTTCTTCCTTCATACATCCTTGCTAGGGCATCATACATTTCTTTTCGATTCTTCTTGGATAACATTTGAGGGATCAAGTGATCCTTGGTAGAGTCAACAATAATCCTTTGTGCCCTAATCAGATCCTTTTTGTGCTTCTCCTTAGCTTCAGCCTCATCAGGTTCTGCAACTTCTTTCTTGATATATTTGTCAAGATCATTCTCCTTGAGAATGAGGCCAATTTTGTATTTCCATGCTCGGTAATTCTCTATGCCTTCTAGTTTGTCCTCAAGCTTGGTGCTTGGGGCCATCTTGTCAGGAGATTACAAAAAATTGAAATTCTTGAAAATGAGAAACTGATCTTACCAGATGCGCTTGACTGAGGCGAGTTGACTGGTGTGCTTGGTTTCTGGAGATCTCAAGTCTTCACCTTTCAAAACTAACTTGCGAGATTCTGCAGTGCAGTTTTCTGAATTTCTGCAGTTTTTGGGTCCAGTGTCAAACTAGGGTTTGACTTTCTCAGACATCTGCCCACTCAAAAATTTCGATCTCAGGCTCAGTGGACGTGCTCTAGGAGGGCACAACTTTTTATGCAGTCAGATCTTCAAAAATCCAGTTTTCTCCAAAACCCTAATTTATTGTCGGAGAGGGAGAGAGGGATTTTTCACCTTGTGAACGCTGTCCTATTCAGGTTAGCTCTGATACCATGTTAAGATTCTATATGCTAAGCTAGATTATCATCATTCAATTCAATTTCACAACATTAGCATATATAGGATCACTGAAAGAAACAATATCACAAGATCAACACAGATTTACCCTGGGAAAACCCTAAAGGGAAAAACCCAGCAAGAAAAGATTCCTCAATATAGATGATCAAAAGATGAGAGATAAAACCTCAGACTGGTCCTTATGCTCCTTGTAGATAAGACTCTCTCTCTCTCTCATGCGCTACACAAGTGTGTGTCTGTGTGTTTCAAATGACGAGCACCTCTCTCTATTTATATTCTTCCTCTCACTTAACTTTTCACTCAACTAAATCGGCCCTACTAAACTTGACTGGGCTGACTTCTCTAGGAGGACTCAAAACAACTTAATATTATATTTAGGAGGGTTCTAATAACTCGACTTACAACGGAGGGTTTTCCTCATGACTCTCTACTGACCTAATACAATAATATCATCCTGACGGAGGAATAATAACATCTCCGAAAGGTTCCATCAATAAAATACATTTAGAATATTCTTCGAAGTTACAATAATTCAACAAGATCTACATGTTAGTTCTTCTTTTCTAGAACTCAATGCATTGACATCTTTATTTTCATGTTCAAACCCTAAATATTAAAAAATCAAAAAATATTATAGATCAAACCATTTGATCTCGGGGAAAACCATTTTTGGGTTTTGTAGATTAGGTCAAACCCTAAGTGGGTCTTCAAAAATGTTTTGCTAAAGTGACTCCATTTGGCCCAAATCCCAAGGCACTGTTCTCTAAACCCTAGCGCTACCCTTCATGTTGCCTCCTTCTCTTGCGATTTGATCTTTTCCTTGTGGCTCGGGTACTTCGATACTGTTATACCTTCTTTTCAGTCTATCCCGTGGTACTAGATAGCCCCAATCCTGTTCTTACCCTCCCTGCATTGGTCACGTTTCCCAAGGCAATGGATATCTTCATCTTTTGCTAGTACCTTGGTCCTGTATCTAGTAATAGGTTTATAGGTCACTTGTGTTTCTAACTTGGATCAAATTTTACATCTCATAAACCCCTGATCCAAGCCCTAGTTCACCTTGTGACGTCATCCATAGATCTAGGGTTTACTCCACCTTACACCTTACGTACTTCAACTCCATTTGATTTGATCTGGTGTTTAGGTCTGATGATCTCTCTTGTCAGGAGTAGATCTAGGTCTCCCCCATTGTTGTCTTGGGCTAAGATAACATCAAGTGAAGATTGCCTCGATTGGCGTGACAACCATCCATTTGGTAGTCGAGGCTATCTTGGTTCCACCTCTTTAGTTGCCCTTCCCTCTACCAACCATCCTAGATCCACCTCAAAGAAGCAACTACAAGTTTGGTGATAACAGGGACCTAGCACATGTCCATACGACTCAATTTGAATGCCTAGCATGTTGAAAAATACTGACACAAAGGCTCTAATAACGTTCTAAGGCCAAAACACCAAGACGACTACCCCAACTTTGGAGGTGTGAGTGAAAAGCTCGGAAATTATTAGTCGTTTGTTCAACAACCAATAATAACCAAGGGAAAAAACACTCTGGGCTAGTCGGCTTGATGCTCAAGTCTGGGAAGCCGAGCCTTTTATAAAAAATTATTAGGCTAGAACATTTTTACAATTTCCCCAAGGGGGTATGAACATGTGTTACAAAAAAATTTGAACATACACCCAAAACAAGGTTGGTAGACTTCTAAACTCTGATCATGAACAAGTGTGCTTGTTCAAACCCTGCCGGCTCACTTGGAAAATCCACCAAGTACAACTTAGGTGTTAACACCCCTCATATTGCATGAGGTTTTTTCATCACAATCTAATTCTATAGGACATACACTTCTTAATGACATTGATGAGTCAAATTATAAATGCTAGGGCTTATTATTGATGCACACACTTTCGATAGCATTGCCCTTATGACATTGCTAACCACTGCCTCAATGATTGGTGTGCAATGTCTAGAAGAGAGTGGTTGGCACGGAGTTATTTGGTTATGCCCCTAGAGCCTAGCAAGAATCCATTGGTTGCTTATTGTTGAGCATCAGGATTATTATGTTGTGTATCAGGACGACGGTGTATGGTTTTGTCTCTAGAATGGGGTCTGCCACATGGTATTTTTTCTTATGTATGCTAGATGATGGGACATGATTCACATGTTGAGGTTGTACAGGTTTCCTAAAGGATAATCTCCTTGGCATGTTGGGTTGTTGTTACACAAGGATTGCACTTATACATGGTTGCGCATTCACCCCTTTTGCATTGTTCTAGCTGGTTTTGTTGGTGTATTTGAGGTGGTTTTATATGGTGTGAGCCTTCTAGTTGGAGTGTTGTGGTCCTTGGGGGGTTGATTGACACATGTTCCATCTTTTTATGGTATATTTTGTGACCTCTAGAGGAGCGCTTTCCTTGTTCACATATTTGGAGGTCATAGTAGTCCATTGAAAACTACTTTGATAATCTTTTAACTTGATTAGAGGCATACGCATGGAGCACCCTTGCTTATTTGGCAATTTTTCACTTTTTTCAGGTATTTCATCATCACGTTTTTTCAGGTATTTCTTGTTTTTGGGGTAGCGGGGTCTGTCCAAAGTATGCCGAGTGGGTACTTGTTGGATGGGGAATTTAATTCTGCGTCCAGGGAGCTCTCTCGATCGAAAATTGAGTAAAAACACAAGGAGATATTTCGAAAATACGAACAAAAAAAGTAGTTTTTTTCTTTTCTTCCTCCAAAATTAGTAAATATTATTTTATTATTTTTCTTAGGAGGCCCATTTTGAGTTGAAATTTCCTCTAATGCATATGAGATGCTGAGATGAGTATCTATGATGGATCATTATTTGATTGATAGACTATAGTACTCTCCCATGCCATGACTGAGTCTCAGGACAGTCAGATTTGAGGACTGATGTAGTCATTTAGCCATTTGCAGAGCAGTTAGCAGAGCCCAGAGCTGTATTAGTGTTTTCTCAGTGGACAGACTTTGGTTCAGATGATTTATCTACATGTTTGACTTGGCTTATATTATCTTGTGTTATAGTTATCATTGCTCTTATGATCATTTTTGTGGAATGTATTAGCATTTAGTGTCATGATCTGGCGGTCATATAAATATGTGGACATGGATGTATTGATATTATGTATGTATGCCCCTACTCAGACCTAGAAGTTCTTGATTTATACTCATTGGTTTTACCCTCCTTAGAGAGAATAGAGGTAGTCATTCCCACCATACTTTGGCTTGCTAGTGTTGGTTTCATTATTCACTGTCTCCACTCATCTATTACCTTCCAGTTATGTTTCCGACCCGGCCTACTACTTGACTTGTGGCATGGAGGACCTTTTCCCACTAGAGCCTTTTTGTTGGACAAGCTTCCCTGTTTATTTGTGTCTTGGCTCTGCGTTGCCTAGGTTGTGTTGGCTAAACCTGAAACAAGTAACACTTCCATCAATACGATGTATTTGGAAATGAAATGAATATCTTATGAAAAAGCCCATTCATGAAAAGTAGTGTTTTTCAACATACATGAATGCAAGGAAAGCCTAATGAAATTGGCTTTGAAGTATAATGAAATGAATATCTTAAAACATTCATGAAAAGTAGTGTTATTAAACATACATGAATGCATGAAGCCTGTTGCCCACCTATTTCGACTAGGTGGCAACTCCATGTACATGAGAATGTACATAGTTGTACAAATGGTACCTCGGAAAAATCTGAGGATTTTTTCACTTCTGCAGGGCAATTGCCCCTTTGTAAAACGAAATGTCCGCTCCCCTGCGTGGGAAAATTAATGTAATTTTATGTGCTAGTATGGGTCATATGATATGGATGCCATACCATGGAACTGGTTGTTAGGGAAATCCCCTCATCGAGTGTTTTTTCCCTTTCCAATTAATCTTGTTGCTTAAACGATTTTAATTGGTTTGGTTTTTCACTCAAAATCCTCCAAAGTGGTGACGGGCGTTCTAACAGTCAAGTCCATGGGGTGGCTAAGGGTTCAAAATGTTATTCGTGACCATGCTAGACATTTCTGATAATTTCTTTAGTGTTTACTGTGATTTCCAGCGAACATAGCTTGCTGGTTTGTGACAGGTTTTACACAGGTGAAGGGGAGGTGCTGCCCAAATTGGCCTAGAAATACCTCAACCTTCAACCGGTTCCAAAAGGGGTTCAAACCCTCACCTCTCTCTCTTCTTTTCTGATATTTGTAAACCCCAACGAAAATTTCTTTTGGGGTATTCTGCAAAAGTTAATAAGCACTTGTAATCTATATGTAAATAGATTAGGAAGTAGATTAGAAAGTAGAATACTAGATTTCTGTTTATGCAATTTTTTCTGTTTACCCACCTATCTTTGTGACAGACCACCATCTCTGTCACAGAGATTGAAGTGAGGTTAGTTTAATCTTTTGTTACTTTTGTTTCCCACCTATCTCCGTTACAGACCACCATCTCTGTAACAGAGATTGTTGTGAGGTTAGGGTAACTAGTTTTATTTTCAGTTTACCCACTATCTCTGTGACAGACCACCATCTCTGTCACAGAGATTGCTGTGCGGTTAGGCATTGCTTTAGCTAGTTACATTTTCCTTCAAGTTTCACTAATTTTTAATTTTCTGTTAAAGGGGTAATCATACAACCCACCTATCCTGTGTATCCTCTATCTGCTTGTCATCTCCCTTTAGGGACTTCAAGTTGGGTATGAAAAGCAGGAGAAGTGGGGGCTTAGCTTAGTTAAAACAACTTTCTTTTTTTGCTACAATCTTCATAGTTTATTTTTTCAGTCCAAGATCAAGTACCGGCATCTTCCATAAGGGATACCGCTTGGTTGATCTTGTTGATAGTTTTAAAATTAACCTTGTATGCTAATCATTAAGACTAAAATTTACCCTCTAAAATTAACCAACAACAACTTCACTAGCTCCTGTTCCTCTACTCGGTTATCACCCTTCGGGGTACTTGCGAGATACGACAGGGGATAGAGGAGTCTTAGTTTAATAGGCATCCATCTAGCTGTTTTTCCTGTTGATTAAAAACAGTAACCTCGGAGGCGACTTGGGGTAGTAGACCGTGGGGGGTCTCTAGGCGTTTTACGTCCTCCTTGTTGAGCACCAGGCCATTGGGGTTTGACCTGTGAGCTACGGGTGGGCTTTGCTCCCACTTTGTTGAGCGCGACAGCATTCCCTCTTTGACTTGAGAAATACTGGATTGGGATAGTCACACCACCGGTTCGAAAACTAAACTTCAATAAGAAAAACATTAATAAAATCTACCTAAAATAAACCAAGAGACATTGCAAAACCGGTTCTATAACAGTTTTTCAATTTAGCACACTTCCACTCCAGCATTGCACTCCAACACTTTACTTTTCAGTTTCATTTACTTTTCAGTTCTGCAATTGTTTATGTGGTGAATGTTTAACTTTTGTTTAAACTGCAACTATTTTACTTCATTTGTTTATACTGATAAATTTAGATCATCTATACATAGCTTAGATATCTTGATTCATTATTGTTTATAACTGTATCATTTATTTGTTTATTCATCTCATTTGTTAGACAACTTAACCTGTGAGATAATTAACTTAGACTGCATCCATTAAAAGTTGCATTCTCTGACTCCATTCTTTAGGCACTGGTTATAAATAAAAGGATTGACTGTCATTTAATTATTGCATCTTGCATTGGTTTGACTGTCATCTCTCAAAACCTTAGCCTCACTCTTAATAAAAGATCCCTTTAATTAATTTGTAATTAATTAATAAATCTGGAACTTAGTTTTTCTGTAGGGACTACCCCCCTTGGCTCTGTTGGGATCTTGCCTAAACGGAGGAGTTGTGGACTGTGGTGACAGTGGTCCCCAGCTCTCGCTTGCCCCCAAGGACACACATAGCAGGTTGTGACTTTCCTGTGTCTTAAAGTGTGAATTAGGCGGCAACATCTTTGGCGTCATTGTCGGGGACAAGTCATTTGTCCTTGTTCTGACTTAATTAATTAATTTCTTGTTTTTAATTCGTTAAACTGTTAATAAAATTCGTTAATTAATTTTAATAACTTATTTACCCATATTAGAGCTATCTTTTTCTCCAAGTGGCGACTCCACTTTCAAATATAGTGAGGTATTCTACCCGGAGCCATTCAGGTGGTCTACTCAACTCCCTCACCGAGCCTGAAAGGGTATATAGGAGGAGGTTGAATAGACTTGCTCCCCGTAGACTCCTTGCAAATCTTGGAGAAGAGGCTATCTCTGATATCCATTTGTTGTTTGCCCAAAACAACCAATCCTCACAAATGGATGATCTATGCAAGCCATGCGATTTTTCTAACATCATTGGTTATCCTCATGATTTGCCAGATAAAGCTATAGAAAAGTTACCTTCCTTTCAAGGTAATAATGCCATCAGTGCCAAGTCCCACATCACTAAGTTCAACCAATGCCTTGCCAAGTGGTGTAATGCTCATAACTATGAGGATGTCAAGATGAGGCTGTTTATTTTGTCTTTAGAAGATGATGCCATGGAATGGTTTCAAGATCAGAATGACAATAAGTTCAAAACTCTCAAAGAAATCATTGAAGCCTTCAATGATAGATGGGGTGATAGAAGGGATAATCATTTCTTGTTGGCGGCCTTGCATACTAGTCATAAGCAAGAAAATGAGACCATGGAAGAATTTAATAAAAGGTTTAATGACTTAGTAAAAAGCCTACCTGCAGACATCAAGCCCCAAGAAGCATCTCTCTTGATTTATTACATCCAAGCATTTGAAGGAGAAATGAAATATCAAATAAGGGATAAGGAATCTGCAAATCTTAAGGATGCACAAGAAAAAGCTATCAAGATAGATAAAAACATGCAAGCTGCTGGTAGATCTATTCCTGGGTTTTCAAGGGGTAGTTCCTCAAAGGCTAATGAAGTAAAAAAAGTTAAGTTTGAAAACCAAGAACCTCAAGGTGACTCCATAGATAAGCTCACCCAATTGATCAAGCAAATGGAATTAAATCATGCTAATCAGCTAGCTGCCATGCAGGCAAACCAGACAGCATTACAAAACAAGGTAGTTTCTTTGGAAAGAAACAGGGGAAATAATTTCTATCCAAACAAGCCAAATGATAGGTGGCAAAACCAAAGACGGCCCCCACCTCAAGATCAAAGGCCCCCTAATCCTCTAGAGTCTACCAATGTGGTTGACCATCAAGCTATTCCATATTGTAGGCCTTGTGGGGATTTTCATGAAGAAAACACTTGTCAAGTCTTTTTGCAAATCATAAATGATAAAATGAATGAAAAAACAGAGAATGAACAAGTGAACATGTGTGGGCAGAAGTATGATATTGGCATGCATGAATGGATGGATTTAGTTGAGAATAGTCAAAGTGTTGAATCAATAAATGAAGTAGCAGAAGCAGCTTTTGGCCCAAAGCCTAGTGAGCAGCAAGTGTCTGATTTCTCTAGGTATAGAGGAATAACTTACCAAAGAAATGGTAAGAAGAATCAAAGTCAAGAAAGAACTCCAACCAATGCTCCTAAGGTATCTCCTCCCCCTCCTATTTCAATTGCTCCTAATACACAATTAAACATTGATCTAGGAGGTTGGTTAAATAATGCTAAGATGTTGGTTCCTGTAGAAGAACTCATGAAGATCCCTTCTCAAAAGGGAAAATTACTCAAAGCTATAGAAGAACCTTGTCAGAATAATGTTGACAAAGCCATAGCCTACCATGATGCACCTGTCATTCTTCAGAGTATGGACAAGGGAAATGAAAAGAATCAGCCTTTCTTCCTCTCGTTATTAGTAAACAATCATCTTTTACACAACTGCATGTTAGATTCAGGAGCTAGCTCAAATGTGATGACTAAAAAAGTTATGGAACAATTAAATCTAAGGATCTCAAGGCCTTATCATAACATTTGTGCAATGGACAGTAAGATGATTGAAGTGTGTGGTTTGATTAAAGGCTTACAAGTACACTTAGCAGCTTTTCCAGACATTCAAATAGAAATGGACATAGTAGTGATAGATGTCCCAGATGCTTGGGGTATGTTACTCTCAAGAAAAATTGGAGCGGACTTAGGAGGAAATATTCAAATGGACTTGACTTATGCCACCATTCCAACTCCTGAAGGTAGTTTTGTTAGATTAAATCGAGAGTTGGAGATGAGACACCATGTAGAAGACCCAAGAAATCCAAGCAATGAATTAAAGTATAAAACTTATGACTTGGGAAATTATGCAATTTTGGCTAACTCTTTGGGACCTATTGAAGAATCAAATGAAGATGAAAGAGTTAATCAAATTTGGCATATGCACTTTGATGGGGCCTTCTCTAGAGCTGGTAAAGGTGCAGGCATAGTCATTGAATCCCCTTCTCATAAGGAATTCAATTTTTCCTATAGACTAGAATTTATTGCCACCAACAATGTGGCTGAGTATGAGGCCTTGCTCCTTGGTTTAGAGGTGTGTAAAGATAAGGGTATCAAGAAGTTAGAGGTCAAAGGTGATTCTGATTTGATCATTTCACAGGTTAATAAACAGTTTGCTTGCAAATCAGAAAGGTTAAGAAGATATAGGGATGCAATTTTGGAACTGGTTCCATGCTTTGATCACATAGAATTTATGGCAATTCCTAGAGAATTTAATGCTAAGGAAGATAGACTTGCAGTTGTTGCTTCCACCCTTCAAAGACCACCAGAGTTAATAGATGAAGAAGTTAAAATGGAAGTTATCTTCAGGCTTTCAGTTCTAGATAATGTAGATAATTGGCAAGTCTTTGATGATGATAAACAAGTGATTAAGTTTTTGAGTAATATAGGAGAATTTGCTGACTTTCACATTAGTGAAGAGGAAGAAGGTTGTTATTATGCAGAAGAAAGTCAAAAGCTTAATCCAGCCCCTAGGAAAGTTGTGTCTTTAGAAAGGGCATTTAATAGAGAAGATGGCCATAAACCTAAGGAAGAATCAGGTACAAAGCCAAGTGATTACATAGAGGTAAACATAGGCACAAAGGAAGAACCTAGGATGGTTAAAGTTGGGAAATCAACACCCAAAGATGAAAGAGAACAGATTATTAATTTACTAAGGGAATATAGAGATGTTTTGGCCTTAACATATGACAAGCTTAAAGTCTATAGGGAAGATGTGATTCAGCACACTATTCCACTTAAAGAAGAAGCCAAACCATTTAAACAGAAACTTAGGCAAATAAATCCTAAGTTGGCCCCCTTAGTACAACAAGAACTTCAAAAGATGTTGAAAGTTGGAATAATAGCCCACACTAGACATTCTGCGTGGTGTTCCAATTTGGTGGTGGTCAGAAAAAAGAATGGTCAAATCAGGTTGTGTGTGGACTTCAGAAATTTGAATATTGTGTGCAAGAAAGATAATTATCCCCTCCTTAAAATGGAAACTTTATTGCAAAGAGTAACAGGATCTGGAATGATTTCAATGCTTGATGGTTTTTCTGGTTATAACCAAGTCAGAGTCAGAGAAGAAGATAGACACAAAACAACTTTTACAACTCCTTGGGGAACCTTTATATAAGAATGCCTTTCGGTTTATCTAATGCTGGAGCTACTTTTCAAAGAGCAATGGACTATGCTTTCAGAGGTTTAATTGGGAAAATTATTGAAATTTATCAGGATGATCTAACAGTTTTTTCTAAGGATGGGAAAAGTCACATAGGACATTTAAAACAGGTTTTTGAAAGATGCAGAGAATTTGGGATCTCGTTAAATCAAGCCAAGTTAGTTTTTGGGGTTATTGAGGGAAAATTACTGGGTCACATAATTTGCAAGGAAGGTGTCAAAATAGATCCAGAAAGAGTTGCAGCGATTGCTAAACTCCCCTTGCCTAATACAAAGAAAGGCCTCCAATCTTTCTTTGGTACAATTAATTTCCTTAGGAGATTTATTCCTAATCTAGCAGAAGTAACTAAGCCTTTGAATAAGTTGCTTAGAAATGATGTCAAGTTTCAATGGGATGAAACAGGAAAAAGAGCTTTCCAGCAAATAAAAGATGCATGTGGTCAAGCTCCCGTATTGGTCAGTCCAGATTACACTAAAGAATTCTATCTATTCTCCTTCGCATCTGAAGACACCATTGCTGGTGTTTTATTATAGAAAAATGACCAAGGTCAAGAACAACCCATAGCATACATGAGCAAAATCTTAAGAGATTCAGAATTAAAGTACCATATAATAGAAAAATAGGTTTATGCCTTGGTAAAATCTCTTAAGCATTTCAGGATTTTCATAGGGTATGCCAAAGTAATTGGATATGTTCCTAGTACAACAATTAAAGATGTGTTAACTCAAGAAGAAGGCCTAGGTCCAAGAAGTAGGTGGGTTGCTAAAATTCAGGAATATGATTTAGAAATCAGGCCCACTAAATTAATCAAAGGACAAGGATTAGCTAAGATGTTGACAGAAAGTAATGAGAAGGCTTTAGGTTTGATTGATCAGAATATTGTTTGTGAGATTGATATTCCAGATTCATCCCCGGATTTGTTAAAGCTTGAGCAAGTTGAATGGTATGTTGATATTGTTTTTTATCTTAAAAACTTGACTTGCCCAAGCCACCTGGTTGGTCATAAGAGAAGAGCCTTAAGGCTCAAAGCATCCAAGTATATCTTAATTAAAGATGGTTTAGGATGGAGGAATCCAGATGGGATTATCCTTAGATGTGTGGACGAGAATGAATCTAAAAAACTAATGGATGACTTTCATAATGGTTTTTGTGGTGGTCACTTTGCTGCTAGAACCACCACCCATAAGATTCTTAGAGCTGGATATTATTGGCCCACCATATTTTTAGATGTGCATCAGTTTGTGAGAAAATGTGAACCTTGTCAATTGTTCACTGGAAAACAGAAGTTATCTGCCCTTCCCCTTCAGCCAGTTGTTGTAGAAGCACCTTTTCAGCAGTGGGGTTTAGACTTCAGAGGGAAGTTTAAAGATAATTCAAGTAATGGGTTTTTAATGAATTATAACAGCTACAGATTACTTCACTAAATGGGTTGAAGCCATTCCCACTAAATCTGCAAATGAAAAAGTAATCATGGATTTTCTTGAAGATAGGATAATAACAAGATTTGGAGTGCCTTCAAAGATAGGAACAGATAATGCTAAGGCCTTTTGTTCAGCAGAAATGTCTGCGTTTTGTTTGAAGTATGGCATTATATTATCTCATGCATCAGATTATTATCCTCAAGGAAATGGTCAAGCAGAGTCTAGTAACAAAAACTTAATGACCATAGTCAAGAAAATTGTAGGGGAAAACAAAAGGTCTTGGGATAGTAAAATAAAACATGCTTTATGGGCTGATAGAATAACAAAGAAAGCGTCTACAGGCAAGAGTCCTTTTGAGTTGGTATATGGTGTAGAAGCTCAGCTACCAGTTCACCTTACCCTGCCAGTGTATCAGTTGCTCCGAGAGTTTGACATAGAAGAGTCTGCACTTCAAAATAGAATAAATCAGTTAGTAGAGTTGGATGAAATAAGGAGAAAAGCTTATAATCAGAACTTCAAAAGTCAAGCAAAGACAAAGAAAGCCTTTGACAAGTCAGCTAGACAGAGAGACTTCAAAGTAGGGGATACAGTTGTCCTATGGGACAAAGGCAGAGAAAAGCCAGGGAAGCATGGGAAATTTGACAGCCTATGGTTAGGCCCTTATGTGATCAGATCAGTTGCAGGTCCAAATTCTTTCAACCTGAGTCACTTAGATGGTGAGCCATTGAACATTCCAAGGAATGGTCAACAGCTCAAGTTTTATTACACATAGAGTCAACATGGTGTCCAAAGGGACACCCTTTGTAACGTATCTCTAACCCTTTTCCCTTGCATTTCTTTAAAGTTTTGTATTATTTCATTTGTTTATTATTTCTACATATATGTATAGCAATTTCATTTATTTATATTGTTTATTGTTTATTTATTGGTTTTGCTGGAGGTCTTATGTTGGTTATTGGTGAGAAATTTGTGGTTGCAGGATTCTGGAGTTCTCATATGCTCTCCAATGATCGAACACATGTCCCCTAGTTGGAGCCAGATGTTGCCCACCTATTTCGACTAGGTGGCAACTCCATGTACATGAGGATGTACATAGTTGTACAAATGGTACCTTGGAAAAATCTGAGGATTTTTTCACTTCTGCAGGGCAATTGCCCCTTTGTAAAACGAAATGTCCGCTCCCCTGCGTGGGAAAATTAATGTAATTTTATGTGCTAGTATGGGTCATATGATATGGATGCCATACCATGGAACTGGTTGTTAGGGAAGTCCCCTCATCGAGTGTTTTTTCCCTTTTCAATTAATCTTGTTGCTTAAACGATTTTAATTGGTTTGGTTTTTCACTCAAAATCCTCCAAAGTGGTGACGGGCGTTCTAGCAGTCAAGTCCATGGGGTGGCTAAGGGTTCAAAATGTTATTCGTGACCATGCTAGACATTTGTATAGAGTCTTGCGGAGTTTCGTTATGTTGTTATTTTTTCCTAGTTAATTAATTTCACCCCTTTGTGGTTAATTTAACTTAATTTTGATGTAATAATGTAATTGCTCAAGCACTGGCATTTTGTAATAGGGGTTATGAATGCAAAGTAAATTGCTATGAAACCCCCTAAGCCACTGCTTCGAGTCCCATGTCATTCAGACAAGTGGTTGAAGAGATAGACCAATTTTGGTTAGGAAAGGTCTATTTTCCTAGGGAATTAATTAATTTCCCTAAGTCAAAAATTCATATTATTTGATTTTGAAGGAAAAAATCAAATAATGCCATGGTAATTTTGTTTGGGGGTTGCCAAGCCTAGGAAAATTTATTTCAAAATTTTTCCACCCCCCCATGGCTAAGATATTAATTTTTGAAATAATTTTTAATTTTTCCTAAGTAAAATTTGGGAAATTTTAAAATTAAATTTTAAAAATTAAATAAAAGTGGATTTTGAGGTTTTAGCTTAAGTCTAAAGGTTAAAATTTTTGAAAAGGCTAAAGTCCAAGCCTAGCATAAAGGAGATTTAAACCCTCTCTAAAGGGGGCGTCCAAGGTAAGAAAGGGCTCACATGCATATAATGAGGGCGCTACCATAGATAAAAGGGGGCGCTAGATTGGAGAAGCTCCACTAGAAGGGAGGCGCTACCATATAGTGAGGGCGTCACCCATTTTAGTGGAGGCGCTAACCATTAGAGAGGGCGCTACACCAAATAAAGGAGGCGTTAGCTACATTTGGAGAGGCGCTATTATGGAGGAAGGACGCCACATCTAGAGGAGGCGCCAACATTAGAGGAGGGCGCCTACCTTGGGCCCACACTATAAACCCTAAAAGCAATCTAAGGGTAGCATTTGGTCAAAACCCTAGATCTAAGGGTGTGGATGCATTAAGACATGGATCAAGCACCTAAGCCATGGATTGAAAAGTAATCTAAGGGTGGAGAATGGTTGAGAGGGTGCAAAAGTCAAATACCTAGATCTAGTGGTGGAGATTTAATCTAGATCTAAATCTAATCTCGGCCATTGATCTTCAAGGGGTTGGGGTCTTCCTTAACTATATAATGAGGGTCTCACTCCTTCATTTGAGAGGATCTCTCATGCTATTATTATGCTGTCAGAATATTTCCCCATTCTCCTCTCATATTCTCTCAAGCTCTTTTGGCTATTGTAATCTTCTTGCCCTAGTTGGGCTTAATACAAGTAATGTTTGGAGGAATTCTTGGTGTCTCTCTTCTACATTTCATGCTTCTTGTGCGGTAACTTGCTTTATATTTATTTGATTTGCATTTGTATTAGCTTAGATAGCTCTCCATAAAGTATTTTGTGGAGAGACTTGTAGGTAGAAGTATTTCTATCTTCATTTGTGAGTAGATTAGTAAGATTCTACAAAGTATTTTGTAGGATTT
>LPNX010686859.1:371222-394417 GCA_001517045.1 Pseudotsuga menziesii
AAAAGTTAATAAGCACTTGTAATCTATATGTAAATAGATTAGGAAGTAGATTAGGAAGTAGAATACTAGATTTCTGTTTATGCAATTTTTTCTGTTTACCCACCTATCTTTATGACAGACCACCATCTCTGTCACAGAGATTGAAGTGAGGTTAGTTTAATCTTTTGTTACTTTTGTTTCCCACCTATCTCCGTTACAGACCACCATCTCTGTAACAGAGATTGTTGTGAGGTTAGGGTAACTAGTTTTATTTTCATTTTACCCACTATCTCTGTGACAGACCACCATCTCTGTCACAGAGATTGCTGTGCGGTTAGGCATTGCTTTAGCTAGTTACATTTTCCTTCAAGTTTCAGTAATTTTTAATTTTCTGTTAAAGGGGTAATCATACAACCCACCTATTATGTGTATCCTCTATCCGCTTGTCATCTCCATTTAGGGACTTCAAGTTGGGTATGAAAAGCAGGAGAAGTGGGGGCTTAGCTTAGTTAAAACAACTTTTTTTTTCTGCTACAATCTTCATAGTTTATTTTTTCAGTCCAAGATCAAGTACCAACATCTCCCATAAGGGATACCGCTTGGTTGATCTTGTTGATAGTTTTAAAATTAACCTTGTATGCTAATCATTAAGACTAAAATTTACCCTCTAAAATTAACCAACAACAACTTCACTAGCCCCTGTTCCTCTACTCGGTTATCACCCTTCGGTGTACTCGCGAGATACGACAGGGGATAGAGGAGTCTTAGTTTAATAGGCATCCATCTAGCTGTTTTTCCTGTTGATTAAAAACAGTGACCTCGGAGGCGACTTGGGGTAGTAGACCGTGGGGGTCTCTAGGCGTTTTACGTCCTCCTTGTTGAGCACCAGGCCATTGGGGTTTGACCTGTGAGCTACGGGTGGGCTTTGCTCCCACTTTGTTGAGTGCAACAGCATTCCCTCTTTGACTTGAGAAATACTGGATTGGGGTAGTCACACCACCGATTCGAAAACTAAACTTCAAGAAGAAAAACATTAATAAAATCTACCTAAAATAAAGCAAGAGACATTGCAAAACCGGTTCTATAACATTTTTTCAATTTAGCACACTTCCACTCCAGCATTGCACTCCAACACTTTACTTTTCAGTTTCATTTACTTTTCAGTTCTGCAATTGTTTATGTGGTGAATGCTTAACTTTTGTTTAAACTGTAACTATTTTACTTCATTTGTTTATACTGATAAATTTAGATCATCTGTACATTGCTTAGATGTCTTGATTCATTATTGTTTATAATTGTATCATTTATTTGTTTATTCATCTCATTTGTTAGACAACTTAACCTGTGGGATAATTAACTTAGACTGCATCCATTAAAAGTTGCATTCTCTGACTCCATTCTTTAGGCACTGGTTATAAATAAAAGGATTGACTGTCATTTAATTATTGCATCTTGCATTGGTTTGACTGTCATCTCTCAAAACCTTAGCCTCAATCTTAATAAAAGATCCCTTTAATTAATTTGTAATTAATTAATAAATCTGGAACTTAGTTTTCCTGTAGGGACTACTCCCCTTGGCTCTGTTGGGATCTTGCCTAAACGGAGGAGTTGTGGACTGTGGTAACAGTGGTCTCCAACTCTCGCTTGCCCCCAAGGACACACATAGCAGGTTGTGACTTTCCTGTGTCTTAAAGTGTGAATTAGGCGGCAACAAAGCCTAAAATAATAAAAATCCGTGTAATAAATGCATGGACCAAGGCTATGGAAAATCAAATGACCAAAAAGCAATAGTTCCTAAAGTTACATCTGAGGATTGCTGGCCTCACATGTATTGATTTGGATTGTGAGCATTTGTCAAGGTGAATAAGCACCTCTGAAAGTAGCTTACCCATTTGTGAGACACTACCATCCCTTGTGTTATTGCTTGTTCTGCATATGCTAGAGTGAGTATTTCCTTTCCATATCCGAAGTGTCACAGTGTCAAGTCGATAGTCACCCTTTGGCCTAGGCTTATAAATCTTTGCCTTCACTGTTAAATTTTTCATATGCTTAGCTAAGACATCAGTATTTCATTACATTTTCATAACAAAAGCATATAAACAGGATCACTGAAAGATAGACAAGCACAACCATACAAAAGGAACACAAAGATTTATTCTGGGAAAACCCAGCAAAAGCTTCCTCAATATAGATGCCCCAAAAAGATAAAAGATAAAACCAGCAAGGAGATCAAAGCCTGATCCTCCTCCTTCTCCAGCTACTTCTCTTCTCCACTAATGCGCTACACAAGTGAGAATGTGTGTTCCAAATGAGTAGCACCACACCTCTATTTATATTCATCCGTTCACTTTAATTAACTCATCAGACATGTAGGCTTGAGTTAATCATGTAGGCTCAAGTTACACATGTAGGCTCAAGTAACCACACTGGGGTGCTAATGACCCTCATGACTCTTATTAGTTCTTCCGATTAGAAGCATCGGGGTACAAAGATAATACAAGTGGTTCTCTCGGTAGGACCATCGGGGACCACAAAAGATACATATAGAATATTCTTCGAAGTTACAATATTTCAACACTCCCCCTAAACGAGAAGGGTATTCTACAACAACAACAACAATAGTAGGAGAGGACATCATCAACATCATCAGGGTAACATATCTATAAATCATTGGAAGCTTTTCAACATCATATAGTCTTCGTCTTCAATTTTCAACGACAGCAACTCTTTGATGAGCATTAGCATCTTTTGACCTTTTGATCAGCAACATCTTCAACACTTTGACCTTTTGATCAGCAACACCTTCAGCAACATCTTCAGCACTTTGACCTTTCGAACAACAACATCTTCAACACTTTGACCTTTTGATCAGCAACACCTTCAGCAACATCTTCAGCACTTTGACCTTTCGAACAACAACATCTTCAGCACTTAGACCTTTCAATCAACAACAACATCTTCAGCACTTTGACCTTTCAATCAGCAACATCTTCAACCTTTTGACCTTTCGATCAGCAACAATATCTTCAGCATTTTGATCAGCAACATCTTCAGCACTTTGATCTTTCAATCAACAACAACATCTTAAACATTTCGATCAGCAACATCTTCAGCACTTTGATCTTTCGATCAGCAACAACATCTTCAACATTTCGATCAGCAACATCTGCAGTACTTTGATCTTTCGATCAGTACATCATCATCGTCATACTCTGATCAGTACATCATCATTATCATACTCTAATCTTTCGATCAGTACATCATCATCATCACACTCTGATCTTTCAATCAGTACATCGTAATCATCATCATACTCTGATCTTTCGATCAGTACATCATCATCATCATACACTGATCTTTCGATCAGTACGTCATCATCATCATAAAAACATCATTATTATGAAAACATCATTATCATCAAAACATCAACATCATCAAAACATCAACATGATCCTTCCTTTCGGAATTACGGGATTTAAGTCTTTACGGAGTTACCAATGATCCTTCCTTTCGGAATTACGGGATTTAGGTCTTTACGGAGTTACTAACAATCCTTCCTTTCGGAATTACGAGATCAACACATTTGTGTGGAACCCAGACAATCCTTCCTATTGGAATTACGGGATCAACACATCTGTGGAACTCAGACAATCATTCCTATTGGAATTACGGGATCAATTCAATGATCCTTCCTTTCGGAATTACGGGATTTAGGTCTTTACGGAGTTACTAACGATCCTTCCTTTCGGAATTACGAGATCAACACAGATGTAGAACTCAGACAATCCTTCCTGTTGGAATTATGGGATCAACACATCTGTGGAACTCAGACAATCCTTCCTATTGGAATTACGGGATCAATTCAATGATCCTTCCTTTCAGAATTACGGGATTTAGGTCTTTACGGAGTTACTAACGATCCTTCCTTTCGGAATTACGGGATCAACACAGATGTGGAACTCAGACAATCCTTCCTCTAGGAATTACGGGATCACCACACGTTCTCGAGTACCTAAGTCACCGGATCCGTTCTGAACCGAAGTTCAAGGATGATACAATCCTACCACATTCACGGGGACCAAGATCTCCGGATACATTTTGAACCGAGGTTCAGGGATGATGCAATCCCACCACATTCACGGGGACCAAGATCTCCGGATACATTTTGAACCGAGGTTCAGGGATGATGCAATCCACCACTTTCACGGGGGCCGAGACCTCCGGATACATTTTGAATTGAGGTTCAGGGATGATGCAATCCACCACTTTCACGGGGGTCGAGACCTTCGGATACATTTTGAACCGAAGTTCAGGGATGATGCAATCCTACCGCTTTCACGAGGGCCGAGACCTCTGGATACATTTTGAACCGAGGTTCAGGGATGATGCAATCCACCACTTTCACGGGGGCTGAGACCTCCGGATACATTTTGAACCGAAGTTCAGGGATGATGCAATCCCACCACATTCACGGGGGCTGAGACCTTTGGATACATTTTGAACCGAAGTTCAGGGATGATGCAATCCACCACATTCACGGGGGCCGAGACCTCCGGATACATTTTGAACCGAAGTTCAGGGATGATGCAATCCACCACTTTCACGGGGGCCGAGACCTCCAGATACATTTTGAACCGAGGTTCAGGGATGATGCAATCCTACCACTTTTAACAGGGGCCGAGACCTCCGGATACATTTTGAACCGAGGTTCAGGGATGATGCAATCCACCACTTTCACGGGGGCCGAGACCTCTGGATACATTTTGAATCGAAGTTCAGGGATGATGCAATCCTACCACATTCACAGGGGCCGAGACCTCCGGATACATTTTGAACTGAAGTTCAGGGATGATGCAATCCCGCCACATTCACGGGGGCCGAGACCTCCGGATACATTTTGAACCGAAGTTCAGGGATTATGCAATCCCACCACATTCACGGGGGCTGAGACCTCCGGATACATTTTGAACCGAAGTTTAGGGATGATGCAATCCCACCACATTCACGAAGACCGAAGTCACCGGATCTATTTTGGATAGATGTCCCAGGATGATACAATCCCTCTTCATTCTCGAGGACCGAGGTCATCGGATCACTTTTGGACAGATGTCTCGGGATGATACAATCCCTCTTCAACATCACTACTCCCCCTTTTGAAGAAGGTCTTTTCGAACAACACCAAGCTTGTCTCGAAAGTGTTCGAACTTTACCCGAGACAGAGGCTTCATCAGTACATCATCATTCAAACCATCATCATCTACATCTTCAGCATGTGAATACTGAACTATCACCATATGTATCTCCAGTATGTGAATACTGAAAGCATTATCATCTATATCTTCAGTATAGAAATACTGAAAGCATCATCATCTCTATATTCAGTATAGAAATACGGAATCATCATCATCTGCATCTACAGTATGTAAATACTGAAACATCATCTATATCTTTAGTATGGGAATACTGAAACATAATCATCTACATCTTATCTCCTATGTAGAAATACTGAATTTTTATGTGTTACAATCGGAACACAGGGTTCTCTGTCATCACAAATCTGGTTATTACATAGAATCATTGTAGTATCCATCTTCAGGTCAAAGAGACCTGATATCAGCTTCCAAAGCCATATGACTTCACAACTTAGCAGAGCAATCTGCTATGTATTTTGCTTCAGCCGTGCTACGAGAAACACTAGACTGTTTCCTGCTAAACCATGAACTCATAGCAGACCCCAAACAAAAGCATCTACCTAATGTGCTTTTCTTGTCTGAGATAGTTCTAGCCCAATCTGCATCTGTGTAGCCATACAATCTATACTCATGGCTACCATCATAGTATAGACCAAAGTCTATAGTCCCTTTCAGATATCTCATCACATGTTTTGCGGTTACTAGGTGAACCCGTCTTGGTTGAACAAGATATTGACTTAAGGTGTTCACAGCAAAACAAATGTTTGGTCTGGAATTTGTTAAGTACATTAATGACCCAATGATCTGTCTGTAATGAGTCACATCCACTAACTCTGATGAGTCATCAACTAATAGCTTTAGGTTGGAGTCCATGGGTGTGGCCATGACTTTGCATTCCAACATATCAAATCTTTTCAAACTTTGCACTGCATACTTTCCCTGATTGAGAAAGATTCCTTCATATTTTCGGACCTAGGAAATAAAGTATTAGACCAAGGTCTAAATTCTTCAGCGGACTTCTTCTTGCATTCTACAATTTGTTTCTCATTCCCTGTCAGAAATAGGTCATCCACATATAATAATATGATGACAGGTTCATCTTCTACAACCTTGAGATAAAGGTTAGGATCGACTTTACTCTTGGAAAATCCCATGCTCGTCAGGAAATTATCTATTCTTCCATACCAAGCTCTGGGAGCTTGCTTCAGGCCATAGAGGGCCTTCTTCAACTTGCATACGTGAGTCCATCTGTCTTCAACTTCAAATCCTTGTGACTATTCGATGTAAAACTCTTCCTCAATCATACCATTAAGGAAGGCTTGTCTTTACTTCATCATGAAAGAAACTACCATGATAGTTCTGAAGAAAGTATACCTTGCTTCTTGGAGTAAGTGTCTCTTCAGAATTAATTCCCTCTTTCTGAGAGAAGCCACAAGTCTTTCCTTACTTCTATCAGTAGCATATTTTATCTTACTGATCCATTTGGAAGATACCACATTCTTGCTTTTTGGTTTGAGTATTATATCCCAAACATCATTCTAGTATTCTTTCATCATAACATCTTTCATAAGTTCATCTTGTCAGGTCATCAACATATCCTAGTCTTCTGCATTCAATCTTGAAGGTTGGAACCCACTTTACTCTTGGTAAAGTCTCGATCCATCAGGAAGATGTCCAACATGTCGTACCATGTTGAACTCAGATATCTTCTGTAGTCACTCTCCCTGAAGTGGAGTATCATCTTCCCTCTTCATTCTGTATAGGTGGTTCTATGCTTGACATATACTTGTCGATAGAGTATGTCATGTCATAGTCTATTCTTTCAAAGGAAACTCACGAACTTTGCTTTGTACACTTGTTCTTGTAGATCCATATGGAAGATACTACGTACTTCCCTTTATGTCTCGAAATCATATCGTATACATCATTCCCCATGATCAACTGTTATTCTTTGATCATAGCTTCTTTCATAGCATTCTTTTCTTCATCTTGAGTTATCTCTCATACCCATGGTGGTATTCATCCTTCGAGGTGGATCTACCACTCTCTGAAGCTCTTTTTTCCGTCATGGTGTCTCTGACCATGGGAGCTTCAGATTCATGTTCATTGGAGTGAATCTTGAATTGTCATCACTTGTTCTTCGGAACAAGTCTCATCCTTCTTTTCTTGTAGGAGGTTGTACAAGACCTTTCCTACAATTCAAATGCACCAGTTACATGGTTAGAACTATAAAACATATGCATAACGACAAATTATTATGCATCATACAATTGTTTAGCCAATACAACATTCATCCATGTCTCACGGAAACTTTCTAGATGTCTTCCATCTTTACCATGACATCATTGAGATTGTGCACTAATCCAATATGTCAGCAAAGAGGTTTGATAAGTAGCAATGGAGAGTTGTATGGCACCATGAGCTACTTACCCATCACAAGCATATTAGTAGTATACAATCATTAATGCAAACAATCTATCATGCATAATACATCAACTAAATATAATCAAATGCATAACAAAACACTATCATGCAAAGACAATTGAATACTTATCTTTTATTCGTTTCGTGGGTAGACTCCTTCTTGATCCTTCTACTTCATCATCTTCTTCATTCATGACATCATCATTTCTTATCCAAATGATAAGATGGATAAGAGGTTCTTCAAGAATTGAGTTCTTCACATTACTCATTGCTTGAGGGATCTTCTTTGAATGGTGAGAGCTTGATCTTCAATTGCTCCCACCTTCTTCTTCTCTTCTTATGAGTCGAGATTCTTCTTCTTCCCAGAGTCTGTTGAAAGTAATTACTTCCTTCTGGCACACATTCCTTGAATGAATGAATTCTATGATCCTCGGAGACCATTCAAGGTGGCTATCACCAGTTCTGCAATCTCCAATTCTTCTTCTACCGCTTCAAGATGTTCTGCATTCTGGATCTTCACATTCTTCAACTGTTTTCTCAAATCCATCTTCTGATTAATGTTCTTATCTTCAAATATCTTGATCAAGGAATCAAACATCTTCAGTGTCTTTAGGGAAGACACTTGTGGTACAAGTTGATCCGTGATTGAATCAACAATGATCTTCTTGGCGTTGATCAAGTTCTTCTTGTGTAAGGCTTTGAGCCTCATCTTCTCTTGGAACTGGAATTTCTCTATTCATGAAGGTGTCCAATTCATTTTCTTCAGAGAGATCAAATGCTTCCATGGTTGGAAGTTGTCAACTTCACCAAGCTTATCATCAAGCTGATGTGATATATCACTTTGAAATGAGAACCTCAAATGCAAATAACAAAGGATTAGATCTTACCGATTTGAGGTGTCCTTCCTGGTTCTGGAGCTGGCTGATCTAGGGTTTGCCACAGAAACCCTCATTTTCAAAACATGGAATATTTCAGATCTGATTGGATAGAAATATAGATCTCTTCAAATGGAACTGTTCAAAGTACTCCTTTTCTGAAAACAGTGGAGGGAAGCTCCCGGAACAGGAAGCCCTAGTTTTCCAATTTCTTCTACAGAAATGCCTGACACTGTTTCTGTGATATTTCCGAAATTACTGCTCCTCTGTGTCCGAAATTTCGCACTGAGGTAACCTCGCATGCCCCTGATCCAACACCATAGGTTTCATCAGAATTGGTTTCACCAATTGGGATTTATGATCATTTTCCCAAGGTGCCTTGTTACAGGACTGTTCCGAACAGCGAAGTTGTATGGATTGCCATGTGTCACTGTTTCATATTCTAAGTCTGCAGTTCAGACCACGAAAAGTACAGTCCGTGCCCTTTCTGGAACCAATGTTATCGGAACCGGACCGGTCATCGAACCGGCGAAGCCCAAAATGTGAACCGGACCGGACCGGAACCGGCAAAAAACCGGGTAAAAAACCGGCTGACTAAAAAATACATAAAATATTCATATTTTGTAAAAAAACATATATATTCATGTGCATACATATGAATCCAAACCATTAATACACAAATATGCAAAGTTTCTCATATATATAGCAAATATGGGTGCAAATATCCAAAATAGCACCTAGTGCAATACATCTGTAAGGTTCTGAACCAAAGTACATCTGTCATCAACAAAGAGGCTCTAAATGGCCCCTACAATCCAAAAATAAACCAGACTGGAACATCTTCAGGAATTCCATTTGGACCTCTGTTGCCCAAGATATTGCAATTCTCCCCAGGTGTCCTGTTTAGGGATGAATTCTGGAAGAGGCTGGAACCTTAACTTGGAGGGATCATATATCCCAGAATATAGCGAATCTGAGGCTGAATTTTGGACACAGTGTACATAGGGATTTTATCTTCGGTCTCTGCAATTTTCATCTCCTGAACCTTCGCCAATCTCAGGATATAGCGAATGTACCAAAACTTAGCAGTTTTAGTATTTAGGGTTTTTCTAGCTCGGGGTCAAACTAGGGTTTGACTTTCCCGGAGTTTCACCCAACCAAAAATCTTGATCCAGGTCTCTAAACTTCGATTTTGATGAGGAGAGCAATCCTATGCTGGGCTCACTCAAAAATTCTTCTTCTGCAAGAAGCCCTAATTTCCCGCACCGAAAACTGAAAATGCTCGGAATCGAATTCCACTTTAACAGAAAGATGCACCCTTCAATGGAGAGTTAGCCTGGCCTTCTTTTGCTGATCGATTGTGGAGAGAGAACCAAAAAGTAAGAAGCCCTAGATTCTTTAGCTGCATAATGCCTTCTTTCAGGGTGGCTTTGATACTATGTTAAATTTTTCATATGCTTAGCTAAGACATCAGTATTTCATTACATTTTCATAACAAAAGCATATAAACAAGATCACTGAAAGATAGACAAGCACAACCATACAAAAGAAACACAAAGATTTATCTTGGGAAAACCCTAAAGGGAAAAACCCAGCAAAAGCTTCCTCAATATAGATGCCCCAAAAAGATAAAAGATAAAACTAGCAAGGAGATCAAAGCCTGATCCTCCTCCTTCTCCAGCTACTTCTCTTCTCCACTAATGCGCTACACAAGTGAGAATGTGTGTTCCAAATGAGGAGCACCACACCTCTATTTATATTCATCCATTCACTTTAATTAACTCATCCAACACGTAGGCTCGAGTTAATCATGTAGGCTCGAGTAACCACACTGGGGTGGTAATGACCCTCATGACTCTTATTAGTTCTTCCGATTAGAAGCATCGGGGTACAAAGATAATACAAGTGGTTCTCCCAGTAGGACCATCGGGGACCACAAAAGATACATATAGAATATTCTTCGAAGTTACAATATTTCACATTTACCCTTCACTACCAAATTGATTACAACTACGAAGTGAGTATGGTCTTGAAATTCTAGTTTGAGTTATAATAAATAAATGAAACCCTATATATTCAGTTGATAGATCGCCAGTGAAATGATTGCTACTTGTTATAAGTGTTATTTGAATGATTTGTAGAACATGTCTTAACCTTTGAACACTTGCAGCAGATGGATGTTAGCCTGGGTTATATTATTGGTTATATGGTCATTTATAGATTATTATTTTGTCTATCTGGGTATATTGGATATTGTAGATGATCATGCTGAGACCTAGAGGGTGTATGAGTATGCACCTGAGATGGATTTGGACTCGTCAAGTCTAGTGAGACAACTTGTTTTTAGTTCCGGGCAGTTGCAGGGATGATTTGGCTTAGTGTACCATTCTGGTGCAGTTTTGCCATGCTGGATGGCCTGTCTCAGCAGGGAGATGATTTTCTTGGATCTCGTAGGGAGTTGTATGAGGAGGGGGTGGTCCAGCCACTTGTTTCTACCATATTAGCCCCCTCCCAGAAAGCCTGGTGGGCTCACTTGGATAATGCAAGCACCCTTGGAGGCAGTTTTGGGCATATCACGTTTCTCGAGGCAGATAAAAAATAATTAAAATGGCTATTGAAGAATTCGATTTGGGCTACTGAGGAAAGGAAATGGCATAGGATGAGTTTTGATGATGAGTGTGATGTCTTCCACTTCTTATCCAGTAGTTGCAGCACTTGGATGGGCCCACATCCATTTTTCGGGCATATTTTATTACTTTCTGGAGCTTTTGTAGGCTCACGATTTCCTCAAAGAGGCACTATTTTGCAGTTAAAAAATTATATTATTTTTATTGTGCCATGGGCACACCCTAGGGGAGTTAGTTAACACTCCTTGGACCCACCATGAGTTTCATTTATTTTTATTTAGTGGGATCCCCTCTCCTAGGCTGATTTGGTCCATTTTTATATTATATTATTGTATTGATCCATGTACTTTATGTTGAGCTCATATCAACCATTGATTAGAACATTTGGATCTTGTAATCTTAGCCACCCATTTGAAAACTGGTTATGACTTTGGTTCTCTCATTCCTATTTAAAGGAGAGAGCTTCTCATTTGTAAGCGGTCTTTGGCTCTTAGATCTGGATAATAGAAAAACTATTCTTGTGGAAAATTTTTTGGATGTCCTTTGCATCTCGTGTTCTTAGATGGTCATTGGAAAATCTATTGCTTCCTAGCATTTGGGTATTTGTTGTGATATCTATATATTTTTGGGAAACATTGTCTTGTCTACAGGAGGGCGACTTCAACTTGGGCGTTTTTGCAGGGGTTCCTCAACTCGCTTGGCTTGGATGCGTTTTGTATCAAGGGGTTTTCATTAGTATCAATGCAATCTATGATTTCATCTTGCTATTTTTCTGTAGCATTCGTTTTTTTCTCATGACGCAACAAATCTGATATGGTTGGCGTTTGTTGTGCAGGAGAGAGGGCGCACTGGCTTCCTTGGGCAAATCGTTGGACATAGAAACTTCATCAAACCTTCTCAAATTGATCGGGACAACATAGATCATCCCCATCAAGGAATCTACAAGGTTTTCCAGGTAAGATCTACTGGTTAGTGTTTCTTTTCTAGATCTCAATCCATCAGCATCTTCATTTTCATCTTAAAACCCTAAATATTAAAAAATCAAAAAATATTATAGATCAAACCGCTTGATCTCAAGGAAAACCATTTTTGAATTTTGTAGATTGGGTCAAACCTTAAGTGGGTCTTCCTCAACATTGGGATAAAAGTGACTCCATTGGGCCCAAATCCCAAGGCACTACTCTCCAAACCCTTGCGCTACCCTTCTTTTTGCCTCTTTCTCCTGCGTTTGGCCTTTTTCTTGTGGCTCGGGTGCTTTGACATTGTCATACCTTCTTTCAAGTCTATCCCTGGGTATTAGATAGCCCCAATCCAGTTTTTACCCTCCATGCATTGGTCACGTTTTCCAAGGCAGTGGACATCTTCATCTTTTGCTAGTACCTTGATCCCGGATCTAGTATTGGGCTTATAGGTCACTTGTGTATTGAACTTGGATTAAATCTCACATCTCAGAAACTCTGATCCAAGCCCTAGTTCACCTAGTGACGTCATCCATAGATCTAGGGTTCCCTCCACCTTACACCTTATGTACTTCAACTCCATTTGATTTGATCTGGTGTTTAGGTCAGATCTCTCCTGTCGGGAGTAGATCTGGGTCTCCCCCATTGTTGTCTTGGGCTAAGATAACATCAAGTGAAGATTGCCTTGATTGGCGTGACCACCATCCATTTGGGAGTCGAGGCTATCTTGGTTCCACCTTTTTAGTTGCCCATCCCTCTTCCGTCCATCCTGGATCCACCTCATAGAGGCAACTACAAGTTTGGTGATAACATGTATCATCTTGAAGCACCCAATATGCTTAGCTAGATATCTTGATATTCACATCACCATGGATATTCTCGTGATTGACGTACTTGATAAACGGGGAATGTTATTATCTAGAAAGTGGGTTGCTACTCTAGGAGGATGGATACAAATGGATTGGACATATGCTACAATACCTGCATCAGAGGACTCTTTTGTTAGGTTGAGGAATGAAAAGGAAAAGACGTATCACGTTGAAAATCCTAAGAAACCATCTAATGAGTATGTTTACATAACTGACAATATTGGAAATTATACTTATTATTCCACCTTTCTAGCCTCAGTTGAGGAAAATTTTAAAGACGAAAAAGTGGATGAGATATGGAAAATGAATTTTGACAGTGCTCATTCTAGATCAGAAAAAGGAGCTGGTGTGGTCATCACTTCACCTAAAGGGGAAACTCTGAATTTTGCCTATAGGTTAGAATTTGAAGCAACAAACAACATAGCAGAATATGAAGCACTTTTACTTGGCTTGGAAATGGAAAAGGATATGTGGATAAAAATGCTAATCATAAGTGGCCTAAACAGAGGAGTTAAGATCAGGTGACAACACCTGACTCAAGACTTGCCCCCAAAGACACACCAAGTAGCTTGAAGATTTATATTGTGTCCCCCCCTAGGTGTGTGTAAGGAGGCAACATAACTCTAATGTGGAAGCTGCTACTGCAATTTTGTTGACCTCACTATTTTCTAAACGAGGCACCGTCATGAGGACTAAAGCACTAAAATATTCCATGGTTTCCCATACAACATTCCTATACTTTTTTAATCTTTCACTTTTACATGCGAATGAATTCTTGACTTGGGAAGCAATCAAGTCTGAATCATCTTTAATACTTAGCACCCCGATGCCCATGTCTTTCGTAATAATAGTACTGAGAGACTTTATCTGCAACAAATATTGTTAGAAAAGAAGAGAGATCAAGCAAGATCTTCCACGCCTCCAGTTAAGACAACTTGCACATCACACACTTGCAAAACCAAGATCAAGTCTAGAAGTACACATGTTTAGAAATCAATATGAAAACATTCATAAACAAATGAAGCATTCGGTGAGATCTCTAAACATTCATACTCAATAGATCAATACAATAAACAAATTTGCTTAATCTACCTAACAAAATTGATGCCAATCCTTCAAGTAAGCTAAACTAGATTCAAAACAAGCATATGGCTCAGATTCAGGTTACCTTCATACAACTCAAATGATAACACATCCACTCCACCAAAGCACCAGACAAATTTTGACCTCCAAAGTCTCTTTTATTTCTTAGATAAATAATGATTACAATGAGTAAGCTCTTCCCAGAGAATTCCAACTCACCAAATGGGAGAGAGGCATGCTTTATTTATACTATATAGACTATACATATCCCGGGGGGCAAATCCATAAGAGGGATTTCAAGGGCAATTCATGGAGTAATTAGTGGAAGTGGTTGGAGTGATTATTAAGAGGGAGGGTGCCACCTCTCATGAGGTAGGCGACCTCACTCCCATATTCGCCACCTCTCATATAAACAAGTCGCTGATTTTCTACCTACTAAATGCCATCCTCCTTTATATGATTCACATCCTCCTTCATGTGTGTGATTTCAACTTCATCACTTAAACTTTGATCCACTCGACTTTGCCTTTGATGAAGCTGCCATCCACTTTTGATGTTCCAACGTGTACATATATCAAATGGTCACATGCCATTTCAAACAAATCGTGAAGTATGGAGGGGCGCACTTGGTAACTCATACTTACTCGTTAGCCACCAAACACTTATCCAAAGTGATGCCTTTGCTTATGGATTAAGTCGCCTCCTATGGGGGACAAAAGTGCCACCTCACCCTAACACATTTTATCATGTCTACTTTGACTTTTTCAACCTTGTCTCCTACCAATTTGTCACATTATTAGCATTACATTGACACTTTGATGCTCCATTAGTGAAAAATGGTTTTAAGTAACTTTTTAATCACTCAAAGCATATGAAAAGTGGGTCTCGGGGTGAGTGTGAAAATGAGCATCCACACACCAAATTCCATCCCTGAATCAAGCTTTTATGCCTTTTATAATTTTTTTAATTAAACCATTAAAAATGGCCTAATTTTGCGATTTTTTTTTCTTGGAAATTAAAAAAAACTAGGGTGACCTAGAACATGTCCATATGACTCAAGAACAATGTCTAGCACATTCATGTGCATACACGTGAACTTTAATCACCTCCCAAGGTTCAGCCACCAAAACGACCATTCCAGCTTTGGAGGAGCAGGTGAAAAACTCGAAAATTATACATCGCTTGTTCAACATTGCATAATTAGCAAGGGAAAAAACACCTTGAAATAATCGGCTTGATAACCAAGTCCTAGGAAGCCAAGTTCTTTACAAAAAACCATGCTAGCACATTTTTTACAATCTCCCAACAAGCCATGAACATGTGGTAAAAAAGGTGAAAAGGGGGCCTTGGAAGGCCTGAATGGACTTTTGAAGTCTGAAATTGAAAAAGTTTTTGTTCATCTTTGGCGGCGCACTAAAGGTACAACTAGATGCAACCTAGTTGGTGACAAACACTTTCTCTTTCATCTTTAATGGGATGACCACTTTGGAGAGCTCACCCACTATCTTGAGGAGTTATTTGGTGGATCAATTTGTATTGATGAGACCTAGGAGGATGTTGGAGTGGTTTGCTTTGTCGACCACTTGATTTGAGGATTCATCCCACATTATGGATCTCTCATCTAGTGAGATTTGTTCAGGTGGCATTGCTAGTAGTATTTTATCATTTGTTTACCATATCCTCTCAAGCTAGTCAAGAAATAGTCTTTGTTTATGCATTCCTAGGTCAGGTCTAGGGTTTTAGCGTAGAAATTAATATTTGATTATTGAGGAAGTTTTAAGCCTATAAGTCTCTATATAGACACTCCTATTGTATTGGTTGTTGGAAGTTTGAATATTTAACTCTTAAAACCTAAATTGCCTGGAAACTTGGGCCTCGGGACGGGGCAGAGATGCCACTTTTTGAAACATGAGACTTGGGTATTTTGGTGGTACTATACATGATATATATATATATATATTTTAAATTTTTATAATTATAAATTATAATACATATGCAATTCAAATCATTTTCATTGTTTTGCAAGTAACGCACTAAAAATTCTAACATACTAAGTTAAAGTTACTAACTAAATAGTAAAACGTCCACATTACGTCAAAGTTCATCGATATAAAGTGGAAATTACGTTTGAATCATAAGTTTGAATATGATAAACCAAGAGGAAACTTTTTTATTATTTTTCATTTTTGTGACTCATAGGTTTGTGGAACAATCTTCAGGCGTCCCTAACAATGTTATAAAAAATGGACCCGATCAAGCCCAAAAATCTAAACTAGACCAGAATAAAAAAAAAATGGACCAAAAAACCCGTCAACCAAAAAATACATAAAACATTCAAAATTTGTCAAAAACATATATATTCATGTGCATCCATATGAATCCGAACCATTATACAAAAATATGCAAAGTTTCTCATCTATATAGCAAGGGTGCATATAACTAAAATAACATTGAGTGCAATTCACATTTGACCCAAAATACATAAACAAAGAGGCTCTAAATGGCTTCTAGAGTCCCAAAAACTTCATTCTTCAACAAATAAGTACATTTAATCAAAACCATTGCCTATATTGGGATTGTATTCATTAATAGCACCCTATGCCTCGCTTTTCTAGGCTCTAGCCCTTGCCTCTACCTTGAATCTCGAAGTTGATCCTCCATGGACCTTAATCAACACCCTAAAATTTTGATGAAACTTCCTAATTTAAGCGTTAAAATTACATAGAAAAAGATTCCAATGCTTAATAGGTGATTTTGCTTGAATGAAAGGTACATTTTTATTAAGGTCATGACAGAGGAGTTAAACAATCAACACTACCAACATCAAGGTGCATAGAGAGGTTTATGTGCTTGATTAAATGCCAATCCCATGCCCTCATACATGATAGAGTCTAGTGTAAACGTTGCAATCCCGACATCCTAAAAACTCTTAAGCCTGTTGAATTCTGAATGGGATCTAATAATTTTATTGTTTGCATATGAAATCCAATGAAGGTTCTACCACTCTCAAATATCCTAAAACAATTAATGGTAATGTTAAAAATTTAAGTAAAATGATAGAAAATGAAAGATCAAGAGAATGTCACTTTTATTTTAAAAATTTAATATTACTGAATAACACTAATCCCTAGGCATCCCCAAAATTGGGGTACCCCATCTCCTCTGTGATCAACATTCCCCAATTTCATGACATAGGTCTTGGGTTCATGGGTAAAGCACCTGATTTGGTAGGGTACATTTAGGGACATGGGGACACGGACTTGAGACAAGGATGCGAATCCTACCCTCGGGTTTGGATACCTTTGCCATCTGTTAGCGCCTTTCACACACCTGGGGGGAGGATGCGGCATAAATTTCCAAGCCACTCGGTGTATCCTTGGGGGCAAGTCTTGAGTCAAGGTTGTCACCTTGTTCTTGACTCCTCCGTTTAGGCCAACTCCTAACGAAGCCAAGCGGGGTAGACCCTATTAGTTGCTAAGGCTATTAAAGCATAGTGTGATGATGATATAGTTGTTTTAGGAGTTTTGATAAAAAAATAAGCAATTGAACAAGATATTGCAACATAAATATTTAAAACACAACAACATATAGATTAACACGTGATATGTAAAGTACATAGAAACAAATGATTGTATAATGTAAAACTAGTGCTAATGGAGTCCAAAAATAAAAGAGTGTTGTTGTATTGCCGAAAGAAATTGTGTTGCAAGTGCTCTTGGTCAATTTTAGATTAATATGGAGATGAGTAAATTAACATACGGGGAAGGGAACTCCAAATATACCTAAAGGTACGAGGAGTATGTCCAAAACCCTTATCTGATGCGGTTCCCCGCAAGGAATATGTGGGCTGGTTGGAGTCTCTAAGACGTTTTCAACACTACACCAACAAGGGTGTATCCTAACGGTGTCTCGAGGTCACTACCCAGTTGTTCTCGCTTCCCTTTTGGATTTTTCCAACGCAATGATTCAAATCGAGGCGTTGGATTTTTTCCTGGGGAGGTTAATTGAGATGTGAAAACTACTTAATCTAGTCACCCACGTTTCTTTTGATGAAGCCAACTGTTTGGTCGAACCGCAACGGTGCAGAGCATACACAACGGAGCCTAAGAAAATCTTAAGGATTTTATGACTTGTTCGTTTGTTAAAAAAGGAAAAAATGACCTCCAAGAGTCTCTTTTGGTTCAAGTGAACCTCAATTGGGAAAGCAAGGAGGGGTAATTTTTATTATGTTAAAGTGAAATAAACTGAATAAGCAAGAAAGAAAGACAAGTTATCTAATTAATCCTACCACACATCTCTTTCCCCTTTCGGGTAACTCGGGAAGTCGTGGGGTAAGTATTAGTATTACTTTGATTTAACAAGATATGAAATGATATAACATTTATCAAAGTATATTGTCCTGCAAAAAAGAAATAAACTAAAGAAAAGCATAAAAATGCAGAAAACACAAAAAAGATAAAGACACGGATCCTCCCTAGGGCGATGGGGAGTGGGCTCGAAAGAGCCTACTTGAGATATCTTTTATTTATCGCGGTTACAATATTAGAAGTGCTCTTTGGTATTTGTTATCTGGGATCCAAAGGCTTACAAAATTTGAGAAACAGAAACTCGAAAGTAGGGAGAACTCCTGGGAAGCTTCGGATAGGAAAAAAATGTCTTTCCGGGCAGAGTTTCCTTCTCCTTTTTGATGGGACTGCTAAAAACCAGCGAGCAAATGTCAGTAAAAGGTGCCCAAAAACACTTTGGAAGTGTCTTTGGACAACACACAAAAACTTGTAAAAAAATTCTAAGTTAAACTAGACAAAATATGCGAAAATTAACCAAGGAAAGCGAGCTTTCCTTGGGATCTTGGCTTGCTTTTTGGGCAGCCAATAATATTTAGCACTTTATTGCAAGATATATCATTGGACTTTAAAGAAAAACTATTTTATGCAGGATAGAGATTTTTCCTACAATACCTTTGCAAAAAATAAAATTTCTTATGCCAAATCTACTTTGAATGAGATGAAAACTTAAGCACTTGCTAGATTTGGGATATTAAATCTTGAAAAAACTAGATATAAACAAAGATTTGTATTTTAATGCATAGATCTAAGTAAACAAGATACGAAACCTAAGGGAATATTGATTTTAAATAAGAAAAAGGAGAGAAAAAGAGTGTGTTGCCGTTGAGGGTTTGCTTGGAAACATCGTAGTGAAATGTCGAGGGGCTGTGTCTTTCGTATTTGTTTAAAATGGGGTGGAGTCGAACTAGATCTACACCTCTTCAACGCTAGGAATCCTCAAACTCAACCAAACACTTGCAATGCCCATGAGATTTTGAAACATATACAAAAAAGAAGTTAATAACACATGTAAACAAACTTATTAACATGCAATATTTGGCCTCTAATCATACATGTTAACATAGAAACTAAAGTAAACTTACTTTCAATTTCTATTACCACTGATTCAGAGAAATCCTTATAGGAAAGATCTATACCAAGAATAATGCAAGAAAATTGGACAAATACACAGTTTTACCTCAATAAAATATGACAATCTTAGTCCACACAAAGTAGCACACCACCATTAGCCTCCAAACTTCAAAGCTTCTTTTTATTATCAGCAAAATAGCAAAAGCATGAAAAATACAATAGCTTGCACTCTTTTCTCAAGACCCAACTAGTTTGTGAGAGAGGCAGAGGCTTTATTTATAGCCAGAGCAGGCCCCTGGGGGGCACCACCAACACTGAATATAAACCTGCAGTGTATCTGAGTTGAACTGAGTCAGAATGCGTTGAAGTGAAAAGGAACTGAAGAGGTGAATGCCACCTCTCTCACTTAACTCACCGAACTCTCCATTAATGCCAACACATCAACCACCAACAACCACCAACCACTCCACATTGGCGTCCTCTTCTTCCACACACACGAGTTGTTCCCACCAATATCATGCGCTTCCCATATGAAATCATATGATAAACCATTAAATTATATCCAAAGTTTAAAATTTAGTACATGAAGGGGGGCCATCCTCCATAGAGTCACAAGCTTCTTTTGGAGCTAGCCCTCTCCCCTCATGTTGACGTCACCACTTATTAAAACCATGTGCTACCACTAAAACTTACCCAAAGTTTAAATGTTTTCATGTTTTTAATAAGTCGCTAACCATATGGGACCCCTTTTCCATGTCATTCCACCCATTAAACAAATCAATTTCGACTTTTTCAACTTGTCCTTTTGTGTCAATTTGATGCAATTTAGCATTAAAATGCCAAAATGATGCTCCGTTAGTTGAATAATGTTCCACAAAGTGTTCTGGCCACCCGAAACATATGAAAAATGGTCTCTGGGGTAAAGAGGACGCTTTGAGTGTGAAAACAAGCATTCCCACGCCAAAAATAGACTTCGCACCTAACTTTTATTACACTTTGAAACTTTTTAATTAAACCATTAAAAAATGGCCTAATTTTGCAGGAAAAATTTATTTTCTTGGAATCAAACGAAACTCTAGGGGACCTAGAACATGTCCATACGACTCAATATGAATGCCTGGCATGTTGAAAAACACTGATACGAAGCCTCTAATAACCTCATAAGGCCTAACCAACAAGATGACTACCCCAACTTTGGAGGTGTGAGTGAAAAACTCGGAAATTATTAGTAGTTTGTTCAACAACGAATAATAACCAAGGGAAAAAACACTCTGGGCTAGTCGACTTGATGCTCAAGTCTGGGAAGCCAAGCCTTTTATAAAAATTTATCATGCTAGAACATTTTTTACTACTCCCTCAAGGGGGTATGAACATGTGGTACAAGAAAATTTTAAAACATTCCCAGAAGAAGCCTGGCAGACTTTTGAACCCTGAAGAATGAACAAGTATACTTGTTCCACTTCGCCGGCTCGCTTGAAAAAACCACCAAGTACAACTTAGATGCTAACACTACCTAGCTTAAAACTTTTGTTTAACATTTTGGTTTGGAGCTATTGGATGGATGAATGAAGTGCTTTTGTGGATCAGGATGCCTTCTATACATTGATGCTATCTTGTTACTGAAGTTTCCTTGACCTATGATTTTGAAACATGGAATTGGCTAATTCCATTCCTTTCTCTCTTATATTTATCTTTGGGATGTTGTCTATGGATGCATGTTACTCTATGCTTGGTTAGGTGCATTTATACTATACTCTTGGTAAATATAACCGTTATGATCATTGGAGTTCATTTACACTTGAGATGTCCTTGGATAATTTCTGAAGTCTGGGACAGTGAGGATAGGGCTAATTCAGCTTGTATTTTCATTCATTATTGCCCTCTTTTTTAATTGGGATTGCCTCCCATGATCCTTATTTGATCCCATATGCCCAATTCATTTTACGAGGCACTAGTCTTGTTTTCAACCATCATCTAAAACCTTCAAAACTAGTTTTTATTTTTGTTCAACAAATCTGGAAATTACAGCTGATAATCATACTCTAGATTTGTCCCTATGGGCCTAAAGTCTGTATAATATATCACTTACTGCATCTAACACTAGACTTAGAATTATGTCCTACAAATCTACAATATCATACTTCGGAAATAATATAAAACAGATTTGTATCAGGTCCATAAACCTTTCATTTACCTACATCTTTGTTTTGACCAAGTACGAATGGGGAAGCCCCCCTTGTGTTGGTGATAAACCATTCTAAAGTGAGTAAGAATAGGGAAGACCCCCTTGTGTTGGTGATAAACCATCCTAAAGTGGGGGAAATTGTTGCTAAGGGGATAGTGGTAATTTTTCTGAGTTCTTGAAAATTTATTTGAGGATGACTCTACCTGTTAGGTGAGATTTCAAGTGGTCACAATCATAATAAGAAACCATCTTTAATTTTTAAATTTGCTGTTTGTGTGGATATTATGATCTTTTATTATTATTATGTACTCAGTCTCACTATACACTACAAATGATGCAAATCTTGAATTGAAAATTTCTTAAAAAAACACTAAAAATATTTCATGTTATTTGTCTTACTAATATTGTTGTTCTATTGGTTGATATCACTACTCTTTATGTCCTAAGAATAAATCATCATTATCTTCTACATTTATTTTTATTTTTTATGTTAGTTTTGATCTATGGATGTTGATCACAATTCCCATTGAAGCTCACCTTGTTCATAACAGTTGCCTTAATTTCTTCTTTGGTCAAGGTATTTCATTGGGACGACCATTTTTCCAGATGTGTTGCTCAACGATATTGCAGGAGCTGAAGAAAGTTCAATCCTCCTGAGCTTGAAGCTTGCTATTAATGTGCTAGTGAGTAATAGTTGTGCTGGTATATTGTATATTTTATACATAATGTGAGGTTTTTTGTACTTTGGTCATTCTAGGGGGAAGAAATTTCAAAATATCACCTATTTTTATAAGCATTCAGTTATTTGAAGATGTCTTTCATCACAATACTTTTTTTACTACTCACTGTAGAGTTCATACTTTTACAAATTCCTAGTGAATGTTGAAAACAGTCGTATATGAAATTCATTCATCTTTGTCTACATTTATATCTTTTTATTGGGGCAAAATACATCTTTTATTTACATATAACTGTACAAAAAGGGATGGAAAGGTATATACAGTAATGATCATAACCTCGTTCTTAGAGCAGTAAGAGCTGAAAGAAAGTCAGAATACTCGATTGGGTCCAATGGGTGGCCATATTTTATCAAAATAGCTCCTTTGACTAAGAGCTCCTAATTCCACCACATTGAACTTATTATGACCCGGATGAAAGCTGCAATTAGCTGTGCTTTTAAGCACTGGTGAAGTCCCAAAGGGTCATATAGGCAAAAAAGGCCATTGAAATAAAATGATGATCCTAGTGAACTTGGATCAAGCTTGATGTAGTCATGATGCCTAAGTTGAATAAGCATTCTCTAAACAGCTCACCCATTTGTGAGGCACTACCATTCCTTGTGTTGTTGTTTGTCCGACATTGGTTATAGTGAGTATTCCTTTTCCATTATCCAAAGTGTTATGATGTTGAGCAGGAAGTCATCCTTTGCTTTAGCCTTGTAAATTCCATCCTTCGCCCTTCGCCCTTCACTTGCAAATTGACTATGTTACCCCTTCAAATGCATTCTGCATTTTGAGTGCTTAAAACACTGTTTACAGGGGCAAAGTGGAAATGAGGAGCAGCAGAAAGAAGACAAGAAAAGGCT